>OY998154.1:11647435-12072071 GCA_963921925.1 Sphagnum tenellum
AGTCACATATTAAGCCCAAAAAACATTAGATTTGAAATTCAAAGATTCTAATTTAGTCCAAACATCCCATATTTGTCAGATTTAATTGGATTTTGAACATGGGTGCTATTTCACCCAAGGCCTTCTTCACCTTCTATCTCAATTGTAACAAGGAATTGAGTGATTCTTCTTTTGTAGCACCATTTGCCTCTATTCAGACTGAGTTCATTTCTTTCACCCTTTACTTCAGTTGTAACAACTAGCTCCTTGACTAAAGCATCATATGGTCTACCATCATTGAGTGTCTTTCCAGCCTAGAAGGAAGGCTGCTGTTTCATGAGTGTTAGTTTGTAAACTAATTCAGTGGCTATTTGCCCCATAAGGCTGTGGTATCCACGAAGTGATTTCTTTCAACGAATATGCAATTGCATTAATAAACAATCACCAACATTTGAAAAAAAAATTGACAATTTTTTTTAGTCCAAATTTCGCCAATTCTACACGTATGTTTTCTATACCCATTTTTCAATCATTTAAAAAGATTTGAACTTGAATATTTTCAAATTAAATTTCTAAATTAAAGGTTGAAATATATAATTTAATCTTATGCTTTAAATTTAGATTTCGATGCATAATAAAAAATTTCAACTTGTAATTACGTTTTTGACTTAAAATGAAGGTTTACATTTAGGGTCCAAATTGAGGTTTAAATTATGACTAGAATTAAAGTTTCAAATTAAGGTTGAAATTGAAAGTTTACAGTTAAGGTTTCCAATTATGGTATAAAGTGAAAGTTTGAAAGTAAGGTTTAGATTGAAAGTTTAAAATTAAAGTTTTTCCAATTAATGCTAGTTTAGATTGAAAGTTTAAAATAGAGTTAGAATTAGGGTTTCAAATTAGGGTTTAAAGAAGTTTCAAAATAGGGCTTAAGATTAAAGTTAGAGTTTTAGATTTACGCTTATAATTAGTGTTCCAAATAAGAAAATTCAATTGAAAATGTATAATTACATTTTTAATTAAAAGTTTAGAACTAAAATTAAGATATCAAAATAAGGTTAAAGGTTAAGGGTTTAAAGGTTAAAATAAAGGTCTAAAATTAGGATTTAAAAAATAAGGTTTATAATTAGAGTTAAAAAATAAAGTTTCAACACAATATACAATTAAAATTTAACATCAAAATTTTAATCAAGGTTGCAAATTACAATTTAGGGTTTAGAGTTTAAATATCAAAATTGAATAACAATGAAAGAAAAAATATTCAAAATTTCATACATACACAATTCAAATATAGACAATAAACCATTGAATTCACCCTTGGCCAAAAACATTCCCATATACCCAACAATTCAAAGTTCACAACTCAAAATCCAAATTTTAAAAAAATGTAAAGGATTTCAAATCTTACATAATTAATATTTATTATATATATTATATATAAATATTATATCCTCTCATGTATTGCATGTGCAAACTTTGAATGGAATAGGCTACTCATTCCTTACAACCATTTTCACCTTCCCCTTCAGCTAGTGTTAATATTTTTGACTGTTGGGTCTATGTTGTGTTATGACTTTGGATTAAATTTTCAAGCCTATCTTCTTCTAAAGAAGTCTAACCAACCAACTTTGCAGTTGGGTTTAAAATAAATTTTCTTGTAGGTTTTTTCTTTTTAAACCATCAAAGGAAAAACCTTTGTTTTGTTCTAAAATTCTCTTGGGTTTCCAAATTGTGTTTGAACAACACTTTGATCCAAGGCTCACATAAGGTGTAATCAAAATCCCTTCCCATTTTTGCTTTATTTTGCAAGAGATGTGAAGTTCACTATGGGTTTCAACCATGCATTTGCATACATAATAGTAACTAGTGGGTGCTCGTGACCTTCGAACATTGTGAAGTCGCCTGGTTCCCCATCCATGTCCTGAAAATCATGTGTAAAAAAAATTCCAAGTCCTAGATCATGTGAAGCCCCTATGTGAAATCCAGGTCCCAAAATTGAGATACCACATCTTGAAAATCACGTCTTAAAAGTTTTCAGGTTTCGGTCTTGGAAACCGTTAGTGTGAAAAATCCAAGCCCCAAAGTTGAGATCTCAAGTCCTGAAAACCATGTCTTGAAAATCATATCCTAAAATTTTTCAGGCCCCAAAGTTGAAATCCCAAGTCATGAAAGCCATGTCTTGAAAACCATATCCTAAAATTTCCCAAGCCCCAAAGTTGAGATCCCAAGTCCTGAAAAACATTTCCCAGGTCTTTTTGGGTCTTGGAAACCCGAAGTGCAAACTCTAGGTCTCCAAAAACTGAGGATCCCACGTCTTGAAAATCATGTCCAAAAAATTTCGAGGTTTGGGTCTTGGAAACCCACATCGTGTACGTCCCAAAATTGAAATCTCACATCCTGAAAATCATGTCCTTAAAAATTCCATGTCTAGGTTTTGGTGAACCCCCCCAGTGCAAGCAAATTCCAGGTGGCCAAAAACTAAGATAGTTAAGAACGCCCTGTTCAATGTGTTCAAATGAGTTATTTATGGGGAACGGGCAGTGACTGGAAGAATCTTCCAGGTATTGCCCACACAGACAGACATACACTGTTGCTTTAATCTTTATATGTTTGGCTTCTTTGCTTGCTAAAGATGGTAAGTGGCAATTTGAATTGATTGTCTCAAAGCAAGATGCCCAATTGGGATACTTAGCGTCCCCACAACTTGCATCCAATAAGTGATTGTAAATTCAATGCAACATGATTCAATGACCTATTAAAAAAACAAAACAATAAAAATGCGAAAGTACCTCAATGTTAGTCATGAAATCTTATCTTGTAGTTTTTTTTCATGTGCATTGTTGTAAGAGGTTAAATTGCTTATGCATCATCAACAACATGGGGTGTGAGTATTACAAACACAAATGAAAAATTTGTGATCAACTATTATCCACCATAAACAACACTCCTCACATTTTTTAATAGAGATGTGGCAAGCTCTTTGGTGTTACATACCTTCACCACTTACACATTGAGAATGAAACTCTAAATAGAAAGCAAGTGCATGTGTATCATCATCACCTAGCCCATCTCATACAACTAGAATGAAAGACTTTGTTAATTTACCATAAATACTAATGAATTTTCCCTCTACATGGATTCTTGTATGCTGTGTGTAAAAACAAAACACAATAATAGAGGAAAAGGGTCTATATTTTCAATTATTGTGTTAACCCAAACCCTAATCACCTCTTTCAAACTTGTTATGAAATGTGACACCAAAGTTGTTGATGCGAACAAAACCCCCAATATTAAGATAAGGAGAAAATGAAATCGCAAAATTTGACCCAACAACCAATGTTATTATCATATACCCCTCACGATTTGTCAAATCACAATGTATATACCTATACCCACCCACACCTTTTAACATCTTTATTCACTACATACCTTTCAAATCAATTTTCCATTCATCCTTTGTTGGATATCAAAAACCCCCCAAATTGTAATAAGAGCTACCCTTTTTTTGTTTGGGCTCATTTCCATGGCTGCCATAAGGATAGGTCTGACTTCACAATACCACACAATACACTATGATTAGACATTCAAAACCCAACTCATTAGATTGTAAAATAATCTCAACAAACAAAAAAAACTCAAAGAGGTGAAAACTGATGTTGGATATAATGTTTGAAAAATACAACCAAAATCCAAAACAAATCACAAGACAATATTCAAACAAAATGAAAGACAAACTTAAAACATAATATAAACAAAATGCAAGACAAACTTGAAACTGATTATAAACAAATTGCAATAGACTTGAAACAAAATGTAAAAAAATTGCAAGATAAAAGTGAAACAAAATGCAAACAACATGTAAAACAAACTTGAAACAAAATGTAAACAAAATGCAAGGCAAACTTAAAATAGAATGCACATAGAATGCAAGATGCACATCAAACATAATGTAAAACAAACTTCAAACATAATGCAAAAATGCAAGACAAACTTGAAACAAGATCTAAATATATTGTAAGACTACAATGCCAATAATCCAAATAGAATGCAAAACAAAATGCAGGAGACAATGAAAATAGAATGCAAGAATGCAAGACCAATACCACACTTATATAAAACCATATACGCTTAATCAATCTACCTACTTTGGTTGCCTACTACATTTATGTTCTAATTAACATTGATTAAGGATTCACTTCACACTCGTCATTAAAATGGTACTTTTCTGTACCAACTTTAAGAGTTGTTACCTTATAAACGTTTTAATTTTATGTCTAGTGTAAAACATCATTTTAGTGACAAGTGACAAATATTTGATGCTAATTATTAATAACCTATGTCTACTATTCATTAGTACAATGGTATTAATCCTAATCTTTGATTTTGAGTAAGAGAAGCAGAAGATCCTACAGTCATAATATCATCATGATCCTAAGCAGAAGAACAAGATGAATAGAATATCCCAGGATCTATTGTAGAAGAAGAAGAAGAAAGTGAAGAAGAAAAGAAAATGTTAGGGAAAGCAAACCACATTGGCACAATTCTTCACCCAAAATAGCCAAACCACAAATACAAGCCAAACATTTGTAAGAACTACTGTTGGACTTAACCATGAATAGAAGAAGTTGAAGGCATAAGGGAATTTGCTGTCTACAATAGTCAACAACTCTTTAGAAAGGTAGAGGTGTGGGGGGCAGTGGACTTCCTTAGGAGGTTTAAGGTATGGGAAGTTTACTATCTATTCCATTATTTAGTGACCTCCTTAGGAGGTTGATGATGCAAGAAGTTTATTATCTAGAACATTATTCAAAGTTCTCTTTGTGGTAACAAGGAGGGGTGGGAGGTTGGGGTGCAAAAGAAAAAGGCACTTGTGCAGACACACACCCCTTCTTTCTCTTCTCTCTCTCTTTTTGCCCTTGTCCTGGCACACACACACCCCCTCATCTATCTCTCTCTCTCTTGCTGCCCTTGTTCTGGCCCACACACACACACACACACACACACACACATTTTCTCCATCTCTGTCCTTGTCTCAACCCACACACACACCAATTCTTTGCCCCTATCTTGCCCCCCTCCCTCCCCCTCCCCACACATAGACAATTAATTAAATTAAACCTCCCCATCTCCAACTGATTTTTTTTGATCACACATCACTTGAAAATAGTTGTCACCATTTGAAAATTCCCCAGAGATCACACCTTCAACTATCAATTTAATCATCACATGAAAAGATTAATCACCTTCGGAATCACCACACACACACACACACACACACACACCACCTGAAAAAAAAATCACTTGTAGAATCACCACACACATGTAGCTAATCAAGATTATTGAATCACCACCACTTGAAGACAAGGTCATCAAATGTACCATCACTTCAAAGGGTAGCACTTGGTCAGAAAAAAGAGGATAAAAACAACATTTGCTTTCTTTCTTTGCTCTAAATAAATTAACAGCTGAAAGGGTAGCGCCCACTTTAAAAAAAAGATAGAGCAATAGCTACATGCTCTGAAGCAAGTGAATAGATGTGCATCAAGTGCTCGCTCTGAAAAAAGACAAAGTCCTGTTCTGAAATAAGACACTACAGACCTCAAGGGGTGTCACATTTCACAGATATGAAAATAGACACTTTACCGAGCAACACCTATCACAGATTTCTCACACCTTTCGAAAGAAATATGGCACATCTCTATCTCCCAAAAAAAAACAGAAACAAAACAACCACATTCAACTTTCATAGATCTAACTCATTGTCTCTCAAACTCCTAATTTTTCCTTCTCTTTCTCACAATTAAACCCTAAATCTCAACAACCACTAACTGGGCCACCTTCAATATTTCAAAATAAAAACCCTGATTTTTTTCCCACTCATTCTTAGCCCTCCTAAACTCTAACTTTCAACAGCCTTCAGTTGCCACCTTCAAGATTTCAAAATAAAAACCCTACTTTTTTTCTCACTCAATTTCTTTGGCTTGTTCACATTGAAAACCTTTCCTCAATGAAAATAGTTTCATCAAAAGAACCAATTCTCATAGTATGAAACTGGTTCCAATAAGGCAAACTTGAAGAAAACAATACCCTCCCCCTGCCCCATAAGGTAAAAGAAAAACTAGTCAAATTTAAGCTAAATTATTTTTCCAGATTTTGATTGAAAAATTGAGCTCCAACATTTACAAAGAGATTTTGAGGATATTATTTCAAAAAGTTCACCAAGAAAATAAGAAAATAAATCCGCTTAAAAACAATATATTTTTGCAACAGTGCAAAGTTTCACACCAAAAAACAATCATTGATAAAACCTCTTCCTTAGTGTAAACATGTCCATCAAAAGAACCAGTTCTTGTAACATGAAAATGCTTCTAGCCCAAGCATAAGGTAAAAGCTAGATAAAACAAAAGGACACAATTTAAATAATCATGCAAAGAGAGGTCAACACACTAATTCACCTAAGTCTAGTCATGCAAAAAACTTGCCCTACATGGATTGACGATTGTTCATTAATTTATAGCTTCTATATTTCTACAATAAAAGCATCATTCATTTATGTATATGAATAGAAAATGCATGAATGTTTTATGCCTTCCAAGTTCCTCACAAGACATTAAAACACAAGTGGGGAATTTGAAGCTTCTGATAATACATTTTAACCATAAAACTTTGAAGGATCTAGTTTTTCCGTGCCAATAGTCAGATTTTTATTAAGAAATCTAGTTAAATAGATAATTTTAAAATTTAATAGAAAATGTTGTGGAATGGGGGAAAAATTGACTAGTGTGAGTGCATAATGGAACAATGTAAATATGATTTAAACATTTTGCACACATTAAAAACAAAAAGTTTGTTTTGGTGTTTAAACGTTGCAAATGACTTATAATTTAAACCTTTTGTTTCAAACATGTAAAAATATTGGAAAATTGTTAACAAGATACCAACTAAAGAAAATTTACATACTTGATTTTGAAATAGGATTTTGCATGTTTCAAATCTTGGTAGAAAAATTATTTATTGAAATTGACAAGGATTTGTCATTATGGTAAAGATGAACCATGATAAGCTTTGAAAAACAATTCTCAAAGATGAAAGATTGGAAATTTCCAATTGGTGACACAATAACATAATGATTTAATAGTTATTTTGGTTGTTTTAGAATAAGTTCATATCATTTGCAAATGCTTGTTTCTTGGGCCATCCATAGATAAAATATCATGGGGCATGGCATATTCATATCCTTACATTATATGTAAAAAAGGCATTACATGAAAAAGATAATTTTAAACTTAATCACAATTTGCAACTTCCATTATTGTGTTTTTTCCCATGTAAAAAGAGAATTTTATTAGATGTAAGATCCATAAATGTCATTGAATTCAAAACTTGGAGACAAAACCATGGCCCGCATTATTTGCATATTTCAAAAAGAATAAAACCATATTCCTATGGGTGAAAAGTTGAAAAAATGTAGAACAAGCTTTGATTACAAGAAGTATTCATAGTCATTTTATTGGGGTTTGTGGAAACCACTTCTTTGGTGTGTAAATTACTAGTCCAAACTCCAAACGCCATTTCAAGATTTTTGGAGACTGTCCTTCATCCAAAGTACAATGTATAGGCCATTTCTCTGTTGCCATTAGTAATTGGGTTCTTGAAGCGTGGATGTACTTATTATACTTGACTTAACCTCTTTACTTGTATCCATGCTTTGCTTGTATGGAGTTAATGAAAATGAAATGATGCTTACTATCACAAGCTTGTTGTAGCTTGAATGAAGATACTAGAAACGTTTGATTGGTTGTGCCATGAGTTTTAATAGGATTTTTTCTTTGCCTCCTTCTTCTCATACCTATGTCTTTCACCTTCAATTTCAATGTGATACATATTGTATGTATGTATGTATGTATGTAACACATTGAAATCGTGATTCAATGCAATTCTTGCCACACTGAACAACACACCTTCAATACCCATCAATTTTCTGCTCTGATTGGAAATTCATTCACGATTCTTGTTTCACATTCCTTACCCACACAATTGATGTTCAACACAAAATGACTCCGAAAAGGTCTAGTTGAAAAATTGGAAACTTTTATCGATATTTGCCAAAATTGTTGAAAAACTATTTATCGTCTCAACCATTTATGTTGAAATTCTGGAGAATTAAATTTGAAATTGCCTAACCTCATTTTCTAAAATAAATAAGTATTTGGCCAAGAAGTGCTGAACATTAGTAGTAGGTACAGTATTATTAAATTGCGCAAGTACAAATAGAGTTATCCATAAAGTCACCCTGTCTTTGGGACCTAGTTTGACCTTCTAAACCCTGTTTCATCCCACAATTCGAGTGTATCTGCAAAGTTAGCAAAACTGGGTACTGTTTCATGAAACTAGGTATCAGTTCAGAGAATTTGCAGGATGCTATTCTGACCAAGGTTTTGATTTAATGAAGAAGATGAGAGGCAGTCAAGGTGCAGGTAATGCAAATCCAAAACTAGGGGTGAAACTCCTCCCACGACCATGTTAGGCTATAGAAAAATAATTGGGTTCCTTGTTTCCTCTCTGTGTACTGTTTTCATCCTGACTTCTCATTTCGTCGCCAGTTTCAGCGAAACTGGGGCCCAGTACCCCAAGGTTGGTGCACTATATGCATAAGTATCTCACATATATCAGCATCAATGAACAATATAGGTACCCATTAAATTTATTTTCAATTCCAGTTTTGCCATATGTGTGTTGCCCTTGGTTTGCATTAGCCAATTTCGATTTTATTACTTTGGAATATTTCTCAATAAGTTGGCATTCCTGCCCATTTTGCCTCTGCACAGAGGTCCTTCCTTGGCTCTCTCTACTAGCCCGAGTAGTACCCATTGGATACAACATTTACACTTTCAGATATACTCATGTAAGAAGAGAGTCATTCATCACCAGGTGGGCTTTGGTCTGGGGTTTCATCTACTTATTTTGTTATTCAATTTAACTTGGGCTCTGCATTGCTGTGCACTACCAGTGACAATCAACTAGTGATGGAAAAACAATTTGATGTTGTGAAAATTAAGTTTCATTTGAATGACATTGCATGCAACTTGAATTTAATTAATTGAAATTGAATTACAATTGAATTTAATTGAAGAGAAATGAGATGCAAATTGGTGCTTAAGATATTGAAAATTTACTCAGACTAGTGGGTACCTGTGACCTTCGGACACTATGAAGTCCCCCGTTTTCGTTAAACCCGGTTCATGTTTTAGTTTTTTTTAGAAACTTTTATCTTTTTTATTTTTTATTTTAATGTGTTTTCTATTATTATTATTATTTTATAATTATATATATTTTATAATTTGTATATATTTCATTTTTTTCATTTTTTAAGTGTTTAAATTATTTTTAAATTGTTAAAGTGTTTTTTTGTTTTTTTTTTTCTAGTTTTTCCCCTTTTAAAAATATATATTAATTATTTTTTTCCTTTTTGTTACAACTTTGTTTCATTTTTTTAATTTACTAATAACGCGATCGATGGCTGGTGCGAGGAGACGGAGGATCCAGCGAACGTGTGTCTCTCTGCCATCACGACTCGCACCTGGCGCTGGAACATTTCAGGCCAGGTGCGGCTCATTTCGAGACCTTGTTTCTATCGTCTGGGGGTTGCAGAATCAGCCTCGCAGAGACTGTTACCGAGTCGGAATGGACAGGTTCAAACAGACAAACTGACAGACAAGTGAATTAATATATAAGATTGATACCTAGTTTCTCTACGGAAGTGGTTTGAGTTTTTTTGGGGGGGGGGGGGGGGGAGAGGGATGGATGGATCATAGGACCCCAATTTCTTGAGAAAATAAAATAACTGTCTTTATAACTGCTGGTCCTTTACTGGTTTGTTCATGAAAACTGGTCGGTTCTTTGAGGTTCTTGAAATTCTTGAAATTCCCGGAACTGACGGTTCTTTGACTCTGATTTCTTTTTCTTTTCACAAACGTTGGAACCGGATTTGGTTTGAATTGTTTCCAAAGAACAAGGTATTCAGAATGTAAAGAACCGGTCAAATGCCAACTGGGCGGGAAGGTTATCTGAAAAGAACTAGGCTACCTGGAACAAAGTCGCCAGTTTTGAGAGAAAAAAAGTTTCTAAAATCGCCATATTTACAATATAGGTTCCAACAGGTTGCCAAAATGTAGCAAGACTCTTTACTTTCCTCTCTGACCTGTAGCCAAATTTGGCTAATTCCTCTAGTGGATCATTGCCAGTGCACGGGCTGGATCACAAATTAATTTTATGGAAAAAAAAAACCCTGGTTGAAACCTTTCACAAAATCCAGAGTTGGGAAGAGAGTTTCTCTTCAAAACCAAGAACCTGACAACAATGGTGATGCATGACCATAACCTCACCTTGAGGAATTTCTCTGGGTGCTCAAAGATTGAAATTCTTGAATTGCAAAGTTTGTGTGGGTTTACAATTTTAGAGGAGCTCGGATTTTCTGTTTTTTTGTTATGGAATTTTTTCCCCCCTTCATTCTTGGTTTTGAGAGTTGCAGCTTTTGCACAAGCACAACAATGAAATTAGTATTCATCTCATCAATGGCAATTTGCAGTTTTCTGGTGAGTTTTTGGTAGAGTTTGAGGAAGGTTTGTTCTCATTTCCCATGGCCAATTTGGAGGAGCTTGGATTCTGCTTTGTTGTGGAATTTTATTTCCTCTTGGTTTTGAGATTTTTGCAGCTTTTTGCACAAGCACACAACGAAGTTACCATGCATCTGATCAATGGCGGTTTGCAGCTTTGTAGTGAGTTTTAATTAGGGTTTGTTCTCATTTCCTCTTGCCAATGAAGAAACATCCAGGAATGGTAAACTCTCTGACGCAAAATTGTCATCTCTGTTTGTGATTTCCTCAATCCCGGACCACTTTTGTATTTACATGTAGAACTAATTTTCGAAGTCAATTTGATTGTGAAGTTTTTTGATTATTCATCAGCCTGTTTATCTTGCAAGATTGTGCAGGATTCTCTGGAGTACCTACTCTTCTGTGTGGGATTGAATTTCCAAAGGACAAGGACGGCAGGGGGGGGACCAAAGATGAAAGTAGCAATCAAGTGAATAGAGAATTGAAGAGATGGTGAAGTTTTCAAAGCAGCTGGACATGCAGCTGGTGCCAGAATGGAGGGGTGCATACTGTCAGTACAAACTCCTGAAGAAGGATTTGAAGCTAATCACATTCAACTGGCACTTGATGCCAGAATGTCCAGTGGCTCCATCAAATCCTCCTTTCACTCTCACACGGCGGAAAAGCCCATGGAGCTCTGTTGATGTTATTAAGGTGAAATCCCTCTTTATTGTTAAGCTTTTGAGTGCAATATTCCTGTGAATTGTCACAAAATTGCATCCAATTTGGGTTGTTCTTTGCTGGTGTCAAGCAGAATAATGCACATCTCAGCACACTGAGTGTTTGTTGAATTGTGGGAATCTAACTGTAGCATGATTTATGTGTTGTTGCAAGAAGTAGGAAATGCTATCTGAAGCTTTGTGAAGCATCTCTTTGGTGCTTCCATGACAGGTTTTGCTCAAGTACTTTTCCCACATTTGCACCCGTGCTTTTAAATTCAGAGTGATTTCAAGAACCATCACATGTGTTCTTCAAAGAAGTTTCTACCTTGCATTTGTGTGGGGTTCTCAAACCAGGTGCATTGCCAACAGCCTGAGAACACAGATCTGCCATTGTATCACACAGAGTTACTTGCACCTGTTGCTCCAGCAGCATATCTGAAGAGATTCTTTTCAAGGTTGGATGCAGAGCTCAACAAAGTGAACACATTCTACAAAACTAAAGAGGAGGAGTTCTTGCAACGTGGGTTGCTCCTTGATAAGCAAATGTTTGCTCTCATTGAAGTGAAGAATTTATTAAAACATGACCATTCTCATAGTTCTGCTGGCCAAAGTGATGATAATTCAGATTGCAGGAGAAATTCCTCAAGTAAGTGTGCCTCAATGTTTTGATTTTCTTGTTTTGAATGATATGCTTGATCACTCACTGATCTGGTACCCAACTGGTAAAGGAGCATCAGTGAGTCACTTGGCACTTGTATGGTCTGTGAGCTATTTGTTGAAGGCTGTTCACAACTGATTATGATGCATTTTAGTTGCAGTGAACTTATCGGTGTCAATGGAGTCTGCTTGTCTTGAAAAGAATCAAGTGCTTCTTGACTCAATTGTGGAAGCATCATGCAATGGAGGGAGTGCCTTGCCAGATCGGAATTTGGATGAAGACACTGTTCAGGGTAGGGAGCTCAATGACACAGGTTTGAAAGAAGGAATAATTCCTGTGGGAGCCCTCAAAGGTGCCTCCATGAACAAGAACCTACAGACTCTTGAAGAGAGCAGTACCATGCACTTGATGAAAGAGATCCAAGAACTTCCAGTATCAACTGATCCAAAGGATTCTGTCACACAGACTGCAATGCTCTGTGCTCCAAGCACTATGAGGAGCTACAGAAATGAGACAGTGGGAAATGCTGAAACTAGAAAAGATCTGAAAGGCTCGCATGTGAGGTTGAACATCCCACATGTAAGCGCAACTGCCACATTATCAACTCTCTCACAGATGTTATGGGAGGATGTTTTGCGTCAGGCAAAAAAATCAGCAACTTTTTATGGAGGGAAAGTGGATATTGTCCTGAGCCAGAGGAAGGTTCAGAGGGCTGAAAACATGTTGCGAGCTGCATTTGTTGAGTTCTACCGGGGGCTTGGATTTCTCAAGAACTACAGGTCTTGCTCTTAGTTTGATACATTTATGTGGCTTTGGTTCTTTCTTTGCTATGTTGGCTCATTTTATTAGATATGTGTTATCACAACTCTGACCTTTTTAGATGATAACAAATTTGATCTTGCCCTTGGGTGAATTGTGGCAGCTCTTTAAACATGGTTGCATGTGCCAAGATCCTGAAGAAATATGACAAGGTTGTTCACTTCATCTCGAATTTGATGCTGAAAGAGTATGTCACATTGGACTGCATTTTAATGATGGATCTCCCAACCCCATGGATTCAAGTTGGGAAATCTTGTCTTTACAATGTTGACTGCTAAAGTTGTAGCTTCAGGATAAAACTTGACATACAAAGATAAAAAATGAACGCTGTAGATCAATAGCCTGAGATGATTAGTATGACTCTCTTGGTGCAGATAACTGGAATGCTTGTATCTGGAAAGTATATGTACCATGTTGAGAATTCTTACATGGGCGCCTCTCGAAAAGTAAGGTGCTCTCTCTTCGCTTTGGTAGTTAGGCTTGGAAGGGTAATAAATTTATACAATCAAGCATTTCAAACAGTAATGTGGGAATGTAAAAAGTCTTTTTCAGCAAAGCAGAGTGGAAAAATATTTCATGTTTCTTGTTTATAATCATCTTGCACTTCCATGGATGGACATGAGGCCAAGTGTCATTTCTGTCTTTGTCCATAAGGAGGATTCAGCTTTGCAGATTGTGGAGCTTATGGACAAGGTGGAAGCTATATTTACAGAGCACTTTGCACAGGAGAATAGGCGTCATGCCATGTCAGCACTTAGACCAATGCAGCAAAAAGCCTCCCACACCGTAACTTTTTTATTTGGTATGGGATGTTCTTCTTAAGATCTGTTGGGGTACTAGGCTCCGCACCTGTTAAGTTTTTTACATGTTTCACTACGTGATCTTCATCCTTTTCTTCTCCTGTTCTACTGGGTTTCAATTACACTAGTTCTTTGTAAAAATGTCAGTGGGTAGAAGACTTTGCAAATTCCACTTTGAAGGCTTCTGGAAAATGTCTGCAACTCCTAACTAATGTGTTATGTTGCATTAATGTAGGATTGTTTTCAGGGTGTTCACTGGCACTACTTACTTCCTTTGGCATTTTACTCAAAGTAGCTGGGGACTACAACACTGCCACAAAGGACAATTATCTACGGTCCATCTTTCCCACTTTCGGGCACGCCATTTCTCTCTGCTGCCCTTCCTTTTTCTTTGTTTCTTACTTCTCGGCATGAGTTACAAGAATTATGGTAAATAATCTCACTCTGTATGTTTGTACTCATGATATACTCAGCTGGCTTAAGTCTGCAAATATGGCTCGACAGAATGCTGGTGCTGATAGTGCTCCACATATTCATGTATGGGTGGAATGTGTACTCCTGGAGGCTAAAAGGCATCAACTACGCCTTCATCTTTGAGTTTTCGCCAGGTTCTGAGCTTCGGTATCGGGAAGTATTTCTAGTTTGCACATGCCTGACAACAATGGTTTTTGGAGCTATGGTGATGCACTTGAGCATGCTATCTACTCTATTGAAATGGCAATCCCATTATGTGGACCTGTTCCCCTTTATGATAATTCTGGTAAGTGCACTAAGTTTGTTATGATAACTGAGTCTGAAAGGCCTATGACATAAGGGACATGGTCAGGAACTGTATATCTAGATACTTTATCAAGTTGCACTGCTGATTAATCCCAACAAGGCTGAAACCAACTAGTTCGTCTTCAGAAAATGTTGAAATGAGATAGATGGTGAGCAGGCATTTCTGGTGGTTCTGTTCAACCCATTAAACATGTGGTATCGGTCCAGCCGTTGGTTCTTGCTAAAGGTGTTGCTACGCATAGTTAGTGCTCCACTCTACAAGGTGCCTCCTTATACTTTTGCAGATGTTGAAGTGCGCTTTCATGAAGAAATTGCTAATTCCATGAATAAAATGAGCATGGATGAAACTGATTGTAATTCTTTAGACATCATCAGAGAATTAACAAAACAAGAACCAAATTTTCGAAACTGCTGTGAACTATCTAAGAAGATTCAAAATTGAAAATGAAGTATTCCCTTCCTGCATGTGTGTGCATGAAAAGAGGAGCCTAGAAAGTCTGACAGTATGTGCATTAGCAGGTAGTGCTGGTGGACTTTTTCCTTGCTGACCAGCTCACAAGCCAGGTGTGTCTTACTTCACCACTTGGAAGAGAAAACTTTTATTTTGTCTCCATGAAGAACGCAATGAACTAAGGAAGTCCACAGCCTCAGTTTCTTCTGTCAAGGGTGTCAATCAACCCGGTATCCAGCACCCACCCCTGACAGGTGCCAATGCTACGGAACATGGAGTTTGTATTATGCTATTACTGCGGAGGATATTATCGGTCACGAGATCATGAGGCATGTACCAGTAGCCGAAATGTCTACATGGCATGGACATATATTATTGCCTTGTTACCTTACTGGTTGCGGTTCTGGCAGGTATCTATTCTGTCTGTCTTTGTCTGCTGAATTTTGCTCTGTTGCTATGGAGCTTTTGGTTTTATTGCCACAAGACTAGGGCGAGGAAACAAACCCACAAGAGAAGGCAGAAGCTGGATGCTCAGTATGTGGAGATAAAGAGAATAGTCTCTCTGCCTATTTCATTTTTCTTGTCGTTCAGCTCCACACATGTAGTTTATAGCACAGAGTTGTGCTCGCAAAATCTTCTGAATTGATCTATACGTTCTTGGTGAGCCTTATTAATGGACCTTTAAACACAGTTTATGATTTTGGAAGAACTCTGTGGGTTCTTGACTGGAATCTATCAATATTTAAATTTGTGGGTTAGTGCGTAAGGCGATGTATGGATGAAGAGGATTACACACATTTAGCGAACGGGGCCAAGTATCTCTCTGCCATGACAGCAGTTGCTCTAAAAATAGCCTATGGGAGGCAGAAGAGTCAGGCATCCCTGGCATTGTTTGTAATAGCCTCGACTATTGCAACAGCATATCAGCTATACTGGGATCTTGTGATTGACTGGGGTCTTCTTGTTCGCAAATCAGCAAATCCATGGCTGAGAGACCAACTTGTCCTTGACCACAAATGGATTTACTTTTTATCCATGGTAAGCAGGGAATGAAATACCCGTTTCTCTCTATTGGCTGTGGATGTTACTTACTTTTCTGTCTTCAAGCCCTCTGATTGAAAATGATCTCCAACATGCTGTGGCAGGTACTGAATGCAATCTTGCGGCTTGCATGGTTGCAGTCATTGACACAATTCCAGATAGGCTCCCCACAAATGGATACATACATCACCGACTTTGTGTTTGCTTGCCTTGAGATTATCCGACGAGGTCATTGGAATTTTTACAGGTTGTCTGACTTTCTAATCCTCTCATGCATTTTCCCTTGGTGTTCAACATATTTTTCCTTTCTCCTTTCTGTGACCCAAAAACTAGTTTATCAATTCTGTTCCACTCTTGGCTTGGTTACAGATTGGAGAATGAGCATTTGAACAATGTTGGACATTATCGTGCCATCAAGACTGTGCCCCTGCCATTTGAGGAACTAAACCCAATGGCATAAGTGTCTGAGAAGGAGTGCAATCAAGAAGGCACAATTCTTGGTGTGACAGGGAACTGGAAGTACCCTCACAGGAGTTCTCTCAATCAAGGCAGGAGTCAGTTTCCTACTTGAATAGCCAGATCCTGTGGACCCTTACATCCATCATTAGTAAATTTGCTAGCAAACTGAATAACCCAATGCTTTGAAACCAAGCAGCATTCATCATCATAGGACAAACTACTGAACTCTACCCATTCAATGGAAAGATTCTTCATCAAGACATTGGAACAGCTGAAAATCTACATGAGGGTTAGGCATACATAGGTTTTTAACACAGCATGTAGCTCTGTATTGCTTGCATTGGACTGCTGTGCAAGAAGACAAATTCTTGTGGAAATGAGCTTCTGTTTGTGTATTGAAATGAGTTCTGTGGTGCATCTATGTTTCTTGTGGCCCATGGCTGAGGAAGGTGTTTAGAGGATTGCAAAGAGTGACCAATACACATCTCAAAGGTCTTTCTTCCATTGTTATAAAACACATGGTAATATCCTTCTGCCTGCATTGATATTCAATAAGTGGATAAATTCAGTCTTTGCAATGTACATTTGGAAAATGGTTACGGGCAAACAGAGTAGCAATCCTGCATGCATTATACCGCAATTTATAGGCTTACACTTCACAGAGCCCCCATGTAAGATTGTGCTGATAATGGACTTCCCTGAGTTTCATCTCAGATGTTCCTACAAACTTGAATAATTGGTTGCTCTTTGCAATGTGAAAGTCTTGTGTCTTGACATAGTTCCTGACCAAGTGAAGTAGCTCATGTGAAGACACAGGATTTCTACACTCCTTATGGCAGTCAATAAATCTCTACTTCCAGTCAATGCACTTGTGCATGGTTGCCCCAATTAGATTTTCCACCTTGGTCATTTTTTAACACCTAACCAGTCCAGGTTGCTCTTCCTCCTCCTCTTCATCAAATTATACTCTAGTAACAAGTTCAGTTTGTGGCTCCCTATCTTGTTGTCCTTTCGCCTATGTTGGAGAAGCATTCGATCCTCTGATGGGCCCTTGCCTTCTATTGTTCACATATATTGCCCGTAACCCTGTTCTTGTAGTAGCATGAGATGGTCTTACTACCCTCTAAATATCAGCTATAAAAGTTTCTTGTATTCTCTTAGTTCCGTAGAATGGAAACAACTGCCTAAGAAGAACATCAATGATGGGTGTAAAATTGCATGCTTCCTTCTTTGGTTCCACTTTGTTGGCCATCAACATTTTTGTCTTTCCTTTGGTCCAAGGATTAAGCTTCGTGAGTGGATAAGTAAATATAACACTATACCAATTGACCTACTGTCCACATTTTGCATTCATCAATGTGACAATGTTCTGATTACTGAAATGCAGAATTTACTCTTGCTAGTATACGTACCATCTATAGAATAGCTCCATGCCAGATGTTGTATGGATGCTTCATCTTTGATACAATCCTTTGTTCATTTTCCACATACACATCCAGTGTTGCTATATACTTTGACATCTCTTGGGCTTCATTATATTACCTTGTTTACCTTCTATCATATCACTGGGTGAGATTTTAAAGATCTGAAGTGTCATGTTGGTGTCTATGACTAAACCCGTTTTTGTCACCCTTATTGTGATTTGATTGAGGTGTTTGTTATATTTCCAAGTATTCAAGAAATCCATCAGAAGTTCATGTCTAGGGACTACCCATTCCACTTCAAACAACCCCACAAGCCCCACTTTGCTTGCCCAAATTCTTTCATTCCTACCCAATTCCATCCACGATGCATTCTATGAAACTTGTAGTCATATAGATGTGGAGTGGGAACAAAAACTAACCTCTCTTTCTCTTCTTTTTTTTGTTATCATCTACACTTTTTTTTTTGCTTAGACATTGTCTTTGCTTTCTACCCACTACATGTTTTACAAGGACTTCTTAAAACTGGAAAAAAATATGATGTTGGTGCCAACCTTGGTTCACATTGCATTGTGGTGAAATACTCTTAGAACCCTTCATTGATGCCAACTACAGATTGTTGTTTATGAGTTTGAATTCTTGTTTGGTCCAACTCCTCCTCCACTATTGGTGTGTCCTCACTATCATGTTCTAAGTTTGTTGACAAAACTCATCTTCACGTAGTGGGATAATTACAATGCAACTACATAATGTTGCCAAATATATGTGTGTGTTTTGTGTTCCCTCATTCATAACACAAGCACCTCGTTTATTGTTGATGTTTCTTTTGAAAATTCTTCGATATATGTTACATTGTCTTCCTCCAAATTTGACAACATGATGTCTATTGGTGTTGGTCATCATTTTAAGCACATTCATTCATAGCGTGTCCTTCCTATTGATAGTACCTACACCTAATGTATGGTGAGGATGCAAGTATTCGATTTGGCACATGGATTTGCTGATGTATTGGTGGTTCTTTCATTATCCTTGTTATTCCAATAGAATGCAAATTTCCATGGTTCATACATTTGGTAAAATTGTCCATGGATAATGCTCTTGTCATCAATTACTTTGTTAGAAAGACATGTGGACTAGTTGTAATTTTTTTTGTTTGAGTACCTTTGGTCCTCCAATTGTTCCAATTGAATATGGTATTGGTTATTCCATTGCTTGATTGGCATTCACCCATTCTTCATAAACAACTTCAAAATGGTTTTGGAATTCTTCCCATTCCATTGGTGGTTCATAATATCATGGAAATTTGGACTGCAAAGTAGGTACATGGTCACTTGTGTTGTTAAAGATGTTTTTCCTTGCAACTCCATGTTTTCACTACCAAATGAACCTTTCAAATTTGAATATTGAGGAGTTCATAATCCTTATCCCTCCCCTTTTAACACTTATTGTCTCAAAGTTGGAGCTACACATACTCTTGTAGATTCATGTTGTGAATCTCAAAAATTCTCTTAGTAATCTCATGTCCCAAAATATCAATATTGATTATTGTAACACCTCATCACTACTATAGTTTGAATTTATTTTGAAACATTTCTCTTTGTTAAAGTATTCATGTACCTTGCAAGTTTCTCCTTTGTTCTTGACATTTGTGGGTTTTGTGATTACATCACACTAGTGTTACAACTTACAACGACGCACTCCCAAGTCGCGGGTTGAACCCACTTGAAGGTCCAACTATGTAGAGTTGAGAAAAGTTAAGACTCGAAAGGCGCTCCCGACTTCCAGCACTATAGACATCACAAAGTGGGGACCCCTTTGTATTAATGTTATTTAAGTGCTTTCACAATATTTTTACAAGATGTCCAAGGTTTAGTGCTTTGTTCGTGTAAAATAGGCATTGAAACAATTTAGATTGTACTGATTTAATTTTGGTATTGTTTCAATGATAATTGATGTAGCATCATATTTGCATTATTTATGTTGTTTGCCATGTTGTATTCATATTATGTCCATATTGTAATGATATTGCATTAGTATTATGATTGTATTGAATATGCATTTTTAGTTGTAAATGATACAATGTTGTTACAATATGGTTACAAATTCTATTATTGTATTGATTTTATATTGTATTCATGTTATCTATATTTTGTATTTATGTTGTACTCATATTTTTTTAACATCGTATTTGCATTGTTGAACATAGAGGATTCAATATTGACTCAATGTTGTATTCTCGTTGTTTATGTTATTGTATCTATGTTATAATCATACTTTCCCAACATTGTATTTGTATTGTTTGTGTGTTGTTGAAGGTAGGTGATGCAAATTGGATATTCAATAGTGAATCAATATTGTATTCATGTTTATTATGATGTTGTAAATGTGTTATAGTCTCACACTTTTTTTCATTTTTTTGAGTTTTTTTTGTGAGGACCCCACATTGATTGAGCAACGCATCACCACTTATTTTAGAACATTGAGGAACTCCCCAAAAGGAGCAATCCCATTGCAAAACCAAAACAAATACGCTCCCCTAGACCCACCTTTAGGAGTTGAACTTTGGCAAACCATATATGGGCTAGAACTGAGAAGCTATTGGGAACACCTGGGGAACAACATAACATGGTTTAGCATAAGAAATAACACATTGGTGCATATAAAAGCATTTGCTTAAAAAATTTGCAAAAGAATGTCAACTCAATGTTAGTTAATTTACTCACTTCATTTGTACAAGTCAGTGTAACAGAGAGGCAATGGACATTGGCTCATTGTCAATAGCAGCACTTGAGTAACAGACATTGCGCTTTGCTACTGCCTTACAGAAAGAAAACTATCCATTCAGATAGCTGCATGTAGCAATCTTTCTGTAGTTAATAAAATCAGTTAATAATTAAGCCGGCCACTTCGCTCTTGTGTGTTCTTTGTGGCCTGCAGAGCACACATATCAATTGTCAGATTCAGACTGCCATAGTGAATGTGCAAGTCTTTTGCCTCACTGTGCAAGGGAAAAACTCCACTATTCAACCTCTGAAGTCATTCAGACCTCTTGTCTCTTCACATAATCCACATATGTACAATTTGAACTTCACTTGAAATTGCACAAATCGGACTGAAACCTCAATTTGGAAGGAAAGATGGAAACCCCAACACATGGCTATAACAACAGATTCTTGGAAAAAGACTGGCTTAGCACACACATATGACCCATCTCTTGGGTTTCTTTCAAGTAAAGAATCTCTTGAATCCCAATGAATATGATGAGACCTCATGGCATGTCATCAGCCTAGCCTGGCAAATGGCACACATACGTCTGAAAATCATGTCTACTAAAACTGGCAAGCCATCTCTCTGTGTAGATCTCTGTAAATTTTATACTGTGACTTAATGCAAAAATCATAAATGCAATGAACGATAGCTTCAGGGACATTGCTAGCAGAGTTGAGACACATCTGATAAAGGAGAGAATGCATGAGCTTCAGACAAGTAGATATGACACATGCATTCCGAAGGTGTGTTAACATGAGTCTGTCTCTCATGTTTAGTTGGTGCATTTCTCAGGGACATTGGTTTCACACATAGAACTTGAACAGAACAATTTTCTTTGCTAATGTTCTCATGGATTTGTTGCTACCTTAATCCATGTGTTGTACAGGGCGGATTCATCGTGGCCCACAACTTCCTCCACAAAATACTTGGCAGCAGTAGAAGCTAGAACGCATGTGTCGCTCCCTTTGTCGTGTGCACGGTGATCATCAATCCGTTCACCGGCGTCCAGAATCGCTTCCAGGTATCCATTGATCCATTCGTTTCCTGCCATTTTGTTCTGAACCAAATAGCACAAAGACTGTAGGTAGGGTCTTTCTTTTCAGTCTTTCATTTCTTTAGAGAACAAAACCAGACGCGCGCAAAGTTGGCTACAAAACAAGTCTTGGTCCAGGAGCCATAGAAACGAACAATGTAAGCTAACAATTGTCTAGAGAGGAATTACACAGAGTTCGAGGACGCTGATGAGCTAACATAAACTAGAGGTCGGTCGTGAAGAGGATCACGGAAAACTTACAATTGACGAGAAATTCAGAAGCAGAGTAAACATCAGAATTTGAGCACACAAAAAGATTGCAACTATATGCAGAATTGTCACTTCTTCTACGCAGTGATTTCCTTCACAAGTGTTTTCCAAGAACATGGATTCTCGTCCCGAAGTTTAGATATCCGTGAACCTTCTTCTTACATCGACACACTACTGGTCCTTGTGGAGCGTGGTTATCAAACTGTTCCTGTTCGACACAGATCGAATGGCACAAACTACATGTGCATCCAATAGTCTATCAATGTCACGTCCAACAAAGCCAGAACGATTACGGGCAGTGCACGATCAGCAGGAGATCTGATCCGATTTCGCTACATTATTGAAATCAAAAGAATTGCAGGTTGTTTTTTCTTTTCAACAAATGGAGATTTCTCGAGACTCTAAACTCTTCCAAGTGTTACGAGCAAGCGAAGTATATAACTATGCATGGATCCATACTTCCGCATGCTTTTTAGCAAACGCTTTCACAGCATATTATCTTTTTGAAAACTGGCCAGAAAAGATAGAGATAAACACAGAAAGAATAATATATATACTCAAAATACAAAACGACACTACTGGAAGCCATCGATCGTTCTTCTCAAAACGCATTGTTCGAATCATTTCAGAACAGAAACGCGAACAAGAAGCAAGAGCCCTCCGGCACGTTGACAACCGTGAAACTGTTCCTCTTGGCAAGAGCTTCAAAACTGATAGAAGAAGCTAATTCCTCCTGACTTTTCCATTCGACACGAAACTACTCAGAAAAGAAACAGATACAAAACGAGGGAAAAAAAAAATCTGCTGCAACTCCTAAATCGAAAGAAAAATAATTATGATCTTCGCAAGTTACGTCAACAATCGCTCATTCGCATACCTGAATGAAGAAAATGATCAGAGCCGAAGGAGAGACGTCGAAGAGCGCTGATCAGATCATCGACACAGAACGGGCGAAAATATCAAATTTCCCCGACCCAAAAAAAATCCCAAAAAATACGGGAAAAAGAGAAAAAATGAAGCCAGGAAGGTGATTGTAAGAAGCAATAAGAGAAGATTTTTTGCAAAATTTCTGCGGCGATTAAGAGGAAGAGGGAAGAGAGAGAGCGCGAGAGAGAGAGAGAAAGAGGGAGGCGTGGATACGGGTTGTGACCGGTGGACTTCCGCGGGCCACAAGTAATTGCGTCTGGCGATCGCCGGTTGTCTATCACCAGCACCGGCAGGACAGGTCACAATATTTCTGCTGCCGTTACTCTCACCGGTCACAATATTACCGTACATTTTTTTCTTATATTTTTAAATTTTAAAGAAAAATCTTATAGATCTTTAATTTTTTAAAAAGTATATTAATTATGTAGCCAAATTTGGGCTATTTTATTTTTTATGGATAATTGTCATTTTGGCTACATCACAAAATTGAAAAAGGGATGTTGATTTTTGTTTGGATGAAGTATGTAATGAAAATGAAGGATTTAATAACTTTTTAAATGAATCATAGTTCATTTTGAATTGTAAGTTTATTCAATTTGTGAAATTTTTAAAAAAAAAATCTTACCACATTGGTAGATGGAATTTTTTAAAAGTAACAAGATAGCAAAGACCATTGCTCAAATAACTGATTTTATTTTATTGCTCTACTAGTTGTTTCAACACTTTCCAAATGCAAGATTTGATTTATATTGAATCAATGTTTGTTATTTGCCCATTTGATATTACAGCATTTCATAGGATTGTATTAATGTTGTGACAATGAGTACCATTGTTTTAACATTTTTAATGTGTTGATTTTATGTGATAGGCAACAACATTGAAAATTCATCTTTATGAAGGTTGTAACAGTGACAATTTAATAACTAATCAATTTGTGTTGTCTAAGCATTGATAAGATTTTATTCGCTGAATGTGTGTTGAAAAAATTTAAATTATATCAAAACAATCCCAATGCTAACTCAATACATATTGTTATGATGTCATCAACATATTGTATCAATTATCATATCAGTATTGAATATTCAACATATAGTCATCAATTTGATGACTTATTAATGTATGTTGTGCCAATGTTGATCATACTTTTTTCATTGGATTAATATTGATAAAATGTCAAATATTTTAGTATTATATCAGTGTCATTTCAAAACATGTTGTTACAATGTCACCTTAACATCATATTAATGATTGTATCAACATTGAACGTTAAACATATTGTTAAGGTGTTGTAAAAGCATTCATACAAAGAGGGGGCAAGTTTGTGATGGAGGGGTAGAAGGGTGTGCTAAAAGCCCCGGGATTAGACTAGGAAGAGGGATCAGTAGATCAAGTTTGAATCTGCATCCAAAACCAACCACACGGGGTTAGTTTCACATTTCGGGACAACCTTGGGTGTTGTCGCAACCCTACTTTGGCCAAGTGTGGGGGTGAAGCCCAACACTTGGAAAAGTTGGGATTTGGAGTCCTCCGGGACTCCCGAATGTTTAGAGCTCGACAGCAGGACCCAAAACACCTCGCATCGGGGTGTTCTTGCTGTCATTGGAAAGGTCTTGAAGCGTAGATATCGAAAATGGCCTCGCATTGGCCATTTGGACATCTGTCGCCCAAGTTATGGGCAAAAGAAGGGCCGGGAGTCAAACTGGCAGTTTGACTCCCGACCACTAAAAGTCGGGAATCGACCCCTTCCCGAAGTCCGAATTGGGAGTGCGATATGTCGTTGGAAAGATCTCGACGAGGGCTACAACTTTGGTTCAGACCTCGTCGCGATCCAACTCCGCAGTCGGGAGTTATGGCCGTTCAAAGTTCCGGGAGTCCCGCCGGGACGATTTCGGGACAACTCCGGGACTCCATTTCGGGAGTCCCGGGAATTTGTGCCATTTGGGTGTAGCCCCCACAACGTGGCGCAGAGTATACTATAGGGAGTATGGTGGTGGCATACTCCCGAGCCAAGGATGTGGTGAGTCCAAGTGAGTCCGGGTCCCCGTGGCTTGTCCCAACACCAAAAGAGTGCAAATGGATTCTAACCAACCCGTGTTGGTATTGTGATGCAGGTTCGTGTGATCTAAAAGCTTGATCTCTTCCTAGTCTAATCCCGGGGCTCCCAACTCGACCCTCTACCCCATTCTAGAGTTGGAAGCCGGGAGCGTGCTACCAAGTCTCAATTCCGCAACTTGACTTTGGTGAGACCCTCAAGTGGGTTTCACCCCCGTGACTTGGGAGCGCGTCACGTGGTATCAGAGCAAGTGGTGAAGCTCACTTCTTGGGTTCGGATGGCTCCCAAGAAGAACCGCAAGCAACCGCAAGACCCCGTGATGGAAGAGCCCGTCAATGACCAAGTAGCCCCGCCCGAATCTATTGGGGAGGAGGAACCCATGCCCCGGGAGGACCGTGACGAGCCCGAAAGTGAGGAAGAGAGGAGCTCGGTCCTATTCACCCCGGCACAATTGGAAGTACTCCTCAAGATGGGAAGACCCGACTTCGGTGAGTTGGTGGCGGCTCTCAAAACGGGAGCCTCCAAGGGTGAAAGGTTTCAACCGGCCAAGCCCGGGAACTTTGATGGCGTCCGCGACCGCAAGGTTGTGGATGCTTGGCTTGCGGAGATGGACGACTACTTGCATGCCGCCAAGGTTGGACGGCATTCTGCCGTGGAGCTTGCCCAATCCTACTTGAAGGGCTATGCCGCCACATGGTGGCGGACGGTGCGACAGGAGGAGGGGAAGAGCCATGGCTATACGTGGGAGTTTTTCAAAGACCACATTGAGGCGGAATTTGTCCCGAGGAACTCCGATTACATTTCAAGGTGCAAGCTTCGTGACCTTGTGAATGCCCCGAATGAAAATTTGAGGCAATATGTGAGGGCTTATTCGGAACTCATGCTCGAGGTACGGCACATGCACGAGATGGACCGGGTGTGCCAATTCGTGATGGGACTCCCAACTTGGGCCAAGCGAAAACTTGAGGAGAGTTGGCCCGCCTCATTATCCGAGGCCATCACGAAAGTGGAGAATTTCTCGGATGTGGGGCGGAGCGACAAATCCGGGTTCAAGAAGGACAACAAGTTCCTTCACAAAAAGCCAAGGCATGAAGGGGAGTGGAACCGGGGGCAAGGAAGCCCAACCAAGGATAAGCCCAAACCATTTCAAGGCTCGGGGTTCAAGCCAAAGGGAAATTTTGTGAAGAAAGGGGCTCCTTTCAAAGGGAGCCAAAACAAAGGGAATTCTGGAGACAAGCCCAAGGGTGCGTGTTTCAATTGCAACGAGGTGGGGCATTACTCCAAGGATTGCCCCAAGTCCAAATCCGGTGTTGGGAGCTCAAAGGTACTTGCTCTCAATGCCACTCTAGCCCAAAAAGAATGCAATCGACTTATCTTCTTGAAAGGGAAGATTGCTAAGCGGGATGTCTTATGTCTTTTGGACACAGGGGCTTCTCACAACTTCATAACTCGGGAGAGCGCTGAAAGGATGGAGCTCCACTTAGAGGAGCTCAAGGCACCCATTGAAGTGCATTTTGCGGATGGGATTCCCCATCCAACTACATTACAAGCAAAAGGAATCCCTCTTCAATTGGGGAATTGGAGAGGAAAGTTGGACTTGCTGGTTTCCACCTTGGGTGGAATGGAATGTGTTTTGGGGATGGAGTTCATCACCCAAAACAATGTGCTCATAGAAGGGCACAATCGGATAGTTAGAATCCCATCTAAAAGTGGGATTGTGCGAGTCAAGGCACATGAGTTGCCTTGTGTGGGTGATCCAACCATCCGCTTTATGGTAGGAAAAGCTTTTGAGAAGGAATGTGTGGGAGGTTTTGGCATGGTGTGTGTGATGCGGGTGTTGGACGAGTATGAGCCCGAGGAGGTCACCAAGTCGATAACTTCCGCCAAGTGCATAAGGCGAGTGTTGGAAGAGTTCCCGGATGTGATGCCCGCCGAGTTGCCCGAAGACTTGCCCTCGAGAAGACGGGTTGATCATGCGATTGAAGTGATGCCGGGAGTGGAACCTCCCGCCAAGGCCCCATACCGAATGAGCCATGAGGAGTTGAAAGAGTTAAAGGTTCAACTCGAAGAACTCCTTGCCAAAGGGTATATCAAACCAAGCAAGTCGCCATATGGGGCACCTGTCCTTTTTGTTCACAAGAAGGATGGGACTTTGAGGATGTGTGTTGATTATAGAGCACTCAACAAGGCAACGGTGAAAAATCGGTATCCTTTACCTCGCATCGATGATCTATTTGACCGTCTCTCGGGAGCCAAGGTTTTTAGTAGAATTGATCTACGTTCCGGGTATTACCAAATAAGGATAGCGGAAGGGGACGAAGAGAAAACCGCTTGTCGCACAAGGTATGGCTCATACGAGTTCATGGTGATGCCCTTTGGGCTCACTAATGCACCCGCCACATTTTGCACTCTCATGAATGACATATTCCGCGAATGGCTTGATGATTTCGTGGTCGTCTACATAGACGACATTTTGATCTATAGTAGCTCCTTGGAGGAGCATGCGGAGCACCTTCGCAAGGTGTTCCAAAGGCTAAGGGAAAACAAGTTGTATGCAAAGCTCGAGAAGTGCGAATTTGGGGTGACGGAAGTAGACTTTTTGGGACATAGGATAACTCAAGAGGGCTTGATGATGGACGATCACAAGGTTAAGGCGATTTTGGATTGGGAGCCGCCCAAGTCGGTTCCCGCCTTGAGGTCCTTCTTAGGATTGGCCTCATACTATCGCAAGTTCATCAAGAACTTTGCAAAGATAGCGGCGCCTTTGACGAACCTTTTGAAGAAGTCCGCCGTCACCTATGAATGGGAACAAGCATGCGATGAAGCCTTTGGAACATTGAAGGGCATTTTGGTGAAGGCGCCGGTGTTGAAGTTACCCGACTTCGACAAAGACTTCGAGATTCATTCCGACGCCTCCGACTTTGCGGTTGGGGGAGTCTTGGTGCAAGAAGGAAGACCGGTGGCCTTTGAAAGCAAGAAGTTGGGTGAGACGGAGCGAAGGTGGCCAACACACGAGAAAGAAATGTGGGCGGTCATACATTGCCTCAAGACTTGGGGCCACTACATAGGTTCCAAAGACGTAGTGGTGTGGACCGACAATGTGACCTTGAAGTACTTCGCAACGCAACCCAAGTTGTCATCAAAACAACAAAGGTGGCAAGACACATTGGCCTTGTTTAATGTGGACATCCGGCACAAGCCGGGAAAAGAGAACATAGTGCCCGATGCCTTGAGCCGGAAACACCAACTTAGAATGGTGTGTGTTGGAGAGTCGGAACTTCAAAAGGAAGTTAGACTAGCAAGCCGCCGGGATGCCTTTGCCAAGGAGACAAGGCAAAGCATCCAAAATGGAGCCAAGTCCCACTTCCATTTGAGAAATGGATTATTGTGGTACAAGCAAAATCGACTTTATGTGCCGGAAGGGAAGATGCGAGACACACTTTTGAAGGAATGTCATGATGGACCACTTGCGGGCCATGGTGGTGCCAAGCGCACCACAACATTCCTAAAGAAGTCCTACTATTGGCCCAACTTAAAAGATAGTGCGGAGGAGTACGTGAAGACTTGTTTAACTTGTCAACAAAACCGGACCCTCAACAAGAAGCAAGCGGGTTTGTTGCAACCCTTGCCAATTCCCGAAGGGCCATGGGAAAGTGTGTCAATGGATTTCATGGTAAGTCTGCCCCCTTCAAGGGGATTTGATGCCATCATGGTTGTGGTGGATCGATTTAGCAAAATGGCACATTTCATTCCCACAAAGGATGAAGCAACGGCACAAGAAACGGGGAGGTTATTCTTCTCCCACATTTTCAAACACCATGGGCTTCCAAAAGACATAGTGTCGGATCGAGACCCAAAGTTTACAAGTAAGTTTTGGCGGGCCTTGTGGAAGCGAATGGGGTCGGAGCTCAAGATGAGCACCTCTTTCCGCCCCCAAACCGATGGACAAACCGAAAGGGTGAACTTGGTCATCCAACAATTCTTGAGGAATTATGTGGCGGCGGATCAACAAGATTGGGTGGACCATTTGGAGTTAGCCGAGTTTTGTTATAACAACTCGGAACACTCCGCAACTGGGTCCACCCCATTTCAAATGGTGACGGGAAGGTCACCAATTGTGCCCATGACTTGGGCAACGCAAGGACAACCTTCGATTGATACAAGTGAGGAAGTGCCAATGGTGACGCAGCTTGATGGAGAAAGGAAGCGCTTATGGGAGTTGGCCAAGGCTAACTTGCAGAAGGCGCACAAAAGGTACAAGGATTTTGCGGACAAGTCCCGACGAGAAGTGAAGTTTCAAGAGGGAGACGAAGTGTGGTTGAACATCAAGAATTTTAGGTTACCGGAAGGTTTGAGTCATAAGTTCTTAGGCCCATATGCGGGGCCATTCAAGGTGTTGGAAAAGAAACTTTCCGACACTTATAAGTTAGAACTTCCGGAAAACTTTAGAGTTCATCCCACATTTCATGTGTCCCTTTTGAAGCCGGTCTCCCGCGATGCCTCAAGGCCTAATCGAGAGCATAACTCAAGGCCTCCGCCGGACTTAGTTCATAATGAACCAGAGTTTGAGGTTGAGGCCGTGCTCAAATCAAGGCAACTTAGGGGACGAGAGCGGGAATACTTAGTGAAGTGGAAAGGTTACCATGCAATAGAAGCTTCTTGGGTGAAAGAGTCCGACATGGAACATGCCCAAGAAGCCATAGAAGAATTTCACACTAGACCGGCAAAGAAAAGGCGTAGAGCGTGATGAGGGCATCACCTTTATTTTAGAGGGGGAGAATTCCATAAAATGTACCACATCAAGTTGCAAGTGAAATAAAAAGGGCATTATAACTTCCAAGAGATTGTATCATGGGGAAAAATTGTTAAGGCAAATAGGGTTGTGGCATGGATAAATGGAACTATTTTGCGTAGGCTCAAATCAAAATCGGACTCCTAGTTTGGGGTTGAGGAAACTTGAGCCCAAAAGAGGAGGCAAACAAGGTGAGCTTGCAGGGACATGCACATGCCTTGAGGTGCATCCCGAAGGGTTGGCTTGTAGTGTGGCCAACGCGGGAAGTCATGACCCCGCTCACATACTTTAAGTGTAGTTTGGGACTTGGGTTTGGCAAACCTAGGTGTTGCTTCTCGTACCTTGATAAGCAAACCTTTTAGTTAAGGCTTGGTTGTTGTGACCGAGGCGCGGGATAGGGAAAGGAGTCATGTCAAGTAGCTTAGGTCAAGATTAGACTTGACTTAGGCTCCTCATGAGGGGAAGAATGAAAAAGTTCCTCCCAAATGAGGAGCTTCGTCAATTAGGCTAGTTAGTCTTTTGACGAAGCAAGGGGAGAGGGTCCCGGAGAGGACACCCTTGGACTTGTCAAGAAAGTGTTGGAAACTTGGGGACACCTAAGTTAGCTTGAGACAAGGTCTAGCCACAAAGTTGGCAAAATGGCCAAGGATCCAAAAGAAAGCAATTGCAATTGTATGAAAGGAAATTCTAAGTGTCAATGAGGACATTGACCTCTTTCTTCTAGTGGGGGAGAGTGTCGCAACCCTACTTTGGCCAAGTGTGGGGGTGAAGCCCAACACTTGGAAAAGTTGGGATTTGGAGTCCTCCGGGACTCCCGAATGTTTAGAGCTCGACAGCAGGACCCAAAACACCTCGCATCGGGGTGTTCTTGCTGTCATTGAAAAGGTCTTGAAGCGTAGATATCGAAAATGGCCTCGCATTGGCCATTTGGACATCTGTCGCCCAAGTTATGGGCAAAAGAAGGGCCGGGAGTCAAACTGGCAGTTTGACTCCCGACCACTAAAAGTCGGGAATCGACCCCTTCCCGAAGTCCGAATTGGGAGTGCGATACGTCGTTGGAAAGATCTCGACGAGGGCTACAACTTTGGTTCAGACCTCGTCGCGATCCAACTCCGCAGTCGGGAGTTATGGCCGTTCAAAGTTCCGGGAGTCCCGCCGGGACGATTTCGGGACAACTCCGGGACTCCATTTCGGGAGTCCCGGGAATTTGTGCCATTTGGGTGTAGCCCCCACAACGTGGCGCAGAGTATACTATAGGGAGTATGGTGGTGGCATACTCCCGAGCCAAGGATGTGGTGAGTCCAAGTGAGTCCGGGTCCCCGTGGCTTGTCCCAACACCAAAAGAGTGCAAATGGATTCTAACCAACCCGTGTTGGTATTGTGATGCAGGTTCGTGTGATCTAAAAGCTTGATCTCTTCCTAGTCTAATCCCGGGGCTCCCAACTCGACCCTCTACCCCATTCTAGAGTTGGAAGCCGGGAGCGTGCTACCAAGTCTCAATTCCGCAACTTGACTTTGGTGAGACCCTCAAGTGGGTTTCACCCCCGTGACTTGGGAGCGCGTCAGGTGTTGGGACAAGCTATGGGCACTTTGGACCACAAGACTCACCACGGCCCGGAATCGGGGGAAGCCACCACCTTCCCCCATATAGTATTCTCTACAACGCTCCGTGGAGGCTACATCCAAATGGTTCTTTTTCTCGGGATTCGCAAGTTGAAGTCCTGAAATGGTCTCGAAATTGTCCTAGTTGGAGTCCCGGGACTTTGGGAGTTCATAACTCCCGACTGCCAAGTATGATCCCAACAAAGTTCCAACCAAAGTTGTAGTTATCGTTGAGATCTTTCCAACGCCGTGTCGCACTCTCAATTCGAAGGTTGGGAAGAGGTTGATTCTTGACTTTTAGTGGTCAGGAGTCAAACTGCCAATTTGACTCTCGGCCCTTCTTTTGCCCATAATTTGGGCTGCAGATATGTAAATGACCAATGCAAGGGCATTTTGGACATCTACGTTTCAAGACCTTTCCAATGACACCAAGAACATTTCAATACAAGGTGTTTTGGGCCTTGCTGTCGAACTCTAAACATTCGGGAGTCCCGGAGGACTCCGAGTCCCCAACTTTGGGAGTGTTGGGCTTCACCTCCACACTTGGCCATAGTGGGGTTGCGACATATAACCTCCATTTCTTCATGTTCATGACGTACTTTAGTCAATGGCACAAATATTATTTATGGATTTCTATCCATTATTCGATCTAATAACTTTCACAAGATTTTTTATTCATTTCATTTTTCCTTCGTTAATCAAGATCATGTGATTAGTTCCTTTGGAGACCAAAGGTTCACAGAAACTTTCTTGCTTAGATTTAAATCTTAAAATAAAAATTTTCAATCAATAACTTGTAAATTTAGGGGGAGAAAAAAATAAAATACAATTTTCTTACATAAAATAATTAAAAAAAAACAGGACCTAAAAAACCTACAATTCTTCCTTAAATTCATCTTGGGGATAATTGTCAAATGGTAACATATATTCTTTCATTTCAACAATTCTTGAAGTTGCAACACTATTTTAAGATAAAAATCCTGTACTAACCGATCCATTTGCCATAAAACTACAAATCTTGTGACAAACCAAATACACACGTGCAAGATACTTCATGTAAAATAAAATGTATTTTTTTCAAAAGTTTTGAAATCGAAAAAAAAAATCCACATTCTCACAGAAACAAACAACTTGTATGGAATCAATCATCAATAAACCCAAACAAACAACTTGTATGGAATCAATCATCAATAAACCCCACGTCCAAGTATATGTCCAAGAATTCAAAATTAGAAAAGAATACCACTCACTACTTCCTAACTAACAACTATTCCTCCTTTAACAAAATGATACAAGCATGTACATGGACCATACTTGGGGACGGTGGGGGGGGGGGCGGGGGCTCAATTCATATAGCCCTTGTACCCATTGATGCATCATTTATAGGGGTAGTCCTTATAGTTTTTAAAAAAATATGACAACTCTCATGACTTAGTGGGGTTTTCTTTCCCTAAATTTTTTATGTAGGTGAGGTGGCAAGCATCTATAAGCTGATTTAGCCAAATTTGGCTATTATATAAATATGAAAGTAAAACTTTTAAAAGATCCTTATACTTTTTGGCTAATTACTTGAGACACACATAAAAATCTAGTGATTGTTTTCTAGATTATTTTGATTAAAATTTAGGAGATTTATTTTCAAAGAAATCATTGAATTTGTGATATCAAGTCTCAAAAATTTCGCACGTGCGAAATGTCACACCCAAAAAAAAAGAAAAAAGGATAATGTGGACATTTCTTTGTTTTACACTACACACGTGCAAATTGTCAGCCCATGTGGGGAAGGTGTACCCTGTCTTTCCATGCATGTGGACCAAAGGAAATGCATGACTGTGTGCAGGAGTCATCTAGTTTGAGCTTACTTGATGTCTTATAACTTCTCCCTTATCCTTTTTCTTATTCCTTTGTACATTTTCCAAATCTATGGTGTGTTTATAATTAAAGTTTTGTTGGGTTCCAACAACATACGCTTTGTCTCAAAATTGGAGCCTGTTTAACTGCTGAGTAATCTACGTAGATCGTATGCATGTAATCTACTACACATGGTGAACATCTTGTACCCTCAAATCACCATATCATCATATAGTCATCCCTTTCCAAATCTTCCTATAACCACCAGCAAGTAACCTACAACCACCATGATCTAGTTGTAAGTGATGACATGTTTAGCTACAAGTTTGAGCCACCGTGATCTAAGTAATGACAGTTTTGGCTACAAGTTTGAGCCACCCTGATCTAAGTAATGACATTTTTGGCTACAAGTTTGAGCCACCCTGATCTAAGTAATGACATTTTTGGCTACAAGTTTGAGCCACCGTGATCAAAGTAATGACATTTTTGGCTACAAGTTTGAGCCACCCTGATCTACGTAATGACATTTTTAGGTACATGTTTGAGCCACCCTGATCTAGGTAATGACATTTTTAGGGTGGGGGGCGGTTCCAGGGAATTGTTTTTTTCTTGTTCCCAATGTGTTCCCATCATATTCACATGAGGTTCCCACCAAGTTCCCAATTTGTTCCCAACCGCACCTCGACTTTATCCCACATGGTTTGCCCAAACTTTCACTCCCATGTATCCAAACTGGAAAGGTGGGCCATAAGTGAGCACATTTGTTTCTATTTTGTGACTCAGGGTCCAAAGAGATGTTTCTATTGGGGAGTGCCCAAATGTTCCCATAAAGTTGGTGATGGGGTGGGGTAATCAATCTGGCTTTCAAAAAAAAAAAAATTGAAAATGCTTGGGGACAAGAAGGCTTCTTCCCAGCAGTCCTCAGTAGGCAGTTATCTCCTACAGTTTCTAGAGCCATTGATTAGAATGGTCCATCACGGGATTGAAAAACAACACTAGACAATTGATTGAACGTGTACACACTTTTCAACCTCCACCTTTGGCCTCCCTTGTACGCCAACTTGGCCATCTCACTATAAATCAAAACTGCACACTCCTTCCACTCCAACTCCAGAGCACACCACACTCTTCTTCTTACACTGCTTTGCTTGCATATCAGACCCCTTTTTCCTACACACTAGTACTACTGGCACAATCGTTTTCTGCCTAGCAGCGTCAAGATTGACTAACTTTGTTGAAGTTGCAGCACTCTCACAACCAGCATCCATCAACATAATGGCTGGAAGCTTTTCAGCTCATGTACTTCGTGTCACAGTGGCACTTTTTGTGTTGCAGCTAGCTCTCCTGCCGATGATGGCCATTGCATCAGGCGCGGACCCAGAACAAGACTTCTGTGTCGGCGATACCAAGAACCCCACCATCGTTAACGGTCTGGTCTGCAAGAACCCTGCCCTTGTGAAGGCAAGCGACTTCATGTTCCATGGCTTGGCCACCCCTGGAAACACCAACGATCCCCTTGGAAGTAGTGTCACACCAGCAGCTGCAGCTCAGTTCCCAGGCATCAACACTTTGGGCATTTCCATGGCACGACTGGACTTCGCTAAAGGAGGTCTGGTTCCACCTCACACACACCCTCGAGCCACAGAGATCATTTTCGTGGTGGAGGGTTCTTTGTTGGTTGGTTTCGTGAGCACCAATGGAACACTTTTTGCAACCACGTTGCAGAAGGGTGATGTGTTTGTGTTCCCGAGAGGTCTTTTGCACTTCGAGCTCAACGTGTGCGATGGGACTGCAACTGCAATTGCAGCACTGAACAGCCAGAACCCAGGTACGCAGATACAGGCAGTGGCGTTATTTAATTCCGGCATCAGTGAGGTGGTCTTGGAAAAAGCATTCGGATTGGGTGAAAAGACCGTCCAAGAGATCGAGGACGCAGTCAAAGCTGCTAATAAGAAACCTTGAATGAAAGGTCATATATATTTATACATACTTTATGTCTACAGATGTTGCATTAGATGCAATCTTTGAATTATCCTTCTGTATTGTCTATGCCACCGCATGAAATTTTGTGCAGGGCATCAGATTCAGTATCCAACTTGACATGAAAGTGGTTGAGTTGATTGTCATGTCATTTAATTCTCAATAAAATTTCTCTTTTGAAGTATTTTATGGAGTTGTACAAGCCTTGTGTGCTGTGGCCAGTAGCCCATGTGTAATAGATCGGCCCTTTGGGGGGTGGGGGTGTGGTGTGTTGGGAATGGGTGGATGTCAAGAAGTAGCTAGGCCTACCACTATCGCACATAAACTGAGGTTCTTAGTTGTGCCTCTATTAATTAGGAAGGGGTCCACTTGTGCTTTTTTCCTTTTTCTCTTTCAGAAGGAGCCACATTGATTGGCCCATCACCAATATTTTTGAAACATTGGCAACTGCCCAACAAAGAAGCCTAGACATGGTTCCCTCCCCAATATAGAAGCATAGTCCAGTTTTATCTTTTTTTCCCGAGAAGGAGCCACATTGATTGGCCCATCACCAATATTTTTGGAACATTGGGCACTGCCCAATATAGAAGCCTAGACATCTTCCATCCCCAAAATAGATGCATAGTCCTGCAGCCCTTTGGGCCCCCATTTACAACTTATTTACATGGAAGTTGAACTATGACCAAACAATGCAGGATCAAAATCAAGGTGTAATTCGAAAGTCCTAGGGAACACATTAGGAATATGAGGAACGTTTTGGGAACCTGACTCCCTGAGAACTTGATGGGACAACATTGGGGGGAGACAAAAAAATAAAAGATCCCCCACAACCCCAGTGCATGTTGAGCCTTCTCATTGGCTGCATGTAAAATCTATTTTCAAAATAGTTTGTCACCATTTCAACCTACGCTAATGCCCTCCTTACAACCTGACGTACTTATTGGCTTGTATGTACTTGAATTTTACATATAGATTGGGGCTAAAGCCATCTATTAATGAACCATCTTACAACTTATATGTGTATCCCCAAATTTTTTAATGACTTGATTTAGACTCATGTGTTTGATATTTCACTAATAATATTCTTGCTTCTTGTACAATTTACATTTTTTCTTTCTTATATGTTGTGTATCATGGATATGATTTCGGAGGTCCAAGAAAGAATAAGATTACATACCTTTGCGTTTCAATCTACTTCACTTTAAAAATCAACTAATGCACAATATTACCATAAGCAACCCAAATTTCCAAATATAGCCAATCTTTCAAAACCAAATGTCTCAAAACAATGCTACTGCTTAAATTTCATATTCCTACTTGGCCATGTGTGATATAGACTATCTATCTAGTTCTAAGTCAAACAATCAAGTGTGGGTCATGCAAAAAATTCGTCATTTATTTTATTATGACTTGTAAATTCAATTGGTAATTTGGTTACCTTTCCATGCACCCTTAGGTTCAGCAAGTGATATGGTGGGTGAAAAAAATTGTTCAATATTAATTATGAGCAAGGTAGCAAACCATGGGTGTTCTCCTGTAGGTTGTTCAAAGCTGGGGGTCATTTTTAATGTGTGCAGGCTGTAGAACTTACCTATTGCATGTGCAAGACCTTCATGGTCAGGGTTCTATCCTCGTAAGGAATTTTTTTTTTCAGTAAATTATGAAATGTGTGGCTTGACCAACTCACATTATAGGGGTAATGGACATTTGGTCAACTCCTATCCAATTGTGTCTTCCAAAAATAAATATGTTCAAAACATGGTTGTCATCCCGAAAAAAAATATACATCAAAGGTATATGTACATCACATATATATAATTAAGTTGCAATTACTTTTGTAACTAATTGGACATAGAGGCCTTTTCTTGTATGAAAGGCTCAAAAGATTAGTTAACATGAAATAATGTAAAACTTAATAATTACAAATTGGTTACCCCACAGTTGCAAAAAATGCAAAAAAATGAAATTTTAATCACATATAATCAAATTTAATGGTTGTATAATAAAAGATTTTTTTTAATGTATCAATGTAAATTAAAAATAATGAGAAAAACAAAACACACAATAGAAAGATGGGGATGAACGAGATGAGAGAAATATAGTGCACTCCTGCACAAAATTTGATGCAGTGCCATAGACAATCGGGAAGAATATTTTGAAGGTTGCATTTCATGCAATGCAACATCTATAGACATGAAGTATATATGACCTTTCATTCAGGTTGCTTATTAGCAGCTTTCACTGCATCCTCGATCTTTTGGACTGCCTTTTCACCCAATCCGAATGCTTTTTCCAGGACCACCTCACTGATGCCGGAATTAAATAACGCCACTGCCTGTATCTGCGTACCTGGGTTCTGGCTGTTCAGTGCTGCAATTGCAGTTGCAGTCCCATCGCACACGTTGAGCTCGAAGTGCAAAAGTCCTCTCGGGAACACAAACACATCGCCCTTCTGCAACGTGGTTGGATAAAGTGTTCCATTGGTGCTCACGAAACCAACCAACAAAGAACCTTCCACCACGAAAATGATCTCTGTGGCCCGAGGGTGTGTGTGAGGTGGAACCAGACCTCCTTTAGCGAAGTCCAGTCGTGCCATGGAAATGCCCAAAGTGTTGATGCCCGGGAACTGAGCTGCAGCTGCTGGTGTGACACTACTTCCAAGGGGGTCGTTGGTGTTTCCAGGGGTGGCCAAGCCATGGAACATGAAGTCGCTTGCTTTCACAAGGGCAGGGTTCTTGCAGACCAGACCGTTAACGATGGTGGGGTTGTTGGGATCGGCGACACAGAAGTCTTGTTCTGGGTCCGCATCTGATGCAATGGCCATCATCGGCAGGAGAGCTAGCTGCAACACAAAAAGTGCCACTGTGACACGACGTACATGAGCGGAAAAGCTTCCAGCCATTGTGTTAGTGGATGCTGGTTGTGAGAGTGCTGCAAATTCAACAAAGTCAATCTTGATGCAGCTAGGCAGAAAGCAATTGAGCCAGTAGTGCTAGTGTGTAGGAAGAAGGGGTCCGATATGCAAGGAAAGCAATGTAAGAAGAAGAGTCTGGTGTGCTCTGCAGTTGGAATGGGAAGTGTGTGCAGTTTGGATTTATAGTGAGATGGCCAAGTTGGCGTACAAGGGAGGCCAAAGGTGGAGGTTGAAAGTCTGTACACGTTCGATCAATTGTCTAGTGTTGTTTGTCAATCCCGTGATGGACCGTTCTAATCAATGGCTCGAGAAACTGTAGGAGATAATTGCCTACTGAGGACTGCTGGGAAGAAGCCTTCTTCTTAAGCATTTTCAAATTCATACCTTCTGAGTCATGACTCCTGGCAATCCGGGGCAGAGGACTACGGAAAGCATTTTCAAGAAGGTCACAACATCCGAAAACCCTGAATTGGTTTCCGAGCTTGATGGTTGTGTCCCAGTGTTACTCGTTTAACGTGGCTAGAATAAAAAACATGGTGTGCAATGTAGAAAGGGTATTTATTGTGGGAAAACATGGGCCCAAGTCGGCACATTATGAGGGAAACGAAATCTAGAATCGTCATATTTGGAGAATAGCTTCCAACGAGTGGCCAAGTCATATCCTAAAATTTTCTGCTTCCCCTTCTGACCTCCAGCCGACTTTGGCTGTCCTCTTGTGTGGGATGGGCAACCCCACCACTTTACAAATTAGAGAGGGGGGGGGGGGGAACGCTCCGTGTGGGAGTCTATGTTTTTTGGGCGCTTTCATTTAACCTGGAAAATACGATTTCATCCTATGTGAAGGATTTTTCATGAAAAATATGGCCCAAATTCGCCTTACTTTGAGGGAAAAATATCCATGTTGCCAGAGTTCATAAATGTTCCAGTGGGTAACCGAGAATATATAATGATCCTTACTTTCATATCTGGTTTATGGCCAAATTTGGCTCAATTCCTGGATGGCTGGAGCTTTGGACTCTACATTACAAAATTAAAAAATCAAAGAAACACTGTTGTGGCAGTCAGGGGAGGATGGTGGACTGGCTGGTTTGTGTGCACCCAGTCATCTTCTCTCTCCACTGAGACATTTTGCCTTCTCTTAATTGGTTTTATGTGTTTTCTTCATAGGGTTTTCCTCATTCAATCCTATTGCATGGATTGCGAAGATGGTGGCTGATTCATCATCCAAACTCTCAGGTTTTGGCCACTTTGGGGGTGTTTTTGGTGTAAATTGAACCAAGGCAATTTTGGGCTGATGAGTTTGCCGAAGTGAACCAGCATCTACACTCCTACCAAATATTTTCAGTGGCTTGTAAACATTGTATATATGTAATATCTTGTCCTCAGACAAGAGCAGGGTCTCCAAGTCCAAATCTAATTTCTCAGGGTTAAATGTAGGCATTAAGACCATCCCCAACAGTGCTCAGTAGGTGTTAGCCTGAAGAAATATTTCTCACATCCAAGAAGTTCTTTCTTTGGGATGCGAAATTTCGCCTGATTTCGACCTGAAAAATATGATTTTAACTTATGCAAAGGATTTTCCATGGAAAAAATGACCCAAATTCGCTAGATTTTTTAAAAAAAAAGTTTCCAGATCATCAGATATTTATGATAAGTTCCAGTAGGTAGCCAAGAATACAGAATGGTTCTGTTTTTTTTTTCTCTACTTTCATATCTAGTATGTAGCCAGGCTAAATCATCTTATGGAGGATCACCAATTCAGCTACATCACAAAATTGACAAAAAAAACCACCTGCATGGAAGCTTTAGTTACTTACTTTTCTAAAACCCACCCATAAAACTAAAATGTGGACTGCACAGACGTGGGAGACTACTGATAGCAACCCACCTAGACCAGTCAAACTATCTACCCAACGAAAAACGATTTGAAACATGATTTGACTCTGTTTATTAAACTGTTCCAGGCGTCTGAAAGCTGAGCATGAGTCTTTCACCGAATTGGACTCATCGCTGTACCTGATCCGAGAGAGATTTCTAGTGCAAGGTCACATACCATGCGCCGGTGGAGATACTCTAAGTGGCCGCAATCAATCCAGAACTCGGTCAGGGTACCACTGTGGGTGCTGGTTCACCTTGGCTGAGAAAGTGGGAGGGTATGAATATTTCAAGGGGCTGAATTTGAATATTGTAGTACTTGGGCCAGTTCGATACTAACAATATTATTTCACAAATGTTGAAATTTTGAAAAAAATCAGAAATTTTCTTCTGGAAAAAAGAAAAGAATCTGGTGGAATATTAGGAATATATCAATTGTGGACATGGAATTCTGAAATTAATTAATTAATCGACAAACACATGTTGAAGTGGGTGTTATGGTATATCTTCATCTATATTCCAATTGTGTATTTTTGGCCATGGGAAAATGGAGTTTAGCCTCAAAATTTAATCATGTAGCCCGTCCACTATAGACAGTGAATGTTTTCTACCCTTATCAGCAAATTTTCTTCCATGGTCCTTCAAAATGATTGTTATCAGCTGCAACTCAATATGTTGACATTTAGCAAGCATGCAATGGATCAGAATTCAAAGTATTCACATTCAAAATTTCTGGTTATGTTCATCAAGAAGTAGATCAAAATTGAAAAGCATTAACACTTGCAAATTCTATTTTGTATTACGTTTTTAATAGTCACTAACACTTGTGAAAAATTTACTTTTGTTCACTTTTTTATGCTCTACACTATATTTCTCTCTTCTTGTTCATCCCCATCTTTCTATTGTGTGTTTTGTTTTTCTCACTATTTTTAAATTACATTGAACCACTAGAGGAAATCTTGTATTATACAACCAGCAAATTTGTGACTATATGTGATTAAATGTCATTTGTAACTATGTGTTATCACTTTTACAAGTAGTTGCTGTTCATTTCAATTTATTACAATTTTTGCAACTGTGATGTAACAAATTTGTAACTATTAAGTTTTACATCTTTCCATGTTAACTAATTTTTTGAGCTTTTCATACAAGAAAAGGCCTCTATGTCCAATTAGTTACAAAAGTAATTGCAACTTAATTATATATAGATGATGTACATATACCTTTGATGTATATTAAGCTATTTTGGAATATATTAAAAAATATATATATTCATGAATCTACTTATCTTATATTTAGGGCATATTAAATATAAATTTTTCATATATTGTGATTACATAGGCGTGGTAAGTTGGTAAGTAAATAATTAAATAATTAGGTAAGTAGAAATATCTACTATAGTTAATATAATAATAATCAATATTAGTTAGAAACTAATTAATTAGTTCATAATAATAATTAGTTAATTACATAGTTAATGATTATAACTAGGTACTTAGTAATCAATATTTATAATTAACATCTAGTATGCATTAGTTATTTAATAATTTATTTCAATATTAACAGTAGGATAAACTATTTTTTTATTATTAATTAATAACTAATAGTTATTAATAATAGTAATAGTATTAAGTTAATAATAACACTTATTATAAATATAAAATTATTAATCAGTAAATTATAATGATTACTTTGAAAATATTCACAATTCGTATATTATTATTATTTAAATATTATTATTATCATTTAATTTAAAAAACATAAAATAAGTTAATATTAATGAAAATATTTCATGATGATCCCAAATGAGACAATCCATGGAATTTTTTAATTCACCATTTAAAACTTTATATAAAAACATTGTCTATAGCTACTTCATTTTACCTACAATATATATATATATTTTTAGTTGAATTATTTACTAAATATATTAATTAATTTTACTATTATTTAATAATTTATTAGTTTATGTAGTAATCTAAAAAAATTATGTTACTACTAATTTTTACCTAATTAGTAGGTAGTTATAAGTAATTGGTAAGTTGGTAAGTGGATAACTAAATAGTTAGTGCTTAGTTAATCAATTAGTTATAGTTAGTTTATTAGTTACTTACTTATTAGATATATAATTTGCAAAATTGAAAAAAAAAGACAAAGGATATGAGATAAACTTTTTAGTTAAAACTCAATTGCAATTCAATCACAAACTCAATTGCAACTAAAAAATTTATCCCATATGTTGTGTCCTCCATTTCCATCTTGTTAAAGTAAATAAAGAAGTGCATTGCTTTACATAATGAAAACATTGCCTTATATAGTAAAAACATGTGTAATTTGGGATGAGCCAATCAAAGACAATTAACCTTAAAGACTAAAACTAAAATAACATAAAAATATTTACATATCTACCTTTGAGATTACATACCCACCTTCCTACATAGTTTTCTACCTACTTAGTTACTTTCCTAATCTTATTTACTTTACATACATACCTACTTAAATATTGATTAAATGTTTCTTTACCAAAATTCAATCAAAATGTCACGTGGAATTTTTTTGTTGCGTCATGTGGCACTTTGTAATAAGCTATCACATAGTTACAAATAATGGTGATTAGTTGGAAACTTTATACGAATGGCCAATGGATGAAAGTATATATGTTAACCATATACATCCTCTATGGAGAATGTGATGACATCATGTTAAATCATCATTTATGACTAGATGTTGCATATAACTTCATTTATGTAACTAATGAAATTTTAATTGTACATGTTGGTTCCAATTTATTTTTAGTTGCAAATTATAATTGCAAATTGAAACTTTCTTTTAGTGATCTCATTTAGTTGTTGCCTCACCTTTAGATTTGGCACTACATATTATTTTTGGTGGGTCATCATCCCAAATTGTTTCTATTTCTTTCTAATGCATTTATATTTGCCTATTTAACTATTTGTTGTATTCATTGTAGTTGTAGGTACACACGAAGGAGGACTTGCTTCATGTTTGAATTGGTCCTCAACTCCCATCATTGTTGGTTGTAGTTTAGTGCATTTGGTTGTTCTTTCACTCAACTAGACTTGAAAATCATGATATGGAATTTTTGGTTTTTGAAAACCTTATTTTGAAACCAAAATTCTAGTTACTTTAATTTTGAAATCTTAATTCTAGAAACCCCAACTTGAAACCAGATTTCTGGAACCCTAATTCTAAAACCCTAACCCTACAATCCTAATTCTGAAAATCCTAAATGGAAATCAGAATTATGAAACCCTAAGTTTAAAAACCTTAATTTAGAATCTTAATCCTGAAAACCCTAATTTGAATTCTGATTTTTCAAACCCTAAATCTGAAAACCTAATTCTTGAACCCTAATTGGCATTTCTAAATAATGAATAACACCTCGAAGCCTAGATCCTAATATTAAAATGAAAATGAAAAATAGAATAAGATCTTGATGTTCTGAGTGCATCTCGTTATATGCACTCAGAACATCAAGATCAACTTCAAGTGCCAACTCATGTCATCCAATGTGATACATGATGAACATATCCTCGGCCATATGGACAAGATCACCTAACAAGTACTCAAAATTTTCATCCATGTGCACAAAGTATTGTTGCTAGTTTTTGTGAATGTTCAATTGTTGCAAGATAATGACATCACAGTAAGAAATTGGGAACTCAAGGTCCAAAATTGGAAAATATTGCAATGTTTTTTTCCTACCTTCACTTAACATGACAACCTAATACTGTCAGACCTAGGTGGGTTGGCTACATGAGTATCAAGTTGTTTATTTTTTTTATGAATGTGATCAAAGTAATGACACTTCCCAATGTAAATCTTGTAATTACTACTCATGAAGGTTATTTGAAGGTTCACATTGAATTATTCTTCATTAGGTGTGGCATAATGATTTCTTTTGTCATACCAATGTTAATAATAATCCATTCAAGACCTCTCAAAAATTGAAGACCTTAATGAACAAAATATTTTCAAATTTTTTGAAAATAATATAATTATTTAGCTTTTCTAGGTGTGAATGAAAGTGACTTACAATTAGGATACCAAAAATTGTGCAATCAAAGATATGTGAATAGTGCACAATATGAGAGCAAATGGAACTTTCCCACCAAAAAACAAATTGTTCACCTCAAGCAATCCAACCACTTAAACCTTTTTTTCTTTTATTGACTTTTAGTGATGCTTAAGATATGGATCATTTTGATCTTTGTTATGAATGGCAAATGAAGTTTTACCAATTAATAATCTTATTCCCAAGGTGAAAACTAAGTAACGTGAATGTAACAAATGTGAACAATCTTCAAATTGTAGGAACACATATAGATCACCACAAAAATTAATATTGCAAGACATAATGTAATCATATATTGTATACCATGAACAAACACCAAAATTAAATATTGATTTTGCATTAGAAAATAATTCTTTACCTTTTAGGCTCTCCAAATCACAATGGAAGGATCTTTCACCCTTATGGGTCCCAACAAAAGGTAATTATAACTCTTGATGTAATTAGTTTGTGTAGTACATTGTGGTATGGATTTGAAACATATTCAGAAAGCTTGATCTATTCAAAAGTTGAAATCCAAAATAATTGGAAAAATTTGAATGATAGGTTAATTCTTCAATGAAATACTAACTTGCAAAAAAGAAATTGCAAAACAAACACTATCTGCATGCACAAACTTTTAGAAAGACTCATCAACAAGACTAGAAATTTGACAATGGCAAATTAATAATATGCAAAAATTGGATTACAAAAAGCAAGGAATGGGGCATGTTTTGACATAATGATTTGATTTCCATTCCATAAACATGAAAAGTTTTACAATTTAACATTACAATGAGGATAGATAATTAGTAGCACAATTTTTTTTTATGTACCAAATATGTTAAACAATAATTACCTTTTTCTCATAATATTCATTTAATTATTCAACATGTCTCTAATCTATCACTACCAAGAAAAACAATAATTCAAACCATACTTTCACAATTTTTAAACCATCTTCCATTATTTTCACACCATCCTCTCCTTTTTTTTCTTTCTATGAAACATATTCATGCTTTCTTCTTAATTGTTTCCTACAACCATAAAGCAAACCTTAATAAATCACCCTATTTTCCCAACTCGTTACAAAGAACGAGGATGGAAACTTACCAATTTAACACAAAGCAAAACTATTTTCAAAATATCTAACACAATATTTTCATTCATAAATTTTTCTACAATTCTCTGTCATGACAACAAAACAAAAATGAATACCCTAAAAAAACCATTCCAGAAACAAGTTATCTTTATTTCTTACCTCCAACCACTTTCATTTCTTCATTTGAAAAACCACACATGTAACATGTGTTGTATGTTTCCATAACACAAAAAAAATCCATAGAAATCACAAAACAAACCTTCAAAAACGTCACAAATCACTTGTTATAACTCCAAAAATATCTTTGAAAATGTGAAAAGGAACAAGACCACCAAAAGCAACAAAATCCCACATTGCATAAATACCATTTCAAAAACAAAAAATATATATTTTCAAAACTCTCTTTGAAAAAGGGGGAAAAAAAACAACCAAACAACAAATCCCACATTATAGAAATACAAGTTCACAAATGCAATTTCCTAAATAAAAGACAATTTGTAAACATAAAACCTTTTTTTATGTTGTGTTGCAAACCCTAAATAACAAAAAATTCATTTGACATCTCATTTTGACATGTCAAATAAACAATTGATGGGGCTGCATGTGGAGCAGGTTATCATGTTTGCTTCGATAGGCCACCTCCATAATCACAAATAATAAAAACTAGGTCCCATCAAGTTCTCACAGAGTCAGGTTCCCAAAACGTTCCTCATATTCCCAATGTGTTCCCTAGGACTTTCCAATTACACCTAGATTTTGATCCTGCATTGTTTGGCCATAGTTCAGCTTCCATGTAAATAAGTTGTAAGTGGGGGCCCGAAGGGCAGAGCAGGACTATGCATCTCTTTTGGGGAGGGAAGATGTCTAGGCTTCTATATTGGGCAGTGCCCAATGTTCCTAAAATATTGGTGATGGGCCGATGAATGTGGCTCCTTCTTGGGGAAAAAAGAAAAAACTGGACTGCACTTCTATTTTGGGGAGGGAACCATGTCTAGGCTTCTTTGTTGGGCAGTTGCCAATGTTTCAAAAATATTGGTGATCAAGGTGGCTCCTTCTCAAAGAGAAAAAGAAAAAAAGCACAGGTGGACCCCTTTCTAATTAATAGAAGCACAAATAAGTACCCGGGTTTATGTGTGATAGTGGTAGGCCTAGCTACTTCTTGACTTCCACCCCTTCACGACACATGCTCCCCCTCACCATGCCGACCTATTACACAAGGTCAATTGTTGAGGTGGAGAGATTTTGACATTAGTTTGTGTTAACTTGACCTCCTGTAAATTCTCCCTTTTCTTTTTTCTTATTCCTTTGTACATTTTTCGAATTGACAGTGTCTTCATAAATAAATTTTTGCAGCGTTTGAGAGAGATAAATGTCCAAGACAAGACTAAATATTCACCAATTGGGTAGGATAAATAGAACTGGATAGCAAATGCTTTTTTCTTAACCAAGTTAGGCAAGTATTTTTACCCCTCAATTTATTGGTAGTTTATATAGGGAAAGAAGGACTTACCCACCCCATAGTAGTTTCCACTTTCGACCAAAGGTCGTCTTCTCTTTTCTTTATTCAAAGCATATGCATTTATGCATGGAACATTCTAGGACACAACACCGATCCATTGTGGGCTAATGGCCACAGCACACAAGCTTTGTACAAATCCACAAAATACTTCCAAAGAGAAACTTTATTGAGAACTGAATGACATGACAATCAACTCAACCGCTTTCATGTCAAGTACGATATGAAATTTGCTGCCCTGCACAAAATTTGATGCAGTGCCATAGACAATCGGGAAGAATATTTTAAAGGTTGCATTTCATGCAATGCAACATCTATAGACATGAAGTATATATGACCTTTCATTCAGGTTTCTTATTAGCAGCTTTCACTCCATCCTCGATCTTTTGGACTGCCTTTTCACCCAGTCCGAATGCTTTTTCCAGGACCACCTCACTTACGCCGGAATTAAATAACGCCACTGCCTGTATTTGCGTACCTGGGTTCTGGCTGTTCAGTGCTGCAATTGCAGTTGCAGTCCCATCGCACACGTTGAGCTCGAAGTGCAAAAGACCTCTCGGGAACACAAACACATCACCCTTCTGCAATGTGGTTGCAAAAAGTGTTCCATTGGTGCTCACGAAACCAACCAACAAAGAACCCTCCACCACGAAAATGATCTCTGTGGCCCGAGGGTGTGTGTGAGGTGGAACCAGACCTCCTTTAGCGAAGTCCAGTCGTGCCATGGAAATGCCCAAAGTGTTGATGCCTGGGAACTGAGCTGCAGCTGCTGGTGTGACACTACTTCCAAGGGGATCGTTGGTGTTTCCAGGGGTGGCCAAGCCATGGAACATGAAGTCGCTTGCCTTCACAAGGGCAGGGTTCTTGCAGACCAGACCGTTAACGATGGTGGGGTTGTTGGTATCGCCTACACAGAAGTCTTGTTCTGGGTCTGCATCTGATGCAATGGCCATCATCGGCAGGAGAGCTAGCTGCAACACAAAAAGTGCCACTGTGACACGAAGCACATGAGCTGAAAAGCTTCCAGCCATTATGTTGATGGATGCTGGTTGTGAGAGTGCTGCAAATTGAACAAAGTTAGTCAATCTTGACGCTGCTAGGCAGAAAACGATTGAGCCAGTAGTACTAGTGTGTAGGAAGAAGGGGTCCGATATGCAAGGAAAGCAGTGTAAGAAGAAGAGTCGGGTGTGCTCTGGAGTTGGAGTGGGAGTGTGCAGTTTTGATTTATAGTGAGATGGCCAAGTTGGAGTACAAGGGAGGCCAAAGGTGGAGGTTGAAAAGTGTGTACACGTTCAATCAATTGTCTAGTGTTGTTTGTCAATCCCGTGATGGACCATTCTAATCAATGGCTCTAGAAACTGTAGGAGATAAATGCCTACTGAGGACTGCTGGGAAGAAGCCTTCTTGCCCCCAAGTATTTTCAAATTCAGACCTCCTGAGTCACGACTCCTAGCATTGCAGGGCAGAGGACTCTGGAAAGCATTTTTCAAGTAGCTCACAAAATCCTGAAAGGAATTGCTTTCCGAGCTTGATGGTTGTGAGCCTCAGTGTTATTTTTTACCTGGCTAGGGAAAAAAAACCAAGATGTGTAAGGTAGAAAGGGTCCTTATTTTGGGAAAAAATAAGGACCCTTATGTGTCGGCACATTATGGGGGAAAAGAAATCTAGAATCGCATTATTTGGAGAATAGCTTCCAATGAGTCGCCAATTTATATCCTCAATTTTTCCCCCTCTGACCTCCAGCCAACTTTGGCTGTCCTCTTTTACGTGATGGGCAACCCGCCTACTTTACAAATTAAGGGGGGGGGGAGGTGGCAGTCTGTGTTTTTTGGCGTTTTTTAAACCTCAAATATACAATTTCGTCCTATGCGGAGGATGTACTATGGCTAAAGGTCGAGGTTGAAAAGTGTTTACACGGTCGTCAATCAATTGTCTAGTGTTGTTTGTCAACCCCGTGATGGACCATTATTATCAATGGCTCTAGAAACTATAGGAGATAATTGCCTACTGAGAACTCTTGGGAAGAAACCTTCTTGCCCCCAATGCAAATGTTGTTGGTGTAACGGGAAATTAGGTTACCCCACCCTGTGAGCGCCCACTGATCAGGGAAGTTAATTGGCACATCATTGAGCCGTTTTGTGTCTATGACGGTTGCCTTTGCATTACATCTGCATGGGAAGTGCTGCTTAGTTTGTGTGAGGTGTTTTGCTGGGAGATTTGCATGATGGCTGCTATTGAATGGAGGCTGGATGGCAGCTCCGAGTTGTGATCTAGGTCGGTGCTGCAATTATGAAATGGCGGATTGGGTGAGTGGGATGGAACGGCACTAGAGGAATGGGGAAGCTTTCGGAAGAAACGAACGGAGTTCTGAAAAAAGAAAGACCAGGAAGGCTATTTTGGAGGAAACAGAATGGAGATTTTGGCAACATAGTGCGGAGGCAAAATGAAGGAGTAAGGGAGTTTTGTAGAAGGGAGTTCTATAGAAGGGAGCTTAGCTGTGCTTGAGATCTTCCGTTGCATTTGATGGATAGTTGAGCTTCTGTTACAGAAGAATTGAGGAGAGAGACAGAGAAGAAGCAAGAAGCCTAGGAACTTTCAAACTTCTCTTTTGTGAATTTGCAGGAAGGCAACGCTTGTACCTTCGGGGATGTATATATTCTGTAAATAAGATACAAGAGTTTCTTTTTGAATCGCATCAGTGTGGAAGTATAGGACAGGAGATGTGTGTTGTGGGATTGTTGTGTTGTTGTGTCTGTCGATCTTTGAATCGTTGAGGATCAGAGAGATCAGGAAGACATGGACAAGTTTTGGAGGTGTTGAGGTGTCAGTAGGGGTGAAATCGATCTAAAGAGCAATGGACACCAGGGTCCACAGAGGAGAGTACATGGGTTGTCAGATTTATGGACCCTCTCTTTTGGTATCAGAGCATGGTTGTGATCATTGTAGAACCTGTGTAAGATCTAGGTGATATGAGAATTGAAGACAATGCCTTCGTCTAGCGACGATGAGGTCCCTGTAGAGCCGATGACCCAGGAGAATCGCGAGCTAAACCTTGTTCGTAGATTCGATTTCTACACCATTCAAAACGGACCACAGAGGGGATCGGTGGTTTTGCGCTTCTTAGGATTTAGAGTAGTTAAACTTGTAGGAATAGAACCCAACGAGGCTAGGGTGGGGGACATTGCTGTAGAGGTAGCGCACAGTGGTTTTTATACCCGCGTCCAGGTCTGGTTGAAAGTGATAGATGGAGCAGGGGGGTGGGTATCAACCTCCGAACTACACACAAGCTTCTACTTTGCCTCCTACCTTACGTAGAGTGGCACCTGATTTGGCTGAAAGACAGGCTAGCATACCAAGACTCGGGGACATCTGGATTCCCAAGTCGACTATCTCGCCTAACCATTTCGTGCGATTATACATACCGGGAGTGGAGGATCTATATCAGGAAGGATATCGATTGCTTTGGGTGGAGCATAGCGGGTCCAGGTCCCGCCTCATCAGTTGGAGAATCTGGCGAATCCAGGAAGGGGGATGGAGATTCCAGCAAGAATCTACTGATGAGCAGAAGTTTAACACTGTTCCATCCATTTTTGAACTTGTGAAGCCCATACATGAAGGAGTGTAGTCCGAGTTCGGAGGATGACTTGGACACTATTTGTTTTCGTGCCAGGGATTAGGGTTGGGTTATAGGCAGAAACTCAAATTTAGGCCAACTTTTGTTTGCATCTATGTTTGATTTAAAGATCCGTGTGTGTAGGGGATTGCTGCATTTTTGCTGTGTTGCAGAACCTCTGTGAGATGATGAGTCCACAAGGTTTGGACGATTTATTTTGGGGACGTGAGTATGAAGATATCACTGACTGGGCGGAGCAATTGACCATGGCTGCCAAGGTCCATGATCTCACTCCCGACAAATTGTTCAAGATCGCTAAGCTAAATCTACGTGGTCATGCGAAGGAGTGGCTTCGGAGGCTTCAGCCCGCGCCTACCGACTGGACCCAACTGCGGACTTTGATGGTCCAGAAATATGGGAACATCGACGCTGATGACATCCGAATGAAGATGGATGCCATCAAGCAAGAGCCCAAAGAAAGAGTGCAAAGGTATTTCGAACGACTGGACAAGTTGTTTCGGAAGGGCCAGATATAGGATGTGGAGCAAAGGAAGAGATTCCTGGCCAGACTGAGGCCAGAAATCCGGAAGTTATGTGTTGTAAGGGTCTTTGCAGACATCGAAGAATTGGTTGGGGCTGCAACCAAGGTGGAAAGAGTTCTTAGTGAACTCGGGGAGACACCATATGAACCTCTTCGAGAGGAACAGGAGGAGGATACATCAGAGAGCACTGTGGAGAAGCAGGTTACTCCATTGAATAATACCCTCATTAACTTCTTCAAGGGGAATTCGCATGATTCAACATCATCATCCTCTTCCACTGCCTTTGGAGGATGCCAACTCTGTAAGGGTAAGGACCATATGGCCACTGCCTGTCCAAGGCTAAATGAAGCACAGCCAAAATGTGCAAAGTGAAATCTGCCGCATAGGACAGAGAATTGTGGTGTCAAATGTACCTTCTGTACAGGCATTGGACACTCTGAGGATAAGTGCTGGAAGAAGCCCAAAGATAGGAAATCAGTAGCTGGGGCAGCAAATTTCTTGGAAGTAATGCTTGATGATGAGGCGGCGACCGAACAGCAACTCAACAGGCTATGTGGAGATGAGAATGCATTCTCCTACACTCGGGTGTCGAGAAGAAGAACTCCTGTCGATGTGATGCCAGGAGGAATTGCACCAATTCCTGAGGTCGAGAGGAGGGAACTGGTATGTGCAAGGATGATTCTGTGAAGTCCAAAATCCTCTCGAATTTTATAAAGGGGAAGATTTCTTTGTCCCCCATGGAGACTGTTCTTATGATTCCTGGTGAGCTGGAACACCTGGAAAGTTTGGTGAAACTCGCAAGAAGAAAAAAGGATTCGGAGACAACCGAGAATCAGGTTTCCGTGGTCTCTGTAACCCCATCGCTCCGAAAGATCTGCGTCAGTAAGATGCATCGGAGTAAAACTCTGCACTTACCTGTAGAGATCAGCGACTGCATTATTGAGGGGCTAGTGGATACAGGAGCATCCATGTCAGTGTTGGCTGCTGCTGTAGTGAGAGAATTAGGTATAATGCATCTTGTGACAGGGAATGAGAGTTACAAGACAACATCGGGAGTAGTCACTCGGGCACTGGGCCGGGTTGATGAAGTACAGGTGAAAATCGGGGGCGTCCAATGTGCCATGACTTTTATGGTAGTGGACACAGATGGATACGATGTGTTACTGGGTCTGGATTTTCTGAGAAAATCGGAGTTGAAGTTGATGTGGAACGAAGACTGATTCAAGTGAGGCAGGGACCTAGCACCCATGTGGAGGTTTTGCCACTCACGGTGGTCAATTTGCTGCAGAGAGTGAGCGCGGGTGCAATAAGGAGTGGGACGTCAACTTGTTTAAAAAACGCGCCTGCCAATCAAGGGGGTGAGGTGGAATCTGAGCAAGATCAGAAGGTAATCGAAGGAGGTGATGACGCATCTGTCCCCGACTCTGGCAATGAAAGTGACGATGATGAGTTTCATGACTCAAAATCTACTCCTTTCAAACAAAGCAATTCGGATGATGAGTTCGTGGATACTGAGTTTGAGGAACTGATAAACTCAGAAGGACCACAGGGAATGGTGCAACTAATGTTGCAAGAGCAGATGATGGGATCATGACAGAGGAGAACTCGGATGGGGATGACTATGCCGACTGGATTAAGTGGTCATCTGATGCAGAGGAGAACAGACTGTCTGTGCGTGGATCCGCACGCAATGTACTCGGGCCAATGTTGTTGCAGCAGCACAAGCCCAATCATGACTCTGTGATTCCAATGATACTTCAAACCGCCCAGGCGAGAACTGACAAACCCGATCGCAAGACCAATGAGGGGTGCGCATCGTGCAGCCACTCTAAATCAGAGGTTAGATGGAGGGAGATTTGTGAACGGATCAAGATCGACGACGATGTGGATGAGCATGGGCGACAACAACTATGGGCAGCCCTAGAGAAATACAAGGACGTCTTTGCTTGGAACAAGGGCGAACCGAGCTGCTGCACCATCGGTGAGCATAGCATTGATACGTAGGGATTCCCGCCTTGCAATGCATCTCCTGGACGACTGTCTTACTAGGAGGAGACTGAAGTCAAGAGGCAGATTGATGTTCTGGTTTACCTAGGTAAGATGCAACCTAGCAACTCAGAATATGCCTGTAGGGTAACACTGCCAGTGAAGAAAGATGGGAGTAGGCGTTTCTGTGGGGACTACAGACCTCTCAACGCTCAAACGCGTCGAAACATGTTTCCGATGCCTCTCGTCGAGGATGTAATTAATCAGCTAGGCAAGTCAATATGGTTTACTTCTCTCGACCTACAATATGGCTTTTGGCAAATACGCATGGCTCCAGAGGATATGAAGAAGACAGCACTGATCACCAAAACTGGATTGTATGATTGGACTGTGATGCCATTCGGACTCAAGAATGCGACGAGCACATTCACTCAAACCATGTCAAAGGTTTTCAAGGATTTAGGGAGCACATTTCTGAAGGTGTTCGTGGATGGCCTCAATGTCCACAGTGAAACATGGGGCGACCACATTCGACATTTGGATGCAGTACTCTACAAACTAAAGGAAGTAAATCTGAAGCTCAATCCTAGCAAGTGTTGTTTTGCTACTAAGAGTATCACCTCCTTAGGTCACGTTGTGAGCAGAGAAGGCATACAACCTGATCCTGGAAAGATTGAGGCGGTCTTACACTTTCCGACTCCGAAAAATGTCACAAGTGTCAGATCTTTCCTAGGACTGACAGGTTATTACCGAAAATACATTAAAGGTTATTCGAGTCTAGCAGGTCCTTTGTTTGAGTTGACAAGGAAGGACGTTGTATTTGCATGGGATGTGAACTGTGAGCAGGCGTACCAAGCATTGAAGGCAGCTCTGGTGGACGCGCCTGTACTCACACGACCAGATTTTAGATAAACTTTCTGGCTAGACGTGGACTGGCCATCCTGTCCCAGAAAGAAGGGAAGTTCGAAAGGGTGGTGGCATATGCCAGCAAGAGTTTGACTGACACACAGAAGAGGTTTCATCCAATGGAGGGAGAGTGCTATGCTCTGATCTGGGGTACAATGCACTTCAGACAGTACTTACATATGAAGCATTTTATCCTACGAACAGACCACAAACCACTGGAGTGGTTAGCGATTGTATCTGATACACATGGTCGAAGAGGCAGATGGGTCGGTATGCTGCAGGATTTTAGCTTTAAGATAGTGCATCGACCAGGGCTAAGGCACATGAACGCTGATGCCTTGAGTAGGAACCCAGTCGGATTAGCTGTAGAGGATGAGGATTTCGATGAAGAGATCCGAGACATCACAGGTGCTCACCCTGATGCACCTGAAGAAGGAGCAGAACTTCTCTGTGCCATGGTAGGCGAGGAGACAGAATGGATGGGTGTCAGAAGAAAGGACAGAAGGTCTGTACAACACACTACCTGTTGTTTTGGCATCAATCACCAGAAGAATGTCCACAGCCATCAACTGTTCATGCTGGGTGTTGAGTCAGAAGAGGAACTTTTGGAGGAATCTGTCCCGGGTGAAGAAACAGTGCTAGTGCATGATGAGCCAGTACAACATGAGGAAGAGCAAGTGGTGCTAAAGAGGAGAAGGCCCCAGTATTATGATAGGCGACAACAGTTAGAATTGGTATTGGCAGCTTAGGAGCTGTCTAAGTTCAAGAACCCTGAATTGAGCCCCACAGAACTCGATGAGGAGGAAGACCATGGAGTGAAGCACAATTGTGCTGACATCTAGCGAGATGCAGAATGTCTAATATTGATAAGGGAAGGTATATTGTCTGATGCAGTAGACCTTGATGAGAGCAAGAGGATTCGTAAGAGGGCAAGCAATTATTGTTGGAAGGAGCAGAAGCTCTTTTTCAAAACGTTGCTTGTGCCCAAACCCGAGGAGAGGCTGTCTCTGGTAAAACGGATGCACAAAGACCTAGGGCATTTTGGTGAACAACGAACATTGGCAGAAATTCGACGCAGGTACTTTTGGCACAGTCAAACTACAGATGTAAAGACGATGGTCAGGGGTTGCCAACAATGCCAGTTAGTGAAGAGCTCAGGAAGCATCTGATCAAGGGACGAGTAATTGAAGAGTATCCCCATTTGTGATCTTTTTCATCGAGTTGCCCTAGATATTGCAGGGCCATTGCCTGAGACTAGGTCAGGCAACAAATACATCCTGGTGGCCATCGACCACTATTCCAAGTGGTGCGAAGCAAAGGCGGTTGCTGATCATGGAGCCAAAACAACAGCCAGGTTTTTTGAGGATGACATAATCTGTAGGTTTGGTGTTCCAAAATTCATATTGACTGACAATGGGGGGGAGTGGGCTGCAGAGTTCGATGTGATGTGTAGGGACTATGCAATCCAACACCAACGCACTGCACCCCAATGGCCTCAGTGCAATGGGATGGCCGAGCATAGGATCAAGACCATCAAGCATGGCATAACCGTGCTTGCTACTGCTCCTGCCAACACAGATTGTTGGGATGAGCAATTAACCAAAGTTTTGTTTGGATACCAATGTGGAATCCACGCAAGCGCTAAATTCTCTCCGTTCATAATTCTTATTGGCAGCACACCTCGTTTGTGGGCAGATAACTACTTGCAGGCCTTGACTGTTGAGACTGACGATGGGGGTGGTATAGAAGAAGCTGCAGCTCAGTTTCTGCAGAAAGTGGAACTCATTGGAAGCATCCACAACAACATCCTGTGCAATGTGGAGCAAGCGCAAAAACAGCAGAAGAAAGTCTATGTTGTCCAGAGAGGTAAGCATTTGTTTGAGGGGTTGGTTGCAGGTCGAACCATGGTGAAGATGAAAAAGCCAGGGAAGAGAAGGGCTTTGAGTGCAAGTTGGGAGGGACCCTCCCAATTTATTGGACACACGGATGGAAAAGGGAACCTCGATTTTGAGGAAGGCTGCCGATCGTGCATCATCCAAGATGGCGAAGGTCACCAATGGGAAAGATCTCGTCGGGACCTCCAAATCTTCTATATTCCACCAGATTAGATGGAGCTAAGGGACTCAGCTATTTAAGAAGGGAGAGGTTACATATGTAACGGGAAATTAGGTTACCCCACCCTGTGAGCGCCCACTAATCAGGGAAGTTAATTGGCACATCATTGAGCCGTTTTGTGTCTATAACGGCTGCCTTTGCATTACATCTGCATGGGAAGTGCCGCTTAGTTTGTGTGAGGTGTTTTGCTGGGAGATTTGCATGATGACTGCTATTGAATGGAGGCTGGATGGCGGCTCCGAGTTGTGATCTAGGTCAGTGCTGCAATTATGAAATGGCAGATTGGGTGAGTGGGATGGAACGGCACTGGAGGAATGGGGAAGCTTCTGGAAGAAACGAACGGAGTTCTGAAGAAAGAAATATCAGGAAGGCTGTTTTGGAGGAAACAGAATGGAGATTTTGGCAACATAGTGCGGAGGCAAAATGAAGGAGTAAGGGAGTTCTGTAGAAGGGAAGGGAGCTTAGCTATGCTTGAGATCTTCCGCTGCGTCTGATGGATAGTTGAACTTCTATTACAGAAGAATTGAGGAGAAAGACAGAGAAGAAGCAAGAAGCCTAGGAACTTTCAGACTTCTCTTTTGTGAATTTGCAGGAAGGCAACGCTTGTACCTTTGGGGTTGTATATATTCTGTAAAGAAGATACAAGAGTTTCTTTTTGAATCGCATCAGTGTGGAAGTATAGGACAGGAGATGTGTGTTCTGGGATTACTGTGTTGTTGTGTCTGTCGGTCTTTGAATCGTTGAGGATCAGAGAGATCAGGAAGACATGGACAAGTTTTGGAGGTGTTGAGGTGTCAATACGGGTGAGATCGATCTAGAGAGCAATGGACACCAAGGTCCACATAGGAGAGTACATGGGTTGTCAGATTTATGGACCCTCTCTTTTTGGTTACAAAAAGAGAAACCTTCTTGCCCCCAATGCAAATGTTGTTGAAACCTTACAAAACTTTATTTATAAACACAACATAAATTTGGAAAATGTATAAAGGAATAAGAAAAAGGATAAGGGAGAAGTTACAAGGAGTCAAGTAAGCCCAAACTAGATGATGCCTCTACATAGTCGTGCATTTCCTTTGGTCCACATGCATGGAAAGACAAGATACACCTTCCCCACATGGGCCGACCATTTGCACATGTGTAGTGTAAAACAAAGAAATGTCCACATTAGCATTTTTATTTTTATTTTTTGGGTGTGACATTTCACACGTGCAAAAATTTGGAGATTTTATATCACAAATTCAATGATTTTTTTGAAAAATAAATGTCGAAAATTTTAATTAAAATAATCTAGAAAAATCACTAGATTTTTATGTGTGTTTCAAGTAATTAGCCAAGAAGTATAAGGATGTTTTAAAAGTTTTACTTTCATATTTATATAATACCCAAATTTGGCTAAATCAGCTTATGGATGCTTGCCACCTCACCTACATAAAAAATTTGGAAAAAAAAAAAAAAAAAACCCACTGAGGCACAAAACAGTGAACACTCACCATGGTGGCAATAACAAACATGTTCAACAATTTGACGAAATTGTCTTAACATGGCAACAATAACGATCTACAATCCCTAGTCATTTCATACCCATAATAGGTGTACCTACATAAAAAAATAATCTCTATTAATTTTCAAAATTAACAACCAAATCCCAACATAGATTTGGCAACCATTGAGTTAAAAATAGAACAAATTTGACTTACAAACCTATGGGGGACACTTAATGTAAATTTTGTGATATACATGCATCAAACAATCATTTTTAAAGGGGGTATTAAATAATTGTCCAACCTATTTTTATCACCCTATTTTTATCTGATTTTTTAATATGTACATATTAAAGCCACCATATATTAAATATAATCCATTATTACAAATTATTACATACCTTATATTATAATTAATTTGATTATTTCAATAAAATGTACCCTATTTTTAAACTAATCAACTTATAATTTTTACTCAACAACCAATATATTGCACCTTATATTTTTACTCATGCATTTTTTATTTTTTCATACTAGTGTCCCCCTTGGGCTAACAAACCAGTGGAAACAACATTGTTGCATTGACCAAAAACCTTTTAATCAATTAGTTTCCATACCACAATTGGAACTTGTTGAACCTTGAACAACACCAATGGTTATTCAACAAAAACCAACATATCAACATGTCACCTAGCCAACCATATTAATTATAAGTCAAGGTGAAAGATTATGAGTTCCACATTACACACCAATTTCAAGAGGAAATCAAGGTGTTGAAACTACAATCTATTCCTATTGTCAACAAGTGGGACATCAATTCAACCGTTACCCCTTTGATGATGATAGATTAAAACAATCATTGAGGTATGAGGTGATGAATGTTCATTAACCTATCATTCCAACTACTACAATAGTATTACCTATTGTGCCTATACAAGGAATTCAAGTCACAAATCCTAACATTGGTCATATATCAATACATGTTAACTATCAGTCAACCTAGCAACCACATGTTACACCATTTGTAACAAGTGGCACCAATGTTTTATTTACATCTACATACCCAATGTGGTATAATGTCATACCCCTTTATGTACCTTTAAATTCTAGTTTATATCTAACGTACCCTATTGAAACAAAAGGATTTGATCTTTTGATTTTTAGGAACTATACATGTTATGTACATGGGTATGTGCATCTAATACTAAAACAACCTATCATCCCACCAATACACACACCACATAGAATTAATAATTAGTTTATTATAATGGTTCACCCAATCATCAACAAGGATAAAAGACATGTTCAATAAGAGGTTATTGTTTCAATGACAACCACTATACCAATCAATATTAAAATACATTAAACCAATAATTGTTTACTAACTCATGTACACCAAGAGGAGGTTCTGCTCATCATGCATTGGATGGAGGACAACTTAAAGATTCACTTGGAAGAAGTTCACCCAGATAAATCCAGCTAAAGGACCACCATTCAATTCACATGTTTGATCATTTAGATCGTTCACACCTGATCCATGCATGTTCATACCACCATGGTATCCGCCACCTACTACACAACATGTACTAGAGCAAACAATCAAATTGACATGCAATAAGTTGCAAAACCCAATTTATGTCAAATACATTAACCCTAATGCTCACATTAAAGTATTCAAGAAGGCCATTAAAACTTATGGTCAAACAATGGAAGCTAACATTATCAACATGTTTGGTTTCATTTTAATAGATATTATATCTAAATGGAGTGAAAATTTTGTTCAAAACCATCCAAATTGCACATTTCAAGAACTAGAACAAACATTTTGCAAGTAGTTTAGAACTATGAAAAATGACAAGGAAGTTTACATGCAATTACAAGACATTCAACAACAAAATGTTGAACATGTTGAATTTCATTATGAACATCTATTGAAATTAATCAATTGTTTATAGATTACAACAATAGATGTTTTCCCCACCACTATTTTTTTAGTAGGTTTACTACCTTATTTCATATTAATAACTAGTATGAAGTGAGATACCTTGATTGAACACAAAGAAGTTGTCGTAATATGTGAGGAAAATGGACCTATTAGTTTGAATTACAATGTTTTACTAACCACACTAGAAGCTATTGTAGTTGCTAAACCAATAGTACCTATTGTTATAACTAAATTTACATTAACCTATACTAATTGTGGCAAAACATGTCATATTCTTGAAACTTGTCATAACTAGAAATGAAAGGTTCCAATATAACCAACCACCATAATACATTCTATAGAACTAATAGTAGGAACTAATGCACAACCTATTAAACTTGTTAAAATACTTCTACATTATCCTCATATCATTTATTCTAGTGCCAAACATTGATATGGAAATTGCCTTGGGAAGCTAAAATACAAAACATGTTCAAAACCAAACCTATTAATTCCAATATAATTACATTTAAGCTTCTTAAACCTAATAAATTTGTAGTAAATGTGGTAGTTGTTGTCATTGCTTGCAACCAATAACCAAAGCAACAAATGTTGAAAGATCAAGAACCAGTTTAAACCAAAAGAACAACATACTAACAAAAAGAAAAACGATAACGTGATTATTGAAATTATGAAATAGTTATAATGTGTGAAATAAATAAACAAACCACCATAAAACCCAGAGAATCAGTATAGTTGAAAGCACACTATGGTGTAGAGAATTTTAGGGAAAACTAGAATGACATATAATGTAAAAAGTAGTAACACATAAGATTTCACTCACTTTGAAAAAAAATTAGAGATCACATCTAGTTAATTTCATATTCAAACATAGAATAAATTATTAAACCCATCAATATGCAATTGATTGGTAGTTGTATTATTGTGTAAAAATACACCAATAATTTTAGAAACATTGATATAGAAGCCTTATTTTACAATGGATTAGCATTTTTTATTAATTTTCAAAAAATCATTTTTTTATGTAAAATGGTAAAAACAACACTTTGCCCATCTACATTTTCAATGGAAAAACATTTTGCAACTTTGAAAAATCACAATTTTCATCATTATTAGAACATATTATATTAACATTTTTTTTTTAAACATCTTATATGAACCTCACAACTTGAATATAAATTGAGAATTTTAGTGAAAAATATTTTTTTTCATGGTTGTTGTTTTACATGTGCAGAATTTCATGGATAAACTACCATTAAATCTAGTCCTTTAATTTGTAGTCCTTTTTATAATTGCAACATTGTGACAAGGTTGTTCCAAAGTGAAAATGTATTCCAATTAATAATTAATTTATTCATATTTGCTCCAATTTCATGATAGAAAGATATATTGGAATGTAACCCACCATTGATTGAAAATTTAAGTTACAAAATATTTTCCAAACATCTACCATGATATATCAAAGTTTCACATGTGTTGAAAATTGTCAAATTGTTGTCACAAATTGTTTAGATCGTAGTGTGCTTTCATCCACCTAACATCAAATTTTACATTTTTAACTTGATACCATCACAACATGTTTCACCTAAACCTATAGTTGTTTTTTAGTAAAAATTGATCATCAAATGGCAATTATATAAGTTCAAGTAGGAAGGAATTTCATTGAGGATGTCCTTCTAAATTGTGGTTCTGGAGTTAACATTATTATGGGAAAATTGAAAGAGTTGTTAGGATTGTAAAACCAAAACCAACACCTTATAACTTATGCATGGCAAATCAAACTATTGCTAAGCCTTTTGATCACAAATCTTAATTTTTTTGTCCATGGAATCTTTTATATAATCACCTTTACTATTATACAAAATAATGTATTGGATTCAAGCTACTTGATGTTGTTAAGTCATCCTTGGCTCAAAAATGCTAAAGTATTTCATGACTAGGGTAATAACACTATTTCCATCCAAGGAACCACTACAATCAAAATTATATTTATTACCAAGAAGCTTGGAACACCAACTAAGTGACCTAAATGTTAATATGTAGAATATCTTATGAGGAAGGAAATTTTTTATGTTCACCATAGAACTTGAATTGTTTTCAATAAGAACCATATGGGTCCAAATTTTTTTAAGTGTACCAAAATTGTGCATGTAACATCACATTTTTTTGTATTTTTTACCTAATATTTTTTTACCATGTAAAGACGCATTTGTGGATGATTATGATAGAATCTAAAAGTGTAGTGGTCTAAAATATGGTACTTATGAAATATTTAACATTTTTTGACTCATTAGTTTTGATGGGATCAAAACATAGGGGAAATTTTTAGGGATTGCAATAAGGACTACACCTTTTTTGTCTTTGGTGGTACATTTTAAAGGATTTTTGCCATAATTGTCCCTAAACCAGCTAGGTTAAAACAACCTATTAATTATACTCCATTTGTAGATAGGGTTAATTGAACAAGTACCTAATGAACCAATTTTTGTACTACTTGTTCAAATAGTTATACCACATGATACTTTTAAATAACACCTACCAAAGACATTCTTATAACCTAAAGTAGGAGAAATGACAATTGATGAAACACATATCCATGAACAAGTCCAAATTTTACACATTGTTAATGAAGGACTATAATAGAAGATGAACAATTGATTAAAATCAACTTAAGCATTAAAAAGAACTTCCAACATGTCAAAATCAACCTTGATTTGTAACCTATCATTAGTGTTCAAACCACTTAAAATAGTTCAACATCAAATTAAGGTGGGTAATTGATACCACCAATTCATGAAGCAAGGTACCAGTTGAATCCTAACTATGCAACCATTGTCAAACATGACATTAACAAGCTATTAATTACATGTTTTATTAAAGTTGTTGGGGAGGCTACTTGGTTATCACCAATAGTCATAATGCTTAAAAAATGACAAATTGAATTTTTTTGTGATTTAAAATGTTAAATGTTACCACAAAGAAATACCCATACTCTTTACCTTTTACTAATGAGGTTATAAACATTGTAATTGGACATAAAGTTTATATGTTTTCAAATGATTTTTTCTTTGTATTATTAGATTTTCATAGCATTTGAAAATTAGTACAAAAGAACTTTTGTTATTGATAAGGGGACCTTTGTATGGGTTGTGATGCCTTTTGGGGTCAAAAATGGACCACCGACCTATCAAAGGGTAGTTACAAATGCTTAGAATGAATATATTAACATGTATTCAAGAGGATGCTTTTAGATAACTTCATTGTTTTTAGTAACATGTCCACCCATATAGAGAAACTCAAAAAATGTTTCTTCAAGTGGAGAGGATTTGGTATTAATTTGAATTCAAATAATTGTGCATTCATGGTTTGTTTTATAACTATTTTGGGATTCATAGTTTCCAAAAAAGGAAAACCATATAACTTAAGAAAATAGAAGCCATATTCAAAATGCTAATACCTAAAACACCTCACAAGATTCAAGTGTTCAATGGAATGGCCCAATTCTACCGCTGTTACATAAAAGTTTTTGCCTCTATGATGGCACCTATCACAAAGTTACTCAAGAAAACTAAAGTATTTGAATGGATAATTGAATGTCAAACTAATTGGGAAGACATTAAGATTAACCAATACATTCAAGCTCCCATTTTAATCAGTCCCAACTAGGAATAAAAATTTCATGTTGATATTAACACATCTTAGTTAACAATAATGGCAATATTTACCCAAAATCTAACTTGTAAATTTGATAAAATGGTTATGTATTCTCCTAGACTTCTAAATTTTATTAAAAGAAATTATACTACCATTCTAAAAAAGGCTTTAACTACGATTTATGCCTTACACAAGTTTAAACAGTACCTATTAAGTAAAAATTTTATATCTCATGTCGATCATATGGCTTTAATGTATTTTGTTAATAAACCACAAGTTTCAAATAGGTTAACAAGACAAGATGGCTATTGTTGTTCTTGGAATATGGTTTCAAGATTATGTATCAACCTGGTAAATCTCACCTAGTTGTAAATGCCTTAAGTTAATTGTCAAACAATTTTGAACCTTTTAGAATACTTGATCAAACTAGTGATGTTCATTTGTTCACATTACAGCTTGAATGGTTACAAAATGTTTTTGAGTATTTATTAGAAGGAATGATGGCAAAAAGATTTACAACTTCACAAAGATAATATCTAACCCAAAAAACTAAACCATTTGTATTTCAAGAAGGAACATTATATTGATTTGGACAAATAACAAGTTCCATCAAATCTTGCAATCAAAATGGGTACGCACAATCCTACAAAAACTACATGGAAGAATTGCAAAAGGACATTTTTTCCCTGACATCATTATGAGGAAGATCATGGATGTTGGTTATTGATAGTTGATGATTACTCAAAATGTTCGCAAATATTGCAAAACATGTGATCAATGTCAACAAACATGTAACCTATTAACATAGAACCTAACAAAATTGGTTATCATTTTACTTGAAAAGACATTTCAAAAATGGGGTTTGGATTTCATTGGACCAATCAAACTTGCAAGCAAATTGTCAAGGAACCAATATATTTTAATAGCCACTAACTATGCTACAAAATGGGTGGAAGCACGCATGTTTTGCTCCAATGTTGTTAAAATGACTACCAAAAAATTATATGAATACATTCTTACCCGGTTTTGATGTCCATTGACCATTGTCATCGACCAAGGTACCTATTTTATCAACAATGTTATCAAATATCTTACTAATCATTTTATCCTTAGACACCCCAATTTACTATTTATTATCCACAAGGAAATGGACAAGTTGAATTTACTAACAAGGTTTTTGGAACCTTATTAACCAAATTGGTTCACGGAAACTGAAATGATTAAGACAAACACTTGTCCACGATGTTATTTTCACATTAACAACCTACAAGGTTGAAACCAACCACACACCATTTCAACTTGTTTAGGGATTACATCCATTATTATGCATATAGTACCTATTACCATCCAAACTTGGTGATCCAACATTTATTTGTGTAGTAATAAGTTGTTTGTTAAAACTAAAAAAATTTAAAAAGATTGGTTGATAGGATCTAATTACTATTTAACCAATGAAATAGGTCATTATGGTTATAGATTTTGTACATTAAAATTAAGTTTCAATTTAAGGACTATGTGTTATGGTTTCTAGGGGTTGTTTTAACACATTCTCTCAAATTCCAGAAAAGGTGGTTTGGACCATATAAAATACAATATTCACTACTACAAAATGTGGGTGTAGTTCACTAGTCCTTGTTCACTAAACTAGTGAATTCATTACTTTCCAACTAATCCTCGTTTACTAAAACTATTGAATTCACTCAAAATCTAATGAAATCACTTGGCATATAGGGACACTGTTTGTTGTAATGATTATTTACCCAACAACACCATCACACTTGTCACTATTCATAAATTTGACCTCAACATGGTTTTAGTTAATATCAACAAATTCAAACCATACATGTTCATAAATGATAGTACCTTGGAACATGTACTTACTAAACCTAGTGACCTAACTACTAATATAATTATTGAAATGGTATCCTTGAATTAATAACTACTGAAGATTAAATCTATGAAACAATACATGTTGATAATGAAATTTTTAAGCCTATATTTTTTAAACTGGTCACTAATGATTCAATTGATGTATTTACCACCAATCATCAAAATGACGTCTATTAATACAATTATAAATGTCTATTTGCAAGAGGTTTATAACATTAAACATGTGTATATTCATAGCCACAAATTTTTTATTAACAATAAAAATTATATAAATAATCATCACACCTTTTTGTGTCTCTATTTGTTTTGTTTTATTTTGGAGTAATGTTTAAGCCCGTGAATGAAAATGATTCAGACAAGCTGAAAAGAAAAGGCCAAATATTTTTTAAATTGAGAGGAAAGGTGAAAGTGCAAGGAGAGAACAAGTAAAAAACAAAAAACAAAACAAGTTCGACTCACAAGAGCAATTTACATTGAGCCATTAGCTTCAAAAAAGCCAATAGAAAAGGAACATAGAACTTTTGAGCAACAAAAAATAAGTAGGAAGTTAGACAAAAAACTTGAAGTTGATTTGCAATTTTTTTAATGAATTATTACCCCTTCTACACCAATGGATGTCATTGTAATTTCAAATTTTGAAATAAACCTAAAATGATTATTCAACTTATTGTTGAATAACAACCACAAGAAGTACAGTAGTCTTCCGCTTAAGTACGAACTCGTTGAAGTACGCATCCCAGTTAAGTACGCATTTTTTGGCAAAAAATTTAGGGTTCAAGATTTATTAGTTGAACACTAGTCTGTAGACCCATTTTGCAAGCAAAATGATCACAAGAAAAAGGATTGTGTGCAACCTCCTAATTGAATAAATAATAAATACCCCCAGTTTATAATGGGGGTATTAGTCAAGGTTGAAAACGGTGCCAAAAAGTTTTGGGAATAGAAGTTTCATGCAGCCAATGGGAAGGCTCAGCCTGACATGAATCTAAAGTACGCACCTGCCTGTCATGAATCTAAAGTACGCACCTACCGGCTAAGTACGCACAAACCGCACAAGTTCAACTTGCGTACTTAAGCGAGAGACTACTGTACTTGAGCAAAAAAAATGGAAGATGAATTGTAGCAACCACCCACTAGTGACCTTGGAGAAGTTTTTTTGCAAGAACTTTTTCAAGATGAACATGTGTACAACATTGTTCCTCAATGCACAATATCTCATGCAAAATCCATGATCAAGAGGAAAGGGAACGCAGTTGTTGAGGTGCTAGTTGAATATGAAAGACCCATTAAAAAACATCAAGTGTCCAAGGTGAAAGAAGTCTATAAGATGTTACTATGGATGAAAATGGAACATGTTGAATACAAATGGGCATAGAAATGTAGTTTGGAAGGGCTTTTCAATGTTTAATGGACCACTCCAAGAGAGGGCTTGTTGAAGGAGTTTTTACAAACCTAGGAAGATGCAAAAGATGGCCAAATCAAAGCCCAAGTTCAAGGAATTTTTTTTTCATTGACCATATACTCATACATGAATGACTTGGTATTTCCTTTGAAGGGGTTGTTGATGCTATCAATGCTACAATATCCAAAACAAAAGTTATTTTGAAGCTAGTTGTGTGCCCCAACACATTTGTTGAAAATGAGCAATGGAGTGTGATTCATATGAAAGATGAATTTCATCCTTCATTTGTAGCCATTTTGCAAATTATCTACCAAAAGGAATGGTTGGCTTATTTTAGCAACCATATAACCATCACATTTGACATGGCGAATAGAGTTTAATTAGTTAACTGATGTTTTATAGTTTTTATCCAAATGTTAGTAAAGTTGACCTAGTGGACATAAATGCTAGAATTAAATTACAATAAGCCTAGCACCTAGAAATAGAAAGGCCGCAACTTGTTCAAGAACATGGAGTTTTGTTTCAACCTATTACCAAGGAATAGTTCTTGATAAAGAGAAGACCAATGAGATCTACAATAGCATCACCTCTACCTATACACCAATCTCACAAGTTGAAAACACACATAGAACCGCCAACACCAAGAAACAAGTTAAGTCATGAACTTATTACTTCACCATCCAAGAAAAAAGCCAAAACCTATGCCAAGGTTCAAGTTGCTAATTTAGAAGATCATGAAAAGAAGATACATTCAGATGAAGTTGGTTGTGGAGATGATAAAAAATCACAAGCAAAAGCAACTCAAGTCAATTTTGAGGAAAAAACTTAAGGCCAACATCAAACAAGTACTTGAGAACATTCAAATTGATGTACCTATTGAACTTGTAGATTTTGAGAAAAACTTGAAGCCAACACCAAACAAGTACTTGAAAACATTCAAGTTGATCTACCTATTGAACATGTAGATTCAATTACAAAGGTTAGATAACTTGTAGTTTTAGCTACAAAGGTAGCTCAACCTATACAACTTGTAATTTAACTCATCAATTTAAAAGACGTAGTTTTTTATCATTTAATCTACCTTATTTTCTAGTTATTCTACAGAGAACATGAAGCAAATTAGTTTATTTTTTGAACAAGTTGCCCATGATGCAAACACCTAGTCATGAATCTTAGAAAGACTCACCAGCCCAAGTGTGGAATGTGAGGAGACCAAAAAAACCTACAAGAAATAGATAGTCAATTGCAAACCTATAAACTAAAATTGATTTCTATGCAACAAACCTTGAAGAATTGTGAAAAGGAATTGGCTAATGTCAAAGGGAAATTAACCAAAGTTTAAACTAAAAACCAAAACCTATTGATAAAAGTAAACCAAGCATAGCAAGTTATAAAAAAGGCAAAAAAATTATAATAGAAGTACAAGAAACTTAACTAGCTCAATTGGAAAACTTAAAACAATTTTAAATTACTTTAGAATAAACAAGAGTGAATGACCCAAGATTATAACAAGATCAAACAATCCAATATGCAACATGAAAAAACCATAACTAGTTTGGAATAGACATGTCAAGAGTAAAAGGAATAATTAGTTTTTGTTAACATAGAGTTGGAGAAACAAACCTAGGCCTTCCATGCTCAAATCCAAGACTAAAACTTGGCAATTGGAATTGGCCAAGGTATAATTGAACAAACCAACCCAAGTTCTACTTATCAAAATGCATATCAGGTTGAAGGAATTTGAAGAATTATTGTTGGACAACATTTTGCTAAAGGTGCATAATCAAGCTTTGGGGGATAAAAATCCCAAATGAACAAAGTGGTGGTAAACATTACAAGAGTTCACAGAGGAGCAAACCCAGGAAAATATGGAATTAGCCCAACCAAATGAACAAGTTTACTAGTTGGAATTGCAAGCCTCTCAAACCACCTTGCCATATTTCAAATATGAACCACCCTTTTATATTTATGGAAATTAAGACCAATATAAAAACAATAGGGTGCAACATGATCCACCTTTGGAATTGATCAAAGGAAATAACCTATTGTAACTACCCAATTAATGAGCCTAAGTAAAGGAGGAACAAGTTTTTAATTTATACATTCTCATTTACATATTGTGATTAATGATGTACATGTTGGAGTTTTGTTGAACTTGTTGAAATTCCATTTGTAGTGGTTAGTGCATAATAAAACCATTAAATTTTTTAATTATTACCATACCTTTGACCCCATCTCAAATAGGTGTAAGTCCAAAAATTATTTTGACTTTTAACACACGTCATGCATCAAAAGTAGTCATTACACCTACAACAACTTTTGAAAAGACACATGTTCAACTAAAGTTTGTAGCATAAACATGTACTTAGCCAATAAACAACACTAAACCTGTGGAAATAGTTAAATTGATTATACTTAGAGCTATCATTTCAAGGACAAAACATAATTTTAAGGGGGGATAATGTTAGCTAGATTTTTGTAATAGGTGACAAAACCTAATAGGTTACAGTCTAATAGGTGATAGTTTAAATAAATTAGGTGACATGTAGTTAATCAACAAGTAGTTTATTTTAACCAATAGAAAACAAAACATGTAATTTGTAACAAGTGGTTTATTTTCAAATTTTTAGATTGTTAATGTGTATATAGCTAGTGATTGTTTCAATGGTTTCATCAAATTGTTTAAATTTTGAATTAGCTAGTATATAAGTAGGACAAAAAGAAGAACATGGAGGACTTGATTTCATTTTTTTGTTTTCATTTCAAACATGCAATGGAAAATGGAACATTTCTATTTTCAATTTTGTTTTTTTGTAGTTTAACAACTTGTGTACATTTGTTTTCATTTAAAGTTTAGAATTGTACATAGGATTTAGAGATTTCTTTTAGATGTACATGTTGCTGATTTTCTGAACCTATTACTGAGAATAGAAAAAATTCAAGAATCTTGATGGGAAAATATTTAAAAACTTGTTAACAAATGTTTAATCACAATGAACATGTAGTTGCTTTAGAAAATAAATTGTATCTTAAAACTTATTAAGAACATAGACCAATTGATGAAAACATTGATGAAACATTTGTCATGGTGAAAGTAGAACAACAAATTGTAGCCTTGATGTTAATTGAGGATCAATAGTTGATGAATTCAATTAAACTTGGGAATCAAAGATAGTTTGTAATAAGTCAAATTGAATGCATACCTTGATGAGAACAAAATGAATGTGTTGGATAGTTGTTGAAGGAATACATGGACATATTTTCATGGACTTACAAGGACCTTAAAGGAATACCACTTGAATTGGTCCGACACATAATTGAATTGGATATTTCCATTCCATCAGCACATTAGGCCAAGTACATGATGAAACTTAATTATGTTGCAATGGTTAAACATGGTATTGACAAGTTATTAGTAGATGGGATTATCAAACTTATAAAAGAAGCCATTGGTTACCACCTATCATTGTAGTACCAAAGAAGAATGGGAAACTCAAAATGTATGTAAACTTCATAAAGCTAAATGTACTCACAAAGAAAAACCCATACCCATTACATTTCATCGATGAAACACTATTAATCCAAAAAAATCTTGTAATTTACTATTTGACATTTTTTTAGTTTACTAATTAGGATTTCTCATTTTTTGTCTTGATCAATTAATGGTCAAATAGTAGTTATATTTTTACAAGTCAAGCATTTGAATTTTGAATTACTTGGGATAGGGGAATATACATAAGACATAGACAAAAGAAAAAGACACATACATAATCAAAGGAGAGAAGAGCTTTGTTTATGAAGAATTTGTAGAAACACATTTTGAGTTTCACTAAAAAATTTATGAAATTTCTCTTTGATTTCTATTGTTAAATTTTGTTGTCAAGTTTTGTTTTTCTATTATTAATATAAAATTAGATTATATAATATTTTAAAACATCAACAATAAGAACATAATATGAAACATAGAAGATTGAAATTGTTTCAATTTAGTAAAGAAATACACTATATGTAAGAAAATTGAGTCAAAATTAGTTTTAAAAAATTTATGAAAAAAATCCATTCCCATTTGGCAACCATCCTTGAGATTTTGAAGTGTATTATGGTTTTAGTAACATGAGTATTCTAGTTTCAAAATACTTGTTTGGGAAATTCTGGAATTAATTTGTGCATTAGGAATACTTTAATCTTGTAAAGGTAACATGATTTGTAAGATTTCAAATATGATTAACATTGAAACAAAGAAACATTCAATGTGGTTTTAAAGTTTCTAATTTGAAAAAAAAAAAAAAAAACTTTGCATTATTAAGTATTATAAAATGTCATGGATAATTACTATAAATGTTCAAAGGAGATTGGATTCAAAAATTAACTGTAACATATCAAATGTAGAAATACAACATGAACAATTGCAAAATAAATTTGCCAAATTAAATGGCATTAAATGTGTCAGAAGTAAGGAATATTTAGATGTTAAAAACATAAAATGGAGATCATGAGATTTTTGTGCAAGAATTTCTGGAATGGCAATGCATTGAACCAAGGTAGTTGTTAAATCAACGAGTTAGAAAGGCTACAAATATACCTCTAAACCACAACAATAATCCTACATAGGGATATGTTGGGTGTTGAAACTTCTACTCATGTCATTATGACTATGGGAACAATTGTAACCATTGGGAGATCAACGTGTGTGAGTGGAAAGGCTCAATTTGGTTGTTCCAAAGTTGTGAATCAAAGACCTGACCAGGTGTGCAATTTGGCATTGAAACAAAAAAAAATCAACTTGGTGATCTTGGACACCCGTATATCAACAACAAAGTTTTGAATGATTGGAAATTTCCCCGAATCAACAATAAGAGAAATTTTTTAAAAAAATGGTGATTAAAACAGAAGAAATACTCAATTACCACATAATTGGGTAGGCTTTCTACATCAAAACAAAATGCAAGACCAACAATGGCTAGAATGTAACTAACTATGTATACCAATAAATTGGATTCAAAACCTGATTTGGATTTGGATGGTGTTCAATGATTGGATTTTATCCGAATTACCATTGATTTCAATTTGAATTTTTATCACAATTGCAAGTAGGAAAAATTTATGTTCATAAATTGCCAACATGTTGATGTACATCTTTGACAAATGTTAATTGAAAAGTTTTTCATGGAACAAGACAAAATTTCCATGCCTAAACAAAATGTTGGACTTCAACCTATTCCTTCTACATTACAACCCAATAACAACATGTTTGGTTGTATATCAATTACTCTATTGCCGATGGGAAGTGTAATACCAAATGTTACCCATGCCACTTGTTTGGCAAAATACATGGGAGACACCACCAACTTTGATGATGAAAATTCATGTGTCATCATTGATGGGAGTTGCACCAATCCAACCATTGTGACAAGGTTATCAACATTAACCTTGTCATGTCATGTTAGTCACGTTTATTTTGAGGTTAACCTAACCATGCATCGCATTAGTTGTCAACCTATGTTGAGTACAATATTTTTTGTATCAAGGATGACATAGTTACCCCTACAAACATAACATGTGCAAATTATGTTTAAAAAGTTATGATGGGTATCCAACATGTACTTTTAGTTGAACATTTAAAAGAACATTAAATGTTGCAACAAGAAAGTTTTATTGGATTTTATTTTTAAAAAAGATTTCAACTATTTGTCTATCCAGTTACATCAATATCAATGGTTCTTAACATCAGGCAAATAATATCAGTTGTCCAAATTACAACTAAAATTCAATCACAATATATTTAACCTTCTCGATGGATTGACTGAATTGCTACTACGTCTATCAAAGGAACCACTACCCCTATCCACCCTTGTCCAAGTAGCAATCACCCTTGTCCAAGTAGTGATCACATTTATCCCAAAAATGCTACCAAATTTGTCCACCCTTGTCTAAGTAGCAATCACCCTTGTCCAAAAAATGTAATTGAATTTGTTTATTCTTGTCCAAGTAACGATCACCTCTATCTAAAAAATGTAACCGAATATATCCACCCCTGTCCAAATAGTGATGCCCCTCTCCAAGGAATGCAATTAAATTTCATTCATCTTGACAAATGATTGTGCTTGTCCAAGTCAATCTATGGAAAGGTGTCAACCAAATTTTGGTTGTTAATGGTGACCAAATTTCCATTGGCACCTAGATAGGTGATAATTAAATTTTGATAATGCTAAAATGGTGGGAAGTTGCTATTGTGATTAGTTTAAACCTCGTTCCTTGATAGAAATGGACCTAAATATAAATTGGCCATTGTCATCTTAGTTTATCATCTTTTCAACCTTTGTTTCTCCCACATTGGGGTCTTAGTCTCGTTGCTCTTTGCAATCAATGTGAAGAATTTTAGTGCAACATGAAAGGTTGGAAAAAAAGGTGAACACAACACATATTAGATGGTTCTTTTGACTAATTTAACCTTGTAAGAGTATGATCACTTCTAAGAATTGTTGTTTGGGAGGCCAAGGTTGTGGGTGAAAGGAGTCAAGATGTGTGCACAACATGTCTAATTCAATGTCTAAGCACCTTATAGCATATTATTTCTAGACCTTACATCCAAGCACCTTCAAAAATAATCTTCAAGGAGGAAAGAGTTTTAAAGTGGGTTGACTTTGAAACGATCTTTTCATAAGAAATAGAAAAGTCCCATCAGAAAATCAGCCTGATCCAAAGACCACCATGGCAATGTAGAAAGTTATAATGTACTTTGTTTTACAAAAGGATAGTCACCTTTACGGTGTTGAATGCTACCCATCAATTGGAGGGAATATCAATACAAGATGACCGTGCAAAAAAACTTTGGGAAGTTTTGGATGCCCCCAAGTTTTAAGAGGATCATAATTACAAGGACTATTCAATATGGGAGGATTTGACTCTAAAGGATACTACTTTCAACTTTGAAATTAAAGGGATGCTCTCCAGAGAGCTTCCGAAGAAACTCAGCATTCAGAAAACAAAGAATCCATCAATTAACATATGTTGTTAGTTCCTACTACCCACTTTGAGGAAATGAACTGAAGAAAATGTGGCCTGGAGTGTAATTGTCTGACAACCATTGTCTGTTATGCATATATTGAAGTTTCACCCTTCTTGTCATGTATTCCTGCTTCTTTCTGACAGTCCAAATGGGACGAACAGCTCAGATATCAACTGCAATTCAAAGCAATTCCCACCTGTGAATTTCCTGCATCTAGGGCCATTACCCTGCAACAAAGCTATGGCATACGCAAAGAACCTGATAGACGATGCACACATTGATGCATTCATTGATGAGGCATTCAGAGGGAACCCAGCAGCTGTGGAAGTGCACATTGTGCACTGTCCCAATAGTGTGTAGCCAAGCTTGGTAGAAAATACTCAAAGGAATATGAGGCATCCAGCTTCTGTTCACTTGAGGGTGGTTGTCCTATCTCCTACCATTCTACTCTCATGGCAGGGATACAAGAAAGTGCATTAGATATGGTATAATCGAATTGCCATCACTGCAAAAAACACTGCAAATTTCAGATTCCCCTAACCTAACCAATATGCAACAAGGAACAAGACCACAAGCAACAAACAGGCAACACATCTTGTGGAATCATCTGATTAGCACTCTTCTAGAAATGTTTTGTATTTATCCCTTTCAAAGAGTCTTACAATGACAAGTCTGAAAGATTCTATTCTTCCACCTCAAATGTTGATGTGTTTCCCTTCCTACATCTGTCACCATGATGATGAAGCCAGCATGCCAATGTTCTCCTGCACATTATAGTGCCAGTGTCAACTAGCAACAGTTTCACGATAGAAACAAATGGTGTAAAAATCTCCACATGCTGCACCACATAGAGAACAATGACCAACATAATTTGACAACCATTAAAATGTCAAAGATAAGCTTGTGCCTATCCATTATTCCTGAAAGTTAATTTGCAATACTTTTGCAGGACACAAATAAGTAAAAACCAACAGAAAGGCAGAAGGTTTGCACCTCATCTTTACTCCTGTGAGAAAAGTACCAGTGTCCTAAGCTTCATCAGGATGAGATGAACTGAAACTACACTGGAACAGGAAATTGGGGCCAGCACTGATTCAAGAAATCATTAACCTTGACAGATGTCATGTGACAAATGTCATGTTACTGGTACCTGCCATACAACAAGAAGCTTGAGTCAACAGAACAGACATGCAATATTAGCAATCCATTAAGGTGGCTTTTTTGCATATTTGGTGCCCACTTGTGCTCTGGGCATTCTTCTCATGCCTCATCAAGGATAAAGATTGGTGTCAGAGAACAGTAGTTTTCACACAAGAGTGTCCTAAAGAACCCAAGTTTCTCAAGGCAAGTATATCTAATTGAGAAGGCAGCACTGAATTCAAACTTGTCAGCTACAACACATCCACTGTTCTACATCCTTAGGTGGCCAGAGAATGTACCCTCAGACACTAAGAAGGAAGAGTTGACATTGTCAAAGGATCCTGATCTTCATTCAAAAAGTCACTGTGGGAACTTTCACCCGCCTTGCCCTTGCCTCTGTCTGTAGAGGTAGCCTCATATATCCCTGCACAATTGAGGACAACATGCAGTCATCATTGATGCTGTCCATTATGGTGAAGGTTTTGCCTGCCAGCACATCTGCTACAATGAAACTTGTAGCAACAGCATTCTATCACAATTTAGGACATGTAACTCAAGTCCAATGGTCATCAACTTGATTATGGTTTTCCTGAGGTATAGAATCTTACTCCTCACCATATCCTAAACCAATATTGGCCATACACTCTGTGGGAATCTATTGAAATTGAAAACATCTGCTGCAATCTAGGAGAAAGTGGTCAGGAAATAGAAGAAACCTCACCTAGGCCCAGCACCGAGGTGCACAGGGTGAAACCAAGCAAGGAGAAGTCCATGCCATAGAGCAACTCTAGAATGATAATACCTGCTGCTGTTACCAGCAAATGCTGTGGAGAAGCCACCACAACATGCAACCTTCCAAAAGCCCACCACAACATGACATTGAGGGCCAATTGCACATCACTGGGCACTTGCAACCATTCTTTCAATGCAGGCAAGCAGTGATGGAGTGACAGGTTTATTCACATGCTGACCTACACCAGCTATCAAATCTATGTGGATCAGGATCACAAATACATGGGGCTGAAAGATGCACAGCCTCTAAGAGACAGTTCTATGTATTCAGACTTAGATGTTAACACCGTCCTCTGTGTCACTCTCTTGGTCTCTCTCTGCCTTTCTTGCACAATTGCATGAACATTAATAGACCTGGAACAAAGACAACCAAGAGATCAGCAGCAGCACCTGTCTTCAACAAAAGAATCAACATAGAAAATGAGGACAATGCCGAAAAGAATAGTGCTGCTATACGCCCATGCTGGTGATGCATGATGCTCTGGGTGTGCTTGCCCCTTTGTCTGTCAAAAGGCACAAAAGAGTATTACCCTTCTTAACCAGCAGCAGGTCCAACATGTCTTGACCTCAAGGACCTTATGCACTGAACTATACTACAAGTCATATCCAAGAAGCTTCCATTGTCTCACTTGCAAGCTAGAAACAAACAAATAGCCAAATATAATGAGAGAACCATGGACAATAGAATTCAATGGCACTTCAAGAAGGGTGCTATACACTGGCTTACCAAAGCTAAATGCACTAATGCAAATGGGAATAGGCAGCATGCTGCCGATGTGACTGTCACTGCGTGAAGGCGCTTCTTTGACAAGCTCTGCACACCATAACAGATTTAGCACTCATCCAGTAATATGATATTAGTCATTGCTAGTAAGGCCCACTCATTATCAGTGTAACATTTTCCAAGCTCAAAAGTTTCCTCTGCTATCCACAGAACATGGAACCTTTCAAGTAAAAGTAACCATCAAACTCAATTTCTCCAACAACCAGATCTCCTTGAATTGCTATTACAGACCGCACCATCAACATAAGGATGAATTAATGTACCTTTAAAGATACGCGTCTGCTAATAATACGGCGCAATGCAGCTAGAACACCTGATAGAGCTGGCAAAAGCATGGACCACAGTCCAATATGCCTAACCTCCTCTTCTCCCCTCGGTGAATTTCCACTTGCTTTGAAAGGTAACCAAAAGTCATGGACAAAACTATTACAGATGCATGTGGAGCATAAGGATTTTGCTGGAATCAACTACAGAGGTACTAAAACATTACTCAATCTCTAAGTAGCAAAGAGTCACCATTCAAAGCAGACGTAATGTACTCTGTATGCAGATTCCAAATGCTAGAAAGTAGGGGACAATATATCTTTAAAAATATGAACAACAGTGCAAGTTGCCCTCCAGAAAAGCAGCAGGGATACAGAAAGGAGAATTGCTTGACAATGCCCATCCTTGAGACAGGAAATAGAAGGCCGCCAATATTGCTACTAGCCCAGCCACCTGGCATATTCCAAAATTTGATATCAGTATGAAAAGTTTGTGTCCAATCTATCTGAGATTCTGCTTTCATCCTCATAGCCAGGATGCTAGGCATGCAACTGACTGGTCATAAGTCATACAACAAGTGTGCAATACATCAAATAGGGTGAGTAGACTTTGATAAGTATTTTGAAGAGCATCTGCATTGGTGGTAAAACTAACTATATCCAACTGACAGAGCCAGGAGCTTGACAGCAAAAATGAGCACCATGTCAAAAACACTTTTGCTTTAATAATAGACTTTGGATAAGTTTGATTGAACCCTAAGATCTTACCCGTCTCCAGATAAACCCACTACGGCCAAAGAGCAATGTGGAGATTGCACCCAACACTGCTCCTGCATACTCAGCAAGTATGGTTCTGCACAGCCAACACAATTCCTTGTCACATTCTAACATGATGGCTTGTGAAAATGTTTGCAACTATTTTGCACACTTGTGTTGTTGACTGGCACAGCATCACCACCTAACACCTGGAGTAGACATTGCACCCAGGGTAATTCATGATTTCTCTTGCCACAACAGAACAAAAAAGCTACAATCCACTCAACATGCAGAGTTCCACTAAATTTGGATACCTATAGCAAATGCCATGGTGTCCAGAGTCTTTCAAAAAGACACAAAAGCACACCTGACAGGTCCACAGGTACGAAGGCCTCTGCCCCATAGTACAAGGGATAGCGCCATCACACCACCATTGATAAGAGTAGGTACGAGCTGCCATAGACACCCTGCTCCCCATCAACATTACAACCTAAGACACATTTTGTATAGAAACAACTCAAACATGAATGTCCATGCTATAGATTTAATACTGTGCAAGCATAAAACCAAGAGCCCCTTGTCAAATGTTTCCCAACTTAATACATCTGCCTGTCTGCTGGTAATTGCACCCATAACAATAAGGATGAAGAAAGAGCAAGTTAGTGACATTAACAATGACACATAATTGAGAAGGAAAGCAATGTCAATGCTAAATTGAGAAAGAAAACTCCATATAACATTACAGTAACCAGATGACAAAATGTTACATCAGATCTGGCCAAACAAAACAAAAATTACAAGAATGAGTTTGGCCATGACCTTCTGAGTTTCACTCACAGTACAAGACCATTCACCATGAACAGCGGTGACTAGCTGCCATTACTCTTCACTGACTTTCTCAACCTCCCAACAGTGGGTGTTGATAAGTAGTAATGATCTGCTCAAACTTAGGGAGGACAATTGTACAGAACTCTGCATCCTTAAATTTTTTTATCACATTTCCAGGAGTGACTGGAAGACTAAGTCATGATGTCATAGTAAGGGGCATTTAATGCAAGAAACAATGACCAGCTTCGGAGATAAACCTCCACAACAAACGTGAATTGATCAACTTCTAAATGGAATTCAGCAGTGACTGAACCAACCTGATGATCTCATCAGCTCCCAACAATGGGTTGAAAGGAGTTGAGTTTCAGTCACTGCTGACCCCAAACAAATGCCAAGAATTGGTCTTGAACTTCAACAGTGAAGCTCCCAGTTGGTGGGGAAGACCATTTTGACCAAAAAGAAAACATATAATCAAGTGGGATAAAAGCTCCCTAGAAAACACTGTCTTTTATCTTGATGAATTGAGGAGAGGCTGCAACACCAGAAACATGAATCGGGTACAGAGAACAGTCTCCAATGACCTTTCAGCACAAAATAGTCAGGAATCCCTTTGTCTGAGAAATCAAGGAATGACATAGCTGGCAAGTCTAACTATGTAACAGTGGCTAGTTTTACAACCAAATGTGACCATCTAAAAAACTGTTGACATGGGGGACTCACTGTTTGTCAAAAACATCAATCTCCAAACCTTCTTCATGGCACCTAGCAGCAAAATCTGAACACACCATAGCTACTTGCTTATCCAACTTGTCGTTGTAGCAGAGAAAGAAAGTACCAGAGAAGAGGACAATGGTCGGCCTCGCCAGGGACGCTGAAGAATGAGAAACAAGCCAGCTGAGCCAAGCAAGCACACAAACATGAAGACCACAACAGAGATGCCCTCTGTCACCAAGTAGCGATATGCTGCATATACTGAGAGCAGCCGCAAAAAACGGCCTATTATATGGAACCCATGTTGTGGTGCTTGCCTATACCAATCACCCTCCCATCTTGTCAGAACATGATAATGCACTGAATATGCTTTTTGTAACAAAGGCCAAGATAATTGAGCATAGAAGGCTGATTGATACTTAGGCTGGAATAATTGAGCAAAGGTAAAAATTTGATTGTGAGAAGTACTCTAAAGGACTGTCCCAATAATTCTTTTTTTTCTTGAGACAATGTCAGATTACCAACTCTGAGAATTACCTTTCTTGCTCACAGTCTAAATTTGGCATCTTCACTGGTGTATAAACAGAAAAGAGTGGTCGCAGTTGGTGACATGAAACTTTTGGTCAAAAAGAAAAAATAGAAAAGATCCAGAGAACTCGAGAAACAACAACAATTTGTGACTTCATGATCCTGCCTTCCAGTAACCCTAAGAACTGGAATACAGTGTGCATCCCAAAATTTTAGAAGAGGATAAATGGTGACAAGTGATAAGAATCATAAACTGCAACATTCCTTATCAGACATGAACCAAAAAAAGAAAAAAGAACAAGGTTAATTATCAATCCTTCCATTGCCCATGCATCCAGGTAACCCTAGAACAGGAAGAAAGGACCTTGCTCCCCATTTTGAACACTAATTGCAGTTGCTAAACAGCAAAAAAGAGATTGTAGTTACAGACTTGAAAATTTGATTCTTGATCACCAGAAAGCAAGGATCTCAAAGGACAAACAAAGGCACAGAGAACAAAATTCTGGCCACTCCATCCTCATGCAAAAGCGGAAACCCTATAATTCGAACAAAAGTTACATCATTTTCCCTCCAACACACACACACACATTCCAAAATGAGAGAAATCTATACAAACCTGGCGGAAAATGGGCCCAAATTGAATGCTCTCAAAGCCCCAGTGGCTGCCTCCTGCCGTGAACGGTGCATAGCTAGATCTTTTTAAAACGCAAAAAAAAGAATCACTTCCTCCGATGCTACTCCGCTTTGCTTCTGATTACCAAAGCCCGCAGGCAAAGCAAATAAAAATTCCCAAATTTTTCGAACCGAAATGTTATGCTCCAAGTAGTCCCAATGCCACAGAACCACAAAAGCTTGACGACGAACTTTGCTGACGGAAAACCACTACTATACAAGATGAAATTTGGAATTAGTGCTTGTATCTGAAGGTGGCTGTTCACTGCACAAGATAGCTTGCTCCAATTCTAGCTCCAACAACAAATTCATCAAACAATTCCAACTCCATCGCCATCTTCTTCCTGCTCCTGTTGTTGTTCCTCTTCTTCTTCTACTAACCCTAATTCTTCAGCACGTAGCGCCCTGGTTACGGCTCATGATCATCTCTTAACCGGTCGTGGGTTCAAATTCCACTGACGACATATGGGAGCTGGTATATAGCATAAGGTCCCTTTTACACTAGAGCCTGAAAACGCTCATGATTATTGAAATAGAAAGTCTATGATTGGAAAAAAATCATTTTAAATTTTCAGTTCACTTTACACAAGGTTTAAGGACCAAGGAAATCTATCTATGAAGCAAGGTAGTTTGTTTTGTTTTGTCACATCGATATCTCCCAAACCACACCAATTCATGCCGCACTCTATATATCTTTGAAAAGTTCTCAATGAATAGGGGTGCACCAAGTTGGTTTGAAACCATTTGGAACTATGGTGTGCAAGCTATTGATTATCGAACTATTTTCTCAATGAAAACAAAACAAATTTGAAATTGAAACTTGCTTTGGAATTTGGGGCATTATTGGTGTTGTTGGAAAGCTCTTAATGAGTCGACTTTAATAGACTTTATTTTAAATTTTCAATGCTAAGGTGTGGAAGATATTGATTTTTGAGTAAATTTTGTTGATGGAAATTCAAACAAATTGCAAAAATTGGGTTTGGAAGGAAAATGTATTGGTTGAGCCATCAAGGTGTTCACACTTTGGCCAACATAATAGGCTACACTAATGTAAATGGATGTAAAAATTAACATTAAATGTATTATGGATAATGTTTCATGATCCATGGGGCTTGTTGTCTTGCTCATCTTATTTGAGGTGGGCTTAAAAGCTAGCCCATTAGACCATAAGTTCAAAAAAACCATGATTGATCAAATTGTGATTATTCAAACTCAAAACCAAATTATAAATGAAGGTGTGTTGGACATTTGTTAGATCATAAGTCCAAAAAATCCTTGATTGGTCTTCAAAAGAATTGTCATGATTTTCTCCCAAGAATTTTTTTTTAAAATTTGAAGGTGGGCATGACCCATGGGTCAAAAGACTATGATTAGTTGGATTTTTACACCTTTTTTTCCTAAATAAATTAATAGAGTTTTTTTGAAGGTGGGGTGCAAGGTTAGCCCGTGGCTTATAAAAGTTGTGATTTGGTTAAAGTTTTTACATAATGTTTTTTCAAGTTTTAAAAATCTTTTGTGGGCACAAACTTTGTTAGCCCATGGGCCAAAAAAATCATGTTTGGTTGATTTTTTTTACATCATTTTTAAAAAAATATGATTCATGATGATACTTGTTGAAATGAAAAAAAATGGGAAAAATGAGAAAGAATAAACAAAAATAAAATGATGAAAAAAAGAAAGGAAAGACCTTAAACCATAGTAAAAAACATTACATAGAATATCAAGTTAACAATCAAAATTTTAAAAAAATAATCACTTACCTTTTTTGGCTTCATAATAATATGTTGATACTTCAATAAAATTATATTTTCACTTCACATTACGCTTGACAACTTGGGCCTACACATAAAGGATTTTTGAATTTCCATGGCATGGCATTTGGATGTGTTTTGAGGGTTTTCAACATTTCCATGGTTAGAGTCCTTCACCATATTACAAAAAGGGGCCTAATGTATAATATCCAACTTTACAAATATTGCACATTGGAACCTTTTCAAATTTGTTTTTTCATATCATCACCTTTGAATCATTCACATGTGCCCAAAAAAAAATTAAAAAATCTCAAGCAAGATCAACAAATGATATTTCTTGATTTCAAAAAGTCACATCACATTGAATAAAAGGTTTGTTCTCTCTAAACCTTCTCTTCAAAATTGACATAATTGATTGAATTTTTTTTTAATGTTTTCAATAGTTGAAGATTGAATTTCATGTTTTAAATTGAACAGAAGTGGTAATGATTTCATGGAAAAGTCATATATTCATGTAATTTTGTTTTGATACCATAAAATTCAAGGAACAAATGAAAAATATTAATATTTCAACCTTCAAGCATATTGATACTTAGTATGTGGCCCTATATGTGGACTTGCATTGGAAATCTTGGATCAAATGCAACAATAGTATGAAATGGATTTAATAGAAAACCAATGAATTTTTATTTGGTAAAAATTTACCAAAGGGCTACACAAAAAAAACCTTAACAACATGGCCATTGGAAAAGTAAAAATTAAATTTGGACAAAATTTGTCAAATATTCATGGTGCCATGTGGTAACATTGCCACTATTTGTGCAAATGTTACCACCTCCCAATTGCCAATGATGATCCTAACATTGTTGAACTTATCACCAACATAGTTTTTTTGTTGAAACACATTTGCCAACAATGTGTGATACATCTATACAAACAAAATTGTTAGTAGGAGGCAATTTAATGTCACCTCAAAATCGCCAACACTATAGGTGCATTAGGAAACTTAAAAATTAGGGGATGTTGGAAATTGGAATTACATAATGACAATACTTTGAGTTGTAAAATCAAATTGGGTATTATGTTTACTTTAATTGTTCATGGATTTAGAAAGCTTATGTTTGAAACTTGAAAATTGAAATCCAATTTTGAAAAAAATGGCGCAATGGAAATAGGAATTATGTTGTACCAGCTTCTAAACTCCAAAACTTAGTGTTGAACCTTCGACAATTGATCATTAAACCTCATGGACCATGATTTAACAATATCAAACAATGGAAATAATATTACTACTCTTGAATCATGATAGGGCCAAGGCTCTACACCAAGGGATTCAAATTACAACCTACAAAATTGAGTTGTTTTTTCATGACCAAGCTGCAACGATGTTTAATATCCAATCTCTAGGAATCAAGCTCCCAACAACATCTAAGTGAGCTTTTTTTTAAGGTTGAATATGAGCTTTTGAGTTTTTAACCAAAACTTGCAATGTCAAGCTTCAACTTAACGTGTGAAGGTGAATTTTTTTGTTTAAAACTCAAATGTGTCTATTCTTTAAACTTTGCAAGATTTATTTGAATTTTTGAACTTTGTTGTCAATTGTTGCAAGATTTTTTTGTTTTGAACCATTGACAACCATCAATCTTTAAATGTTGAGTTTTTCATAACAAAAATTACGATATCGAAATCAAAGTAAATAAAAGGCCTAATGAATCATGAAGCTTTCCGTCTTGTTATGATGTTATAATTGGTCACATAGGAAGATTTGCAAATTCAAAAACGTGGATCACACACAATTAGTGATCAAAATTCAGGGTATGTATAGATTCCAACAATCATGAATGGTGATCAAATTAAAATCCAAAGTCTAAATTCTACAAATCATGCCACTGTTGTGGTTTGTGCATTGTGTTCATTAGTGAACTTCAAGAGTAGGTCTTAAATCCCTAACTCCCAATTCATTATTGAATTTCTTAGAGTCTTGACTAGTGATTGTTTTGTTGCAGTAAAAAATTAAAAATATTTGTGAACTTAGATTATAGTTTATGAACACTTGAGTCTCAATTCATTCATGAATCTTTTGAAGTCCTACCTTTTAATTTTGAAGTTTTATTTCTTAAGTCTAGTTGTAGCTTTAAGGATTCAAATGCAACTTATGTACATTCGTGATTTATGTCACACCTAAAACATTTTGTATGTATTTTTATACAGACTCAGGAAGCACATGAACATTAGGCTTCAATAGGGAACACTATAAATGTATTAAGGTATGTATTTAAACTAACCTTTCAATTTTGATTACTTATTGTCCATATGGAAATCAGATAATTGTTTAGTTCTTGAATCCCAACTTCCAAACCCTACAAGCTGCAACAATGGAACTCAAATTTATAATGTTTCATTCTTCCATTTTTTTCCCCTACTTTATGCATTGCACTTAATCTAACTACTAGGGGTAATATGTGCCAAATGCCTATGGACTAAGTGCTAATTTGCGAAAATTATATTTGTTGTCAAGTACATTCAAGCCAAATATTTGGAAATATTAAGTTTCATCTATAATTGACAATTGTTCAAAGGAATTCGCAAACTTTGCCAAGCAAGTGAAGTTCATTACATTTTGGATGAATAGAAAAAAGAAAGGTATGTAAATTTCTATAATGAATATGTGATCATTACTTTGAAGTTCAAGCTATAAAGTTTGTTGTAGTATAAAATGTAATTCAAATTATGAATGTTATACACCCATTGCACAAATTGTGGTATATGTTCATATTTTATAGGTGGGGGAAGTTGGAAATGTTGGCTTCACTTACATTACTTATTGAATGGTTGTGTTATGTGGAGAATCTACAACTAAAAAAAATCCATGGGCACTAAATGTAGAAATAATTGCATTTTGAAAAATTGTTAAGTATTAATCAATAATCAATCTTTTGACAGAAAAACAAGATGGCTACTAAATTTGGATTTTGAACTTCCCTATCAACTAGATAGAAACTATGGCTCAAATTTTGCAATGTTGCCTAGTGCTCAATAGTTATGTGCATATGTTGGTTACTAATGGAACCCAAGCCTTAGAAGTTGGACATTGCATTTATGTTTTAGTTCTAACTATTGTTTCCTTGTTGCATGATTACAACTTTTACACATCTTTGTAAGTGTAATCAACTTGTCAAAAAAAAATGCAAGTGCAATTTGCAAGTTATAAAACCATAAATACAAACAATGAAAAATGGTTGTTTTTAAAAAAACTTATGGTGCTTGTATGGCAAAATCACCATTTTACATTACAACATGAACATTGTATATATCATGTTTGTTAATTACAATGGAATGAATTTGCATGAGGTTATAACTTATGATTGTTTGTCAATTGTGTGCTAAATTAAATTTTCCTAATGCCCATTGTTTACTACTTTCATACTAAGGTTGTAGTAACATGAATTGAATTTACATGAAGTTACAACTATTTGCCAATTGCATTAAACTAAATTTGAATATGTTTGAAGCTTATTGCTTGTTACTTTCATATTATGATTACAAACTTGTAATCCAAATCCTTTTTAAAATAATATGTTGATCAACTTTTATGTATGATCTATAGTGTGATTAAGTTTCAACCATGGACCTTTGTTTTGTTAATATTAATCTTGTGTTGGTTGTAAGGTTCAAAGACCATGGCCCCTTTGTAAATGCCCAATTTTTTTAATTTCAAGCCTTTGTTCCTTGTTTCATCAGCCTTTGAAGATGAAGGTAATCCATTGTCCAACCTAATGATGTTTCAAACGTGGAAAAATCACCAAGTATTGTTGTGTTTGATTCAACTTGTAAAGATCTATTCAATCAAACTCTACCAAAGAAAGAAAAGTTGTATGACAATTCACATAAAGTTCAAAATGCATGGACTATTTGCTTCCCATGGGTAGAATTTGTTGTTGATGAAAAGGGGTTAATGCAACAAGTCAGATGCAAGATTTGCACATTTGTTGAAAGGAAAGAAAATGTTTTGGCCCCAAAAGTGGATAATTTGATTAATCATGTTGGGCATAAGAAAGCTACAACCTTTATGCCAAGTGTGGTTGTTGATTTTCATTACTACAATAAAAATTTGATGCATACCAAAAATGAGCCAATTTATTTTCTTATTAAAGGCCCTTCTATCCTATACTAACTCCAAATTGATGTCCTTTCAAATCAAAAATAAAATTATGTGCAATTATTTCCATTTATCACGTGTTGACCCATGGACATCCCACAATGGATCATGAATATATTAAAAGCTTATTCCAAATGTTAAATGTCAAATCCATTTCTATAAAATGTTGGTAGTTTTTCAAGTTGGGGCATGGTTGGGTCACACATGAGGTGTTGTTGGAGGCCACCAAGGCAACATTTGCTTCTACCAACTTCATTGTTGTTAGTGTAAATGAAGTTACAATAATTGACAATACATAGTGATTATCAATCCATTTATATGTGGTGCAAGGTAGGAAGAGGATCTTGATCCTCTTATGTGTTGAAAATGTCAAAGTTTTTGCCATGTCTAATAATGTTTTTGGATTCATGGTGAAAGGTTTTCTTGAGTTTGGTGGGTTAAGGTTGGAAGAAGTGATCATTGGGAAGCTGGTTGGCATGGGGTGTGACAAAAGCAACATCTTTCAAGGCCATCAAATGGGGTGTGACCTTGTAATTCAAAGAAAATATTGCCCCATTTATGAATGAAGTTCATTATATTTCTCATACGACCAATTTGGTAGTGATCATTTTGTTTGATTGGAACTTATGCATTACCTAAAGGATGTATTGCAAAACTTGTATGCATTTTTTGTTCACAACCCAAAAAAGTCACTCCTTGAATTAAAAAAGCTAACAAATTTGATCAACACCAAAGGCAACAAGCTTGTATGAAATGTTAAAACCTAATGGATTGCCACACTTTTTCAAACAAAACAAGTATGTGTTAAATATCATCCTTTCATTGTCAAAATGCATGTTAAAATTTAAAATAGTGTTTAAACTTTGAAATGTTTGAATGTGATGTGTGATGTCGAGCTCATTCTAGGGTTGTCTTGTATCTTCCCATTGCTTGAATGTGTGCATATGTTAATCAAAACTACATAAGGTAAAGGTGTTTTTGTGTGTGACTTTGTGAATTTAAGCATTAAGTTAGTTCAACACAAATTGTCCATTTTATATTGAATTTTTTACACTAGATTTGATCATCCATCATTGGATGACTTCAATGCCATTAAAACCCTAATTAATGATACCCTTTCTAGGAGTTGGTTTCCTAATTTCAATTGTGGAGATGATGCCATGTATTTGGCATTCTTATTTATTGGACATAATTACCATATATATTAGCATGACCTATATGGTGTTAAAAAGGTTCAACCTATCACAAAAGAGTTTTTCAAACTAGCTATTGACAAAATGAAATAACAATGCAAGGGGGTAGTTTGAGGTTTTATCAATGAGCTTGAGTGGCATTTCCCAAAGCATCATCTAATGACGACATTAGGTGTGGTTTATCCCTAACTATGGGTGAGATATCCAAAAGATGAAAAGAAGGAATTTCACAGACAATATACTCTATTGAAAACCGCCTTCTATGGCCCTCACAAGGTTGGTGAGTATGGGAAATTGGTCCTTGTAGTACTTTCAAACCACACCTTAGATTTGCAAGTCTTTTATTTCAAGATGATGATGGGACACAACTTTGAACAAGTTTTGCACAAGGAAAATGATTTTAATCAATTTATTAAATTGTGGTCCAAAGTTTTTAGATCTCCAATTTCAACCACAAGCTTTTTTAATTCATTAAGTTTGTTGAAATTGTACATGTTTATAGGTCCTTCATTCCATTAAAGATGAACAGACTTTCAACATTGTTAGTTTCATGAAAATCAAATTATAAAATCGGTTAAACACACATCTAGACCTATGCATTAGATACCATAGTCAATTTTTTTTTTCCATTATAAAATTTTCCCTATAACCAAGTCATTGATAAGTGGTAGGCCAAGCATCATTATGTTACATATGGTTAAATGAAAGTTAATTACATTATCGAGCTCCTAAATCTTAAACCATGGCTATCATACTAAATTTTGATGATATCATGATTTTGATGTAGCTTTAGTGGCCACTAATAACACCTGAACCATGACTAAATACATTGCAATCATTCTTCATTTCTTCAATTGGTTTATATAATGGCAATGGTGGTCGATTATGCATTTTTGAATTTGTCATGTGGTTATATCAAGGGTATGGCTACCATGATGTGATTTTTTAATGTCATTTGTAGGGTAGGATGGACATTGGACTAAGAATCACTTATATTTTTTCAAATGTATAAGTATAATTGTAACAAAACTAAAATGTATGGCTATCATTTTTTTATCATCAGATTTTTCATCATTCAATAGAGTGGGAATGGTGGTGATGTTTTGTTCTCTAGATTTATCATGTGGTTGTGGCAAAGGTTAGGCCTTGATCTTCAATTTTTTAATTGATCATCCATAGACAACTTGAGGGAATGATGTTCAATTGCATTTTTTTGAATTTGTCACATTGTTGTAACAAGGGCATGACAATGATTTTGACACACTAAATATGTCATCTATTTGCAAAAAGGGAATGGTGATTTTTTGGGTGCTTAAATCTATGTAATAGTTGGAACAAGGGGCATGTTGACACTTTTGGATCTTTGAATTATCATGGTCAAACACAAGGGAATGTTGGTCTCATGCTCTTTCTTTAATTTGTCACATGGTTACAATAAACCTTAGGCCATGTTTTTAAATGCTAGACCTATCATTTGTGCATTGAATGGGAATGGCAATGATTCATTGTTGTTTAGATTTGTTGTGCGGTTACAACAAAAGGCATGCTAACATTTGTTGATCTTTGAATTTGGTTTTTACAAACAACAAGGGAGTGGTGGCTAAAAAACATTTTGGCAAATGTATCATGTGATTGAATCAAGCCTAAGGCGGTGTTTTTTTAACACATGAACATCATATGTGCACAAAATGGGAATGGCAATTATTTGATGTTGGTAGGAATCTAGATTTTTCACATGGTTGTAACAAAAGGTATGTGTCATTTTTAGAATTTAGAATTTGTGATTTACAGTAAGTTATACATTGTCTTGTCATTTATTCTTGATTTAGATCTACAATGCCCTTTAAGCTTTTTTTTGCATAATTTTATGTACCACATTTTTTAGTTTTAAAATAATTTACACTAATGTTATTACATGTTTTTCATGTGTGCAACAAGCAATGGAGAGACCTTATCCTACATAAATGAATTCTCTTGCATCATCATTCAAAGCATGTTGCAAGGAAAAGGAACTTGTTTTTTTATGTTGTGCATGAACATAACAAATTTCCTACACCCATGAATTATTGCATAATTATTTAAAACATAGTCGTGGAAAGAAATAATTATTTTTATGTTATGTACAAAGAGAAGAAGGTGGCATTTGAACAACCACTTCATTCATGACTTCCCTTATGCAAACAATTGATGTCTATCACACTTGATATTCAAGGAAGGGAATCATTTTATGAATTTATTTCTTTTGTTGTGCATTGCATGGTCTTAATGGCGAAAGTTATGCCTCACAAAGGAGTTCCATAGGTTGTTGTGTCTTGGGGTCACTTGGACTCACAACATGTTACATGATGCATTATGTCTTAAGGTGATTCATTTTCGATAATCTAATGATCATCAAGAAGACTTAAAGTCTCTTTCATAGTTAAGCACATGTGTGTCCACCTTACAAAAATTGAAATTTTTTTAGAGGTGTGAAAAACCTCTAACTCTATCCCACTAGGTTTACATCTTGGGCTTTCCAAGGAAACATTAACAACCATGTTTGAATTCAATTTAACATTTGTTGATGTAGACCTTGTGTTGTAATTATGTGTAAAGATTTGCTTTGGTGTGAAAAAATGGGAGGGCAGGACTATTACTTCCTTTTTGGCCAACAATTCATATCCTTGACCTACCTATATCAATCCAAAACTTTTATTTTCTTGAGAAATGGAAATTTCCCGTATAGGAATAATGTATATTTCAACCTAGAGATTTAGTATTTATGGGTCCACATTATTTATAATTGGGATTAAGCAAGGAAAAATTATTGATCTGATATCTAGAATTCATCACATGAAACTAGTTGTGCTAACGAAAGTTGTTATACCAACTAATAGAAACAAAAGGCAAAAAAATGTATGTGATGCAATATGCAAGTGCATATGTTCAAGGAAAACAACCCTTACTAAATTTTATTTTAAATTATGATTATGTAACTATCTTAGTTCATTGAGCTTTTGTGTCATCTTTTTGTGCATGACCAACATATTTTGTTGTTGAAGATTTATAACAAAATGGACATTTTTTCATTTTCATGAAATCATGTGGTCCCTAAAATGTTGATGCATTGACTTGGACATAAAAATCCCCCTTGCTATGAGAGACCCAAACAAAGGTGGAATGTTGATGGTTATTTTAACCAACTTTTTATGGTTGTTTTCTTTTTGTTTTATTCAGTGGATAATGGTAAATTAGTCCTAATTTGCATAGAGAAAGGGGTGGCAACTATTCAAAGGGGTTTTGACCAAATCACAAGAGATGTGATAGACTTTAAGCTTTTGATTGCCAATCTAATATATTAATTCACTTAGTCTATCCTTCTATCTGTGACACGACGATCTGCTGCAAAAGCATTTTCTATGTTTCTGCTGCAGAACTGGTCATAGGGAAAAACATCGTCGTCTGGAACGCTTGACTAGCCCATTCCCTGTGGAGCCCGTTCCCTGTCTATGGTGACAAACACGGCAAGGCAGGGGCAGGGCAGCCGCTGCAGGGGCCCGGGCGAGGTGCCATTTCTATTAAAAAAATCCTTGGGGAAAACCGGGGGACCTGCATCTAATCAAACAAAAATACAATTTTTTTAAAAAAATATTTTCATTATAGAACATATTAAAAAAACTAAATTTTTAAAAAAAGAAAATCGAAATAAATAAATAAATAAATACATAAAAATAGAAAAAAAATGAAAATAGACAAAATAAGAATAGAAAAAATAAAAACATGAAACAAACATAAACAAAAAAAAAAGTAAAAACGCAAAAACTATAAAAAAGGAATGGAAACAAATGAAACAAGGAAAGGGAAATATAGTAAAATAATTTTAAAAGAAAAAAAATTTCCAAAAATGAAGAAACCAAACAAAGAGTAAAAAGTAAGAAAAAATAAAACTTATAAATATTGAAGAAAAACCCTACTTGAAAAAGAATGAGGTGTGTCTTCTTTCTCCAAACTTCAAACTTGCATCCAAATAAATATATATATAAAAGTGAAAAAGAAACACTTTATTTTTATTATAAAAATAATAATAAAAGTAGAAAACACATAAAAATAAAAAAATAAAATAGTTAAAAGTTTCTAAAAAAAACTAAAACATGAACCAAGTTTAAAGAAACCGGGGGACTTCATAATGACCGATTATTATATCATATAATCGACATGATAACCTTGATTAATTGCACCACCTTATGTTACTTCTATGATGTTCTTATCATATGAGGTCATGATTCACAACAAGGCTCAAGCTTTGTTGTTGAAACTAAAAATCACCAAGTTTGTATCAATTTTAACCTTATGTTAAGTGATCTTGATTTTTAATTCTTTGTTAGGTATGTGTATTGCATCATGAAAATGTTGAAAAATTGAAGTTCACAATGTTTAGAGTTAGTAGTTATTCCCTTGCAAGTTCAACTCTATGATGTGAAAGGATAACAAAGGACAATGTTGTGTTTGATTTTGGAGAGTTCCTAATTAGGGCCCTTGTTGTAGATGGTGATGGATACATTGTTTATGTTGGAACTAGAACAAGGGACTTGACACGCTTTAACATGAAAATAGGTAGTTTTTGTTTGAGTTACAACATATGTCAAATTAAATTGTGATAACAAATTTTTAGGGTTGGAAATTTGCAAGGTTTTGACAAGTACTTCACTTTTGATAATCAACTAATTTGAAAGGGGGTGGATAAAACCAAAACAAAAGCAACTAAAAAAAGAACTAGTTATAGCTTCCAACTTCTTACAATTCCTTAAGCAAACCCAACTTGTCATCTTGGCTTAATAATTTGAATGGCCTTCATATGTTATTTTATCTACCTTGTTTATTAAGGAAAAAGTTGTTTGATAAATGACACAAAGATTCATGTTTATTAGTTACTTCTTCTTGAAAGGGCAAGGTTCAAATTTGTGTTTTTATTCATAAGGGTACACATTACAACTTTGCAACAAGTATTAAATTGTTAATTTATCTTCTTGGTCTCAATTCTCAAGTGAAGGGGTGTGGAATTATCAATTTGGTTTAATTGTATGTTGTTTGTCTACAATGCAAATTGAAATTTGGGGGCTTTCAAGGGCAAGGTTGCTAAAAATATGGATTTCTAAATATTGTAGCATAATTTAGACTCTAAATATGTGGTCCTAATGCAGGATCATGATTCATGGGTTGTCTTTTTATACCAAGTTATTGACAAGCCAAATGAAATGCAATTTACCTTCATAAACATTGTAGATTGAATGATGATATTGTTGATGTTTTTTATTATCTAGTTTTTTGTGTTGAAGTTGTTAGTTTAACAATTTGTGAATGACCTTCAAAAGGTTAGGAATCAAGACCTTACATGCAATATCATTATTTGACCATGAATGTGTTTTGGGGGAATTTCTTATTTAATCACATAAGTTTTGTTATTATATTGGAGATTTATTGGTTTTATGTAGCCAAATTTATTCCTTTCGTCATTCTCCTTTTAGCCAAATATACAACATAGCAAGACCTTATGTTGTTAACATTTTTAATCACAAGTATCATTGTGGTCATCAATTCGCAAACAATTGTGAAAAAAAAACTTGCCATCAAAGCCACCTTCCATTGGAAATTTTTGTTCACAAAATTCCATCTTACATAAAAATTTAGCCAATTGGACTGATTAATGGTTAAACTTTGTAGCCAAATTGGGCAACTAGGCATACTTGAAGAAAAATTCATTATAACTAAAAACTAGTTTCACCCCAAAAATTGAATAGTTTTGAAGGTCCTAGAAGAGCCCTAGAATTGAAGTTTAATAAACATAATCAATTTGTTCTTTGTTTCTAATCAGTTAGATAATTTGATCAGTTCAAGTGGGTTGTTACTAATAGTTTATTAGTTATATGTAGTCCCAATTTTAGTTTTATGAATAGAGTTGGAAAAAAGTAAATATTGTAGACTAGGGGTTAACTTCCACATTGACAAAACAAATAACAAAAAATCAATTTGTTATTTTAAATTTAAATATTTTGATGATTTATTGTGATATTGTTATATATAGTGAAATTATTCAAATGGTAGCCTGTAATGGTTGTGATGGTTTTTCACACATAAACTTCATTTCTTTTTTAACCGTTTTTTAATTTTAAGGATTATTCAATGATGAAACTATTTTAAGGCAATGTAACTAAAACTTAGATATGGTAAATATTTTTGGAGGTTTACACATTAAAAATAGTCGATGATGTTTTCATGTGAATTGATTGGCATTGGTAGTGTAGAGCCAAAATATGCAAACCTCTCTAATATATGTAGGTTTTAAACCTCAAACTTACTAATGTTTGCTTGTCACCAACTCTTGAACATTTGAATTTAAATCCTAGTTTGGGTGCTTTTAAAAAGTTTCATATTAGTTTAATTTTGGGTTGTAAGAGGCAAGTATGTACAATATAAGTACCTAATTTTGAAGTTGGTATAAAATTGGTACAAGTAGTTGTGATTACCCTAGGTTCCTACTCCTACAAGGTTGGTATTTATTTCATCTCAAGTCATACCAACCTTGTAAGGTTTTGGTACCTATTAGTGTTGATATTCGAGCATTTCCACCATCTCCACCCACAACAATAAAATGGCATGTACACCATATGTTGGATTAACGATCAGAGTCAAATAGTGTGAAACTTAGAATGGGCCTATAAATATGCCAAGATCAATATTTTTATTTTTCAATTTTGTGATGTAATAGTCAAGATGGTGATCACATATAAATCAATTTAGCCAAATTTGAATATGTACAAAATATGAAAGGGTAAAATTTAAATATTATTAATGTATTTTTGATAAAATAATTTTCATTAACAAAAAAAACCAAATTATGTTAAAATACATTGTAAATTTCTATCAAATCTAAGGGATTTATAAAGTTTCAAGCTCATTTAGAACAAAAACTACATGGACAATTTGAATGTCATTTTGAAATAGATGAATATTTGGATTTTAATCAATAATTTAAAAATATATATTGTCTAATTTGTATATGATTGTAAGAAATGATGTTTGATTTGAAGTTTGGAAGGTTTTTAAGTTTACAATTTGAGACCTAAAATCAATTTTATACAATAGTGCAATCATAATAAATGTAACCAATGTTTGTTATTCATGTTTTGATGTTATTATTTTTATTAATTTTTATATGAAAATGTTTTAAAAATATACAAACATCTGAAATAACTTGAATTGAATGTAATGAATATATAATATTTTAAAACATTTATAAAACATTGTAGTTAATTTTTTTGCTATATTTTCAATTTTTTACACTTGAAATGTTTTCAAAATGATAGAATTTTTTTCCAATAATCATCCACCCTTTATCGTATTAGGAAATTGAACATATAAATAACACAATCACAAAATAGTATGTCCTGACCAAAAAATGAATATTTTTGGCCAATATAAAAACCATGGATTTTTAATTCATCACCTTTTGTAACAAATCATAATTTGCCACATCGTCTTGGCAAACAATCTCATTATTTTTTAAAACAATCATCCCAAGTGGTAGGGTTGGTTCCTATTACTTTGTCTACACATTAAATTTTTTAATAAATCATTTTTTATCATAAAAAAAGAATTGACCTTATGAGAACTTGTCATGAAGCTTTTTTTTAAAATCAAATATCCACACAACATTGCTACAAGTTTTATTCAAGGCATGGGAAATTTTTTGGACCAAGAACAAAAATTGTCATGTATCCCACAATATGTAGAAATATTTGTTGATGTTTGATGAATTATTGAAGGTATGGAATATGTTGTACAATGTTTTCATATGCTATATGGGTTAGATTTCTTTCATTATTTCATCCCCTCTAGCATTACATCAAACAACAATGACAAATCTAAAGTTACAAGTGAATTCATTCATGCTACTACATTCATTTACTCATCATTTTCAACACTACCATAATACGGTTTGCTTAGTTGTGTTCAACACAATATTGCAACTTGAATATTTTTTTTTTCATATGACCATCCAACACAATAGAAAACTAGCCAATTAAGGTTTTAAAAAATAAAATGATATACATGTGTGACAGTTGTGGATGTGAATAATATTATCACAAACATGTTTCCACATTTTGTCATGATTACTAAACATTTGAATATGGATTCCTTTTATGCCCAAATGTGAGGCATGTAATGTTTCTTTTTATCAAAGCAAAAAATGAACTTTTAAAAGTTCATCAACAAGATTCCCCATGAGATTAAAATAGTCATCTTGATTCCTCACAATACTAGGACAATCCCATATGGGTTACAAAAATTCTAATGCACTTACTAGCAAACTAACAAGACATAATTGGCTTAACTTATTTACAATAACCAATGATATTCAAACATACCTTCTTAGTTGAATGTAATATTTTGAAGTGGATGTTAATTATGGAATTAAAAAATGCACAAATTGTACAAAGACCTTGTTATTCCCTTAAGATGATATTTAGGGTTGGTTTGCCAATGAGATTTTTGCCAACAAAAAAAAAGAGCAACACAACCTTTGTAAGAAATGGAAATCTTTTCTTTTTTTTCTTTTTCCCCAATAGGCAAATGGAGCAAGATTCACTAGTTTGGGGAAAGATATTAAGGTTGCTACAACGATGCTACCATGCACTTTCCTCTTGTGGAGCTCTCCAATTCTTTTTAACCCAAATCTTTTACAATTGTAACACTTTAGTCTTGTAGCTTTTGTTTACATTGTCCACTTTCAATTGATTTGCAAGCTAAAGTAGTTGTCAATGTCCTTATGGCTCTCCTAAGCATCATTCATTACATCCACATGAAGATAACATTTTCATCAAAACTAGCAAAGGATGTTATTCTTTATCCACTATGATCCTAATAGTCTATTATAAGAAGATGATAACTACATGGCACAACAAAAGTTTTTAAAATATTGACCAACATTTCTAAGCAATTCTACTAATCACACAACGGGTGTCTTGCCAAAAATAATCTTTGATTCAATACCCATTTTATCTTTCCTTTCAAAACCGAAAATGCAATTCCTTTATTGTTAATATTTTAAAAATCTTACACCATTTACTAACATCTAGCTAGCATCCTCCTTTCATCATCTCCTTAAATCCTAACATATCAATTGTGAGGCAACTTTTGTCCCTCTACTTCCGGTTCTACAACGTGACTTTGCTTGAAAGCACGAATGCTACCGGTGAAGGACGAATACGAGTGTATGTCAAGATGTTGATTGCGTTTGTAGTTGAAGTTAAGTACTTTGCCTCCTATGCATCATTCACCATTCAACATTGATAAATATATTATTTAGATTCACACATTCCAAATCCTAGAACCTTATATTAAATTATCATCCCTTTAAACAAACTTTTATGGACTTAACGTTTTCTTAAACTTGGTTACAACTAGCAATCATTTGAACTATTGTTTCTAACACATAAATTGTTCAAATCTCGCTTGCTTTAGCTCCTTAGAGAGCTGACTACTAGGCGCACCTTCCTACCATATCTCAAGATTTGCAGCTAAATAACTGAGAAGTTATGCTACTAAACTCGAGAGGGTTTTGTAAAGGCAATTGGTCCAATTTGATTGCAGACCCCTAATCACTTTTTTACCCACTCCGCCTTGATCCCGATAATCAGTCCTAACCCCCTTCCTTCCTACATGCCCCTTTTTTCCTTCCAAGCCAACCTTTTTATTCTTACCTATTCTTGTTTCCTCCCCTTCCAACTTTTCTTGTTTTTTTCTTGCTCCTCCTTTTTTTTCTTTTTGATTTTTTTTCTTGGTTTTCATTTTTTTCTTTTTGAGAGTTTGTTTTATTGTCTTTTTTTTTTCTTCTTGAGATTTTTTTGGGGGGAGGGTTCTTTTTCTTGTCCTTCCTTTTCATTTTCTTGTGAGTTTGTTTGTTTGTTTTTTTCCCTTGAAAGTTTGTTTTCTTGCTCTTTCACTTTACTTCTTAATAATTTTTTCTCTTGCTTTTCCATTTTTCTTTTTTAGTTTTATGTTCATATTTGTTTTTTCACCTTTATTATTATGATTATTATTGTAGTAGGAGGAGGGCTTAGATAGATTCAGGGTGGTGGTGGTAGTAGTAATAGTAGTTATAGAAGGAGGAGGAGGGCTTGGATAAAGGATTTCTTCCTTTTCCCTTATTAAAACCAAGAGCCTATAAATATTCACCATTTTTGTTTATGTTTTATTTATTTATTTAGAACTTGCACATTTTTGTAGCATGTGCATGGGACAACACCCATATTTTCTCATGCAACATTTTGTTTTGTTTTTTGAGAATGTATGTATGCAAGGTTGTATGCCAATAATTTCAATAAGTCGAATTTCAAATTTGTTTGCATAGTACATTGGGCATGCATGAAAGATTGCAAAAGATAATGTCGAGATCCAGGTTTAATAAAATATTTAAGGAATAGTTACAATTACATTATTATTCCAAATTTTTGATGAAGTTCTTTTACTTATTTTGAACTATAGTTGCTTGCTAAAATTATATGCAATTTTGGGTTTCTTTAGGTGATTGCACGTTTTGAAATCTTGAACTATTGAGACATGCATTTGTGCAAAACAATCATTGCATACGATCATCGTCTTACATGGTAGCCCCCAATTCAATACTCACATAAGAACAATGCATATTCATTGTATGTTTTCATGGTTTATGTAATACCCTCGTGACAATCAAAAGCATCCCTCTCAACCCAAGGCATAATAAATAAAGAACCTAGGTGAAGAGAGTGCATACATTTTGGATTTTAAAGGTAAATTATGCAATATCCTAGAGGCAATCTAAACACAATGTTCCAATCCAAGGAATATATGAAATATTCACTTGAGAATATTGCACACTTTCTCGATTTTTTAGATTTATGCAATATTGTCATATGGGTGTTGACCGAAAAATGAATCACGACTTTAAGTATTGCTTGAATAAACAATTTCAAGTTCCTTGCAATATTTTCATACTAGTTTTGAGGGCAGTTAGAAAGACAACTAGAGAAGTAGTTGGGGGTTTGGTAGGTACCTATGTCAATGACTAGTAGGTAGGAAGGTGGAAGGGTGAGAAGAAATAATTACATGACAAAAGGATGAAAAAGTGAAATCCATCAGTGCACCATCCATCTGGGTTCATGCACTGGTGGGCGCCGGTTCACTCTGGCCATAGAAAGGGTGGAAAAAGCAAAGGGGTTGGATGTAAGCAAGATGTGTTATGTTTATTAAATATCGTATCTTTTTCAAAGCCTATCTCCTTAATGCCTTTCTCCCTCCTCATTTACATGGACATGAAAGATTTGACATTAAGCATACTAAACTATTGTGAATCATATGGGAACATGAATTTAAACAAAAGACATTAAAATTGTTGCTTAGTTTGCAACCTTGGTGACGACATTACACTCATTTTAATAAATTCTTAACAATTATGCTCAAACATTAGGAGAAAATATATCAAATATTTTTTACCTCAAAGGGCAGAACTTGCCAGGCTACTATGATACTTGTAAGTTGAAAGATGATGTTATTAGGATTTTGCTACACATGCCATCTCAATGAATCTTACAAATATATACACTTTTGACCTGACTTTGGGGCGAGGGGAGGGGGGGATATTTCATGCATGTATTCAAAAATCATGCATGGATGGCTTGGAGACCCCACCCCTTGCCTCAAGGTGCCCATCTTTGGGACCAAGCAGCTATTTGGTAATATCACAATTTACAAAGGAAGAACTAACTATATATGGGAAGGAAGGCATCTTTCCCGAGGGACTTAGGAGGTAAGCCGAAAGACCCCAAATTAAGGCAGTCTCATGCCTCCTAAGTATCTCGCGAAGACACCTTCCTGGTGCAAGAAGAACCTTCCCATTTTTTCTTTCCATCTTTTATTTAAGGACCAGTGATTTATTGGGTTTTGCAGATTTTGGCTTTTTTTTGTGAAATTTCTTTTAAGACAAACTTAGAAAAAAATGAGTTAAAATTTCATCCAAATTTTGCTACTTCAACAAAAAAAATTTAAAAACTAAAGAGGAAACACCGGTATGAAACTGACTTAAAATTTGAGATGCAATCTTATGTGCAAGATCACTCTAAAATTCAGCCCGGCCTTGAGCTGGTTCTTAGTGTAACACTCTCCTACCCCCCAGAGAAGGAGGATATTGAATCGTCCCCCTAAGTTCACTTAATAATAAACAAAGACAAATTTGTCCAAAATTCATGTGCAAGGGAAAATTCCTTAAGGAGAAAGAAGCTTGACATACAAACATTGTTGTTAAATTTCCTCCTGCACGTACACACACACTACACCATTACTTTTTTCCAAAAAAGTTGTAAAAATAAAAATAAAAGCGTAGGAGCTTGGGAAGTGGAGAATGGGACAAATCTAGTTTGCACTCAAATTCTTTCTTCATCCCTTCTCAAAAGAATTAAGTGGCTCCTAGTTTGGTATCCTTTGGATAAACTTGGTGCCCTCGTAGAAGTCCTCCTTCCCCTTTTTTCTCCACCCAAATTTTTCACCCACCCATTTAAGAACCCATTTATCCACCCCAATTCCACCCATTTTTTACCCATTTCTTCTCACCCATATATATGTGTATACATCAATTTATATGTGTATATATACCCAAAAATTTCCCAACCATTTATGTACCCTTTTTTTAACCCACCCATTTTTTTTCCTAATTCCTCCACGCATTTCGTTTTAGTTTAATTTTTCATGTCATTTCTTTCAAATGGATTTCCTCATTCTTATGTATTTGTACTCTAGTCGTTGTATAATACGGGAGGAGACGGAAGTACAATACGCTCTCAACGATATCCTCTCTCCTCCCTCAAGTCCCGTTCGGAATCCAAGCTCCCCCGATGCGGCTGCTGTTGACGCCCCCAAGATGGCGTTTTTCCAATCGTCGCAAGATCAGTTTCAATGGTACTCACCACTAGAAACACAAATTCTGGGGACAAAAATCGAATTTTTTTTCTTCAAAAAATTGCTCTTCTTTGAAGTTTTTTTGTGGGATTATTGTTTGTTTGTGTTGCGTGTTTGTTGTGTGTGTGTGTGTTTTGCTTCTGCGATCCCGTGGGTTTTCTTCTAGAAGAGATCGGGATTCCTCACTTTGATTGTTTGTTCTCTTTGATGTCGGATCATCTTCTAAGAGCGTCGAAGTTTTGTTTTAGTTGTATTGATCCTTTTTTGGGTGTAGTTGGCTTTTTATGTTCTTGGGTTTGCATCGGGTATAGTGGTTTCTGGTTCTGTCAATCCTTTCGGCACTAAGCCTCCTGTGTGTTTTTTCCCAGAGAGATCGGGATTTTGTCTCGAATCCGGCAATCAGATAATGCAAGTACTTTGTGAGGCGATTCTTATAAAAAACTCATTCTTGGAAATTATTTGTTGCGCAATTATCAGGTAGTCGCTAAGGCACAGGGATTTTGCGGCAGAGTCATTATTGCTCTCAATCGATTCAAAGCTCAACGTCGTCTGTAGCGATGGCAGCAGTATCAATGTCACTAGTGTGTGGCAAGCAAAGACCTCAAGACAGCAGCTTCCACACCTCCATTTCCTCCTCCTCCTCCTCCTCTTCCTCCCTTTCAGCATGTCTTGTTCAAAGCAAGAGGCAGATTCATCACCATCTGGTACAGAGGCAAATAACAGAGCTTGGCTCTCTGAGGGCTGCCCAGATGATGGCTGCATCACAGAGACATGGCCAGATGGTGGCTGGATCACAGAGACATGGGTCTTGTTGGGACAGCAGGAGGAAGGCAACGATAATTGTAATGGCTGGGCAGATTTCACAGAGCAGCGAGACTACCAACGTCAAAGCAGCAGAGACGAAGAAGAATACAAGTCCAAGCATTTCTTCCCTTGTTGATATCTACGAGTTCATTTGCAGGCATGGGTTTCTTACCGTGTAATGCTGAGTTCTTGAGGCAGATCACTCTGTGTTCCGGATCTTTCTCCCACTGATTTGCAACTGCAAAAACCATACATCAGATCAGAGACGAATGTTCTCTCTCTCTCTCTCTCTCTCTCGTCTTGTCCTTTTGAGTCTGAGGTTGCAGGAGGGAAGAAGATCACCTTCCTTGTACAATTTGATTTTCTATTTTCTGTGAATCTGGAGATTCATTCAAATGTGATTGTGGGTCTTTTGCTTGCAGTGGACCGTTGCTGGCAAAGACAGGATACACGAAGGAAAGTGTGGCAGAGACAATCGATGAATGGTTGGCACTGGGAGTGAAGCTTTCCAGACAGCTGAGATTCAATGAGTTTGCACTTTCAATGTCAGAAAAAGTGCGTGTGTATCACTATTATGTGCCAGTTTTCCTGTGGTGCAAACGGGAATTGGAACTCCATACTTCAAAGTATGGGGAAGGAGAAGATTCAGTTCCACCTCTGGTGGTATGTGACAGAAAACCACAACTGGATGCCCAAACCCTAATGTTTGTTCTACTTGAGCATTGATCTCCCAGCAAATTGCTTCATGTGCTTTCTCATAGCCTTTGTATGCAGTGCCAGCACCTTCTCGAAAACCAGAATATATGGAAAATTGGTACATGAGCCACTGACACATTTGTGATATTTCTGAGGAGTATTGGATTGTGGTGTGTGGTGGGGACAGATAGGCATTAGTGCACCACAGGGGTGTGGCAAGACCACCATCGTGTACTCGCTTGAATATCTATTCAATTCTCTAGGCAGGTGTGTGCATTTCATGTGCCATCTCATCCTCATGTTTTTGGTTTAACACGTCTGAAACTTCAGCAACAAGTGTGTGATGATCATTAGACTTCTATCACTCATCATACATGGGGGGTTTTGTTGGTGCTGTTGTAAACAACAGTCGAGCGGCAGCAATCTCTATTGATGATTTCTATTTGACAGCTGCTGGTCAGGTATCCACTTCCAAATCCTGAGCCAGAAGTACACTACAATTTCTGGTTCTGGATGAAGCAAACAGCAATTGTTTCAAGTGAAATGACTTTTTTACATTCATGTTAGGTATTTGTAGAATGGTGCTCTTGGGTTGTGTCTTATGGGATTTCTTGCAGGCAGAGCTGGCAGCTTCAAATTGTAACAATGGCCTTTTGAAGGTAACATGTTGCATCTGGAACCGAATGACTCTCTGCAGTTGGTATTGATCTGCAGGACTTTCTAGTTTAATTTCAGTCAGAAGTTGACATGCATGTGGATGGATGGGATGCTGTTAAATGGGAGCAGCTTCGAGGGAATGCAGGCAGCCATGATTTGCAGCTGGGAACTGACACACTGAAGGCTCTTCGCTCTCTCACATCCAGTGGTTTGTCTACTCCATCCATCTGACTAAAGTTGGTTTGTGTAAATTGGCTCACATCTTAAGCTCTACTACATCTGTCAGTCAAAACTCTTGAAGTGTGTCATTGAACCTATCTGCTCACTGTTTTTTTTTCCCTTGCTGAAGCTGATGACTACTTTGTTTTGCAGGTATGAAGGTAAAGGTCCCACGCTATGACAAGGTAAGACATTCAAGGTTTGCAACTACTAATAATGTCAAGCTAGTCTACACAAATTTTGGTGCAAATGTGTGTGTTCTCTGTGACTCCAAGAACGGCAGATCAAGAGCAATCTCTGGCAACGACAGTGTGTGTACTGATGAATGTGGTGGGGGTGGGGGGACACTTGGATGTTACAGTCTGCAAATGCAGGATTTGGTGATAGAGCGGATCCTTCAAAATGGTCTGAGGTGGAGGGTCCTCTGAAGGTATTAGTTGTTGCTTCCAAAATGACAGAGTAGCAGTGTGATGTCATGCCATGTTTTGCTACTGGTTTGCTTTCACCACTGCATTTTGCTGGATCCCCTAGAACACAATTCAAGGGTATCTGGGTTGATGTGTACAGGTAGTGCTGTTTGAAGGCTGGATGCTAGGGTTTGAACCAGAAGATGAAGCGGCTGTCACAGCTGTGGACCCTCAGGTCAGCTTGTGCTTACTGCCCTTATCTGAAAGGATTTTGAACAAGGTTTCAGGGTGTTCAAAATTACAGACAGCGATGGAAGATCATATTCAATGACAGTCCTTTGACTGATTCTTCTTCAGCTTAGCACAAAAAACTGAGATAAAATGATTGGGTCTTGGGGAGTTATGATGTGTGCAGCTTGTGGCAGTGAATAAGAATTTGGTAGCCTATCACGATGCTTGGCACAAAATGATTGATTCATGGGTTATTATTCAAGTCAGGGACCCAGTTTGGGTCTACACCTGGCGCCAACAGGTTCAAAACTGAATCTCACCTCGATTCTCAGAAAGCTGTCATCCTGCTCTAAGATTCAGGTTTGTTTGGGAGCTCTCAGAATACAATTCTGCTGTGGGGACAGTTCCATCTTATCCCATTGTGCTTGGTTGTTGACCAGGCAGAAGCAGCAATGCGTGCTGATGGTAGGTCAGGCATGACAGATGAACAGGTAGGTACACATATCCTATCTATCAAGTGCAGCATAAGATCAAAGATGAAAGTCTGGTTGTTCAATAATCCAAATAGTCAAATGCACACATATCTACTCACAATGGTCATTCTTCATTTGGTTAACAAATGCTCATACATCTCTTGTCTGCAAAATTCCAGGTTGCAGATTTTGTGTCGATTTATATGCCTGCCTACAATGCCTACTTGCCAGCTCTCTACAAAAAGGGTCCTCGTGGTGCTAGCCACGAACACATGCTCAGGCTGCAAATTGATGAAGATCGAAATCCAATTGGCTAGTAGGTGTTTGATCATGAGCTTCATGCCCATATGAAAATTGCACCCAAAATTGTTTAGTTAATTCCAAGAGTCATTCATTTTTTGGCTGCTGAATTTGCAAGTTTCATCATGGAGGTTTTTTCCCATGATTTTCTGGTTGAATTCCAGTGAGCATTAGATGCTCTGAATAACTAACTGGGCATAGACACACCTCCTTGAAACTCCTATTATCAGTATTTGCACTGCTTCCAAGCAACAAAGAAGAGTGCAGTTAAGATCCATTTTTAAGTCTGGTCACTTCAAATGAGGCTCAACAATCCCAATGCTCTAAGATTGTCTCTATTTTTGCAGTTGTTCCTTCTGTTTGAACAAGCTTGTTGAGTTTATGCAAGTCCAGATAATATAATGCATTTCCTAGGTGATCCATGTCTGGTCTGGAGCTCACAAATCCCAAAGAAAAAGCAGTTGTTGTTTCTGTGAAATGGGGGTTGGATTTGTGCCCTAGACAGGTTTCCACTTCTGGATCAATCTATTTTGTGCTTCCAATTCGTAACTGTGATGATGCTTGCTTCTTCCCTGCACCCACAGAGGTGTTGAGACTGGGACTTTTTTCCTCGTCATCCTTGATGATCCCCACAATGGAGAAGACTTGTATCTATATGTTTTCAGAAATTTTGATCATCATACAAGCTTTCTTCCTCATCATGTTTGAAGAAAAACTTTGTAGGAGCTTGGTATTGCCACATGAAGAAGCTGTGAATTTGAGATAAGCTCTAAATGCATCAAGAAGCGCTGGAGTGCAAGAAATCCTCTCTCTTCATTTCGAGACATTAAACAAATGCTTCACATAATCTTCCGATTGTGTTGAGTTTGGTCCCTTAATCATTGTTTCATCCATTATTTATTGGGCATCCTTAAAGTTGCCCCCAAATGGGGACAAACTCCTCAAACCTAGTGATGCACTAGGGATTAACTTTTGTTGGGTTTATGGACTATTGGTATTTAGGAGTTATAGGGTTATAAGATTTGGGTTTTAGGCGCCACCTTTCAATTGTTTGTTCATAGGATTTGAGTATTAGGGATTGAACTGTACAATTTATTTTTCTTTTGGGGTTTAGTTTTTAGGGTTTTTTTTGAGATGTTGATTTTTAGGCTTTGGGCTTTTAGAAATTAACTTTGAGTTGTTTTTTTTCAAAAGTTTGTGTCTAGAGAAGGTTTAAGGGTAAGGATTTTTTTTAGTTGTTCATTTTTTGGGTTTGTGTTTTCACAGGTTATTTTTTGTTGTTTTTCAAAAAGTTGAATTTTTTGGTTACTTTGTAAATATTATTTTTTAGGACTTGTGTATTAGGGGCTATTATTTACTTGTCATTTTTTTAAAAAATTGTTCTTTGGGTTTAAGGGTTGTTTTTAAAAATCTAAGCTCATATTTAATGTTTTTGGGTAGTTTTATGGTATAGTATAACATTTCAGGTGGGAAAATCACCTTTTGGGAACTTTTTGGCATGTGAGAGGTGAAGAACAAGTCCTTCCATTTTCAAAGAAAAAAAATTGTTTTTTTCAAAAGTGGATTGTTGAAGTTGATTTTTTAAATTTTAGAACATTAGTTCATTCTTAAATTTTGATGAAGAGTTGTTTGATGAAATGGAGATGAACACCTTTGTTTTGTAAGTGTATTGGTTGATGCCAATTTTCTCCAATTGTTCAGTACATGAAAGATAGAGGAGTGTGTAGGCACCTTAATGGATCTCAAAGTTGGTGTTTGAAGTGTGTTGAACATGATGTGAAAAATAATAACATTTTTCAAAGTTTTGATGAATTTTACTTTGGAAGATTTTGAGGAGTTGGCAACATTTGTATTCTCCACAATCACGATGAATGTAAAATTTACAAATGAGATCCAAATTCTAGCTAGAGCCTTAAACAAAACCTTTTAGTTTTCATGGGTCAAAACATGTTAAGAAATTTAAAAATGTTGATAATCATTGAAAATCATAAACTATAGTACATATATTTTATATTTACATTTTAATTTTATGGTAATCATTTAAAATTGTGTTAAATCATTAATATGGATGTTGAGGAGTTCAAATTAAAATTTTGTTTAATTTATTTTTTATTTTAGTAAAGGACTTTTGAATTTGAAAATTCTATGCTACCCACATTCCAAAATAGTTCACTATTTGCCAATTCATAAAATATTTTCACAATTTATACATAAAAAATATTTTGCAATGTAGCTTATGATACAACAAACTAAAGCCTAAATATTTATCATGTTTTGGTATTATTCAAAATTATGTTCACTATCCAAAAGAAAGAAAATTAAGAAAATTAGTTAATTAAAAAATATATAACTGTTTAGCAAAGATTAACATAAAAATGTAAGTATTTTTAATGACAATTGCAAAAGATTTCAATTATAAATTCATTTTTAAACCAAAAAAAAACCAAAAAACCTACTTCCTTATATAAAATAATATCATTAGTTCCCATTAGTGTATTTTCACTTTATCTTATACATGAAACATGATAATGTGACCATGTTTAATGCATTTATATGGAATTGGACAAATAATAATGTTTATATTATTTTTTATTGCATTTTGTTTTAATTTGGTATAAATCAATGAAGTTTATTGGGCTATTATTAAGAAAGGGTGTAAGCTACAAATATTCAAGAGTCACCAAGTTGAATTGGTTTAATTGATAACACCATGATCAACATTTGTAAGTTTTTGAACATCAAGGCCCATAAAACATGGTTTAATGGTAGGAAAAAAAATATTTCATGAACATCATTATGGTTTTTAATCATCACAACTTGTTTAGTTATTTGGATATTGGCTATCAAGGAACCTTTCATGATATTACCATATTCTAGCAATTTGAACTTTATAATATTTTAATGGCACCAACATTTTGTTCATATAAAATGTGTATAAAGTTTTGGTTCAAAATCTAATGCTAAAAGTTAATGATTTGCTAAGAACATTTCAAATACATGTTTTTTACATTCTTATTTTACCATGCCAAGGAATTACTTGTTTGTTCCAATCAACAATTATTTTTTAAATTCTTGTTTTACATGGGAAGCCTACATGAATTGATGAAAAATGATAACATATGCAACCATAACTAAACTAATTTACACATCAAATGAATGTTTTAAGAGAAAAATTAATTTATGTTGAAAATGAACCAATTCAAATTGTTTGGCCATTAGTAAGGAAACATGAAAAAAAAACATTTAAAAAAATCCCAATTCCCTGACTATGAAAAAAATACAAATCCAATCAAATTGTAGTATTCAATCCATAACAAATATTGGGATCTTTCATTACCCAAATGTGTTTGGGGAAGGTAATATACTTACACAAAATTAGGTTATTGAAACTATCACTGGTAACCAAACCTTTGCTTAACTTGATTAAAAAAAAACTTATGTTTTAAAAATCACCTTTCATAAATATGCAAATCAATGTTTTATGCCAAGAAAGCCCTACTTCACCACTTTTACAGGAGAGGAAGAACTTGGGGCACAGTCATTGATCTACTCTGTGCTCCTCTGTCACACAGAGACCCACCCCCCAAAAGAGGATGGGATGTTCTCTACTATCTAGGTTGTTGGTTCTGCATCTTTCCTCCACGAGGAAGGAGAAAGAGAGCCTCAAGATTCGTCACATTAGCTTTGGCTGACGTCTTTTCTCTCTGTCCTATGTCTGATTCTCCAGTGCATATTGTTTGTGGTAGTTGAATGACTATTTTATCCAGGCAAATGAGGTCTCTCTCCCATGCCAAGAATTTTGTTTGAATCCAAACACCAGAAAAACAACAAAGAGGATTTCTGATCTATGCATGTCTTCTGTGCTGCTTCCATGAGCAGCAGCGGCAGCTCCTATGAGTGATGAACATATGTTTCTTTCCCTATTGCTTGTGCAATGCAGATAACTTAAGCATAAGTAAGTACCTTCACCACAAGGAAATATGGCAATTCACTGAACACTCCACTCATTTTGTACCAAAATTCAGTACAGCTTTGAGCCTTTGTACACATCTACATTTATTCAAACTCCCCAGCCCCCCCCGGCCCCCTCCTCTTCCCCCAAGGTCTGTGGGTGATTGTCATAGAGAAAGTTGAAGAAGTACTTGGTACTTCCCACAAGAATCTTGAGTCTCACCCAGCCAAGAGCATCCCTTAGAATATTAAAAAAACCATCATCCACTACAAGGAAAGATTTCATGATTTCATGTTTTTTTTAAAAAATTGTGTTTGTTCTTTATTGGAAAATAGTTTTTCACTCTTGCTCATTTTTCACTAGAACTTTCAAAATTAGTAAATGTCATTGATATTTGGAGCCAATTTTCCTAGTCCCACTTTTGCATAATACTTGAATTCCATTTTTGAAATATGTTGCTTGTATGGAAAACATGGAAATTGACCTTTCCAAAGTGATAAACGTTTCAAGGCAAGAACAAAAGAAGTCTCTTGAGTTGTTTACAAAACAAGTATGGTGAGGCATTTGGGTGCAATGATGACAAACTTTTTTCACTTTATTCTTTTGGTTTTAAATACTTGTTAAATATTCCATGATATATGAAAGACGAGATACATTCATTATGCATAAGGTTAACAAGCATGAATCAATTCCCAATACCAAATAATTTATAATTAAGGTTATAACAAAATGTATGTAAGTTACAAAATGGAATGAAGAATAGAAGGTTTCAAACATCAATGGAGATGTTTGATGAAAATATTTAATTCAATGAAGCCCAAATCTTTTTTTGTTTTAAGTTATAACTTCTTATAATTATTTTCCTACACAAAAGACACATGGACTTCATAATTGAAATTGTTGGGGAATGTTTGGTGTACCCAATCAATAATGGTTAGGATGTATACTTTTAATTAAGATATTTTATTTTCTTTTCTTTAAACTTTATTTAGGTTATGACATTTAAATTTCCAATTTCCTTAAAGTTTTAAATATTTTCCTTGTTCTTTTTTTTCTATAATCAAATCATGCATCATTAAAATGTTTCTTTTTCAGCACAAAGTTTAATTTCATACCTAAACATGTTTTTTGTCTTTAGAATTGGATTTCATGTGCCCTATAATGGATGCAATGTTTTTCAATTGTTGTTACATAATTTTCACTTTTATCCTAACCTTCTCCAAAAAAAAGTAAAGTTCGAACTAGGTCCTATGTAAAAGCTAGGAGGGGCATTAATTGAATTTAGGTCAATAAACTCCAAGTTAGGAGATGGAAAAAAAAAAGTAATTCAACCATTAATCATGATGTGCCACGTTTACAAAACATTACACCATGCATGTCTATTTGTGGTTCTTAAATAGGCCAATGTCTTCACACTACACAACTACCACTTTTCATTATCATCTTCATTTGAAATACATGTTTTCAAATTTTTGAAAATGTCATGCAATTAATCATTGAATGTGTCCTCAATAAGTTTTGACTTCAATAATTACTTTAGGAAAATGACATATTGTTTTTCACATTTGGTTATTAATAAGTTGAATAACTTATTTTTTACCCCAACTATAAACACCAAAATGTTGATATATATGCAACGACCATGGCATTCAAATGCAAAGACATTGGCCATCTAGCATTGACATTTATGTCTAGATGATGTTTTTCATTCAATTGACATCTATATTTTAGCCTTTATATTATTAATTATTTATTTTGTTGTAAACCAATTAAAAATTATGTGAACATCCATCCTTACATTTGAATCACCAAAAGTCACTAAATTAGATTCAAAAAATGTCATTCCCTCATTAAGTTGCATTGCATGTAATCACCAAGACCTATTAAATTTTCACACAACACATTTGCATGTGTGATGAAACCTTCACTCAAGTTTGCATAAAGGGGGGAGAGGATCAAAAAAATCATATATGACATATCCATAAATATCACAAAATCACTTAGTCATTGGGTTAAATTCACAAAACATCACATAACCACACCCATTCACTAGGTCACATTGGCACATAGTCACCAAAACCTATTAGATTTGCTCATTACAAACGTGTACATTTGATATGACTAGACCTCTACTCAAGTTTACAACGGGGAAAAAATCAAAATATCCATATATGTCATAACCAATGTCACTTACATCTATCAATACCTTGCTAAAGTTCATAGATAAGGGAGAAAATACAAAACAAATCAAATCATATATTCACTATACATGCTTACAAAACCTTTATTAAAGTTTGCAAATAGGATATAGGTTCAAAAAAATCTTATGAGTTCATTTGAAGAATCACACAAACCCATTTGTATATTCAACAACATATCCCAAAATATTGACTCGGTTTTAAAAACATCACAAATACCCATGACAACCTTATATACATTTGCAAATAGAAGAAAGGTTCAAAAAATATTTATTTGCTCATTACCTATGTCAAAAAAAGGCCTTAGTACATAAGTTTGTAGATACACAATAGCTTCAAAAATGCTCCATTGGTCATCACATATTTACACATATAAAGCACTACCAATAGACTTTTTTTTAAGTTTGTAATTCATGGACAATCTTTAAAAAGTCTTTTTTAATTATAATACATATAATTGCCATTATTATTTTCCCACATGTTTATAGATCATGGACCAATTCAAAATGTTTATATCTGTTATACATACATGCTACCACCATTAAAGATTTACATGGGTATATAAATCATGGATAGTTTTTTTTAAATCATTATTTGATCATTATACATGCAAATTCACATTATCCAAATTTTCGAAGAGAGTTTACAAATAAGTGTTGAATCCAAATGTCATTCTTTTATCACTACACGTATAAGGTATCACTACTAAAGCCCTAAAAGAGAGTGTAGATCACCAACCAATGTCAAATGTAATCATCCCATCACAAACGTTTTATGCCATGATTTGGTAATAATAGTAATGTAAACTTGTTTTTCATAAGTTCATATTGTTTTAAACATGGATGTTGAACACATGATGTCTCTAAATAATATGAATAGATGTACAACATTGATGTTTAAACAATACAAAATAACATACAACATCAATGCACTAGGAGAAAAAGGACATTTTTTAACCAACCGGTTTTCAACTACATGTCATCCTCAACTTTGTTTAATTACAAAATTATGCTTATTTTTTAAAAATCCATGTGGATGGGATAACATCACAAATGAGTTGATGTGTCAACTAGTTTGGTAAATGTACAACATTGACCATTAATGAGCGTTGATTATCAAATATTACATATATATATATAACCCAATTGAATAGTAGTTAAAAATTCCATTTTGCCATGACATTATGCCACATCAAGTCAATTGTTTGACTATTTTGGTGGACCTTGTTTTTGAATGGATGAAAGAAGGATATTAATGGATGAAATATTGCATGCATTTACAATTGTACTTCAACTTTAATTATCATTACCTATACCTTACCCACATATTACCTATCCACCTACCTACTTATCAATATTTACACCCTATGTACATTTATTTACCTACCTAGGTACCTACAAACTATTTACCTACATAACTTAACTGAAACCCTATTTTAAATCACCTATGCTATAATCTAAATATATTTAACCTACAATTTATCACCTACCTATAGTTACCTTGGTAGTATATGTAATAAGTATCATCTGTTTAACATATAAAATATTACCTACCTACCTTCTTACATGTACCTAGAAGTAATTTGCTACAAGTGTACTTGCTTGACCTACAACCTATCTAAGTAATTAATGAAGCATGTAGGCATGTAGACTACTTGAGTAACTAGGTTGAATAGCTAGTGATTCCATAAGTAAATAATAGGTAAATATGTAAGGTCAAATGTAGGTAAATAAGTTAAATTAATTAGATATAGGTAATTAGGTATAAAGTAACTAGGTAATTAGGCAAGGTTTTTAGGTAGGTACTTACTTGAATTTTTTTAGATCATGGTGTCATAACTCACAACATGTCTATACTTAACCTATTACTAGCTACCTAGGTTTACATAGGCTTTTGTTAAGTAAGGAAGTTAATTAGGCCTAAGCTAGGATAATTAATTGGCTAGGCAAGCTACTTTAGTTTAGTAATGGTTCAATTTTTTGGTATGAAATAATTGGTATATAATGTTATGGCATTTTAAATATTCATTAAAATGCCATAAAATGCCACAAAATTAAAACTATACCATTTATGATGTATAAAATTATATCATAAAATGTCATTCATTTATAAATGAATCAATTTATGCCATTAAATGTCATATAATGTATATAATGCCATAATCAATTATGGATGGATGGATTTAATGTGGCATATAATATGAATGAATGAACAATTTAATGTGCCAACTAATATGGATGAATGGATGGTATGACATAATAGTGGCGACAATATGTTGGTGGGAAATTCAAATTTTGAATTATGGTTGAAACTATTTGAAATGATGTTTACTTGCATAGTTGAACATTAATTGACATCCCAACTATAACCACATACTTCATTCAACCATGGATGAAGGGATTACCCTTATATAACATTGTCATTCACTTTGAGCTTTCTTTGTGCTCTAGTTTGATTTTTCCCCCTTTTTTCCAATTTGTTTTGTTTTATCTTAATTTTTTTAAGGCCCAACTTGTGTTTGGAAGTTTAACTCATATAGTTTAATATCAGTTCGTGGATTTTCTCAAGTAAGTGTATCATGCCTTTTGCATGTGAGGAATTTCAAGTTTTTCATTTTGGGATTTATTGTTAAGTTGTTTTTTTAAATTTTTAATCATGTCCAAGCTTTTTTTTCTTCTTTTAATTTCACTTTTAAAAATAATTATTATACACTCTAAGGTCATATGGTGTCAAGGAAAATGAACATGATAAAATGAAGAAACAAATTTATGGAATTTGGAAGCCACCACCACACATGCCTTTTACAATTGCAAGCGCTTAATTGTTTTTTCCTCTTTTTTGTTTATTTTCCCTTTACTACAATATTTCTTATTTTATTTATCCACCACATTACCTTTAGTTTTAAAAAAATTTAGTTACGTTTTATTTTGAACTATTGTTGGTTTTTTTCAACTAGGTTATTTTTTAAAACTTTCATCAAGGTAACTAGTTGGGTTTTAGTACATTTAATCGTCTAGGGTAGTCTACATCCAAGGTGAAAGCTCTTTTGTTTCTAGTGTCTAAACAGATGTTGAACCCCTCTTCTTGGTGCATTTGAAGCACTAAAAGTCGTCAACAACAAATTAGAGATGAAAAGTTATGGCCCCCCAAAGTAGGGGGCTTTAAGAACTCAAAACAATAAACCACAACTGGTTTTTGAACACCCAAAACCTTGCTTATATGTTATTCTACTGTTATTATAGTTCAAAGATTATTTTTAGAATTAAAAATGGCGTTCTTGTAGCATTTTAAATCATTTATAATGAAGAAGAAATGAAAAAATTATGAGCTTTGAAAGTAGGAGGGGTCCAAATAGAAAAAAAGAAAAAAACTTGTTTTGTAAATATGAAAGTTTTTTTCTTCAACTTTCATTGGTTTTTCTTCTTTTTTAATTCCAAAACAAACATTTGGGCGATGAGAGCTAACTTATGAACCTTTTCAACCATTAACGCAAATAAGGTTTTGGTTATGTTTGTTTTAGTGAACTACTTTCAACTAAGTTTGAACTATATTATTTTTACTATATTTTGATTTAGTTTGACTAAATTTTAATTAAATTTCAACTATGTTTATTGACTATGTATAAGGTAAGCCTATGATGTGTGTCAATTCTACTCATTATTTAATTATATATATTTTAGATTTCAAAGTGTTTTTTTCTTTGTCAAACTTCTTTATTTTTGAATAGTAAATGATGATGCTTCTATCGATTTTTAATGTGTGCAACTAATGCATAATTTTTTTTTGATGCATTATAACTTAGATTCTTATAAAGTTTTCTCAATTCTATTTAAATTAAAAAATGCAAGGTGCAACTAAAAACAAATCAAAAGATGTGGTCCAACAAGGCAACAATCCAATTAAACATGCCAACAATGAGTTCACACCATTAGTGCATAAACATAAGACAACCACCTTATAAGATAATCATTTCATTATTCCAATAAATGTTTGATTAATAACATTAATGTTTTGAAGATGTAAATGGGACCATTTCCTACATGGGAATAATGTTTCCTCGCATAATTTTCAAATTATAATAGTTTTTGCATTTTTAATTGATAATGTATAAACAGATTATGTTTTTATTATGGTTTGATTTTCTTTAATTAATTTTAGCTATGTGTATTATACCCACAATCTAGCTTTAATAGTCTTACAATTGTGACTATAATTTGTGTAGACTTGTAATTTCAACTACATTTCAACTAATTTACACAAATTTTGACTTATTGCAACATATTGTCAACTACCTTGTAATTGATCTCTTTACTTTGGTTCAAGTTCACATATGTTGGATGACCTAAAAACAACAACATGCCATGTGTCATGCAAGTGTGTAACATAATGTCCATGTGGCACAATATCATATGCTAACATTTTTAATAAATCAATAATTTCAAGATTTTGAGACTATACACATGCCACATGTCAAATAATTTAGTTTGATGGTGGACCATGAATGCCCATATGACATGTGTCAATGCTCCATTGGTTTTTATATAATTGAACAATAATCAAATTTCTAAAATTTCATGCCTTTTTTTAATGACATGACATGTGCTACATTGGTTGTAATATACCTAAAAGATAGTCATAATTTCAATTCCACACCCCAAATGACATGACACATAGGTGGATGAAGTTCATCCATTGATTTGCCAGCATGGAATCAACTAGGTCCAATTTGCATTTTAGAATTGAAATGTTGCATCAACTAAAATGTATGTTGTTTTCAATTAAAATGTTGTCACCTCAACATTAACCCACAAATTGACACATGTACGTTGTTTTCAAATGTGTTGTAAGGTCAATTCAACATTGTTGACTATTTTGAAAATTAATTGTAAAAACATTTTGTAATTGAAAATTATGTTTTCAAACTATAAATGATAATTGAGAAGTAGTTGAAAAATGGGGGTTTTCTCCTATTAATGTGTAAATAATATGAACAAATGTATGACATTTGTGTTTATACTAATGTTGAACGAGATGAAAAAATGATTAAAAACCAAGCAAGGTTTCAAGTTGAGTTTCAAATTGAATACCTCACAACATTACCCAAGGTCATGACATGTTTGAAAAACATTCACCAATTTTCATTGGAATGAGAATTGGTCATTTGAAACCATGTATTTTTTTTTTAAATTACATCATATTAAGGTATTAAAAAGTATCAAGGTCAAGGTTTCAAATTTTGCTTAGTATTTTGTTTTATTACATTCAACCATCACTTCAAGAAACTTTTATTAAATTTCAATATTGAAATGCTAAAATTCAAAATGTAATGCATAAGGTTTGAAAGTAATCATAGCAGTTGTACAAGTAGGAGTGATGAAAAAAATAAGCAACTTTAGATCAATAATTATAATGCACACCAACTTCACCAATTTGAAGCTTTCAAGTTCATTCAAACTCCTTTCCTAACTTGCTCAAAAATAGTATGGGCTTTGATTGTCCTTGCTTCCTAACTTTTGCAAAAACTCTTGTGTTTTCAAGTTCTTGCAAAATAAGAATTTTGTACCTCTTTCCCATTTTGAACCCTTGTCACCCAACTCCTCACAATTTCTTTATCAAGCTTTGGTGGTTTTTTTGCAAATTTTGAAAAAAAGTAACTTCTATTTCTTATGAGTGCTAAAGTTTAACCAAAACCAAAAGAATTGGGCCAAACTAGTTTTTTGCATCAAACTCTAATTTTCATTTGGACATGCCCAACCCAAGTTTAACATGAATAGAGGATTTTGTGAAGTGTCGTTTATTAATAACTTCATTGTCCTCTATTGCAAGCATGACACAAGCTTGTCATGGCAACAAGAACAACCAAACTTTCTTCAAGAGTGTTCTATTGTTTGTCTAGAAATCATTGTCACCTTTTTACACCAAATCAAGTTGTGACCAAGAAATTCATGGATGCAAATAAGAAAGGCAAAAACTAAAAGCATCTTCATGCAAAATGCCTTGTAATGACTCCTTTCTTACAAAAGACTAGAACATAAGATGCTCATATGAGAATCTGGAAGAACATCTTCCACACACTACAACACAAGATCTTGTGTGTGAGAATTTGCAAGCATGTTCATCTGCACATGGGCAACATAATAACAACATGCACAAGTCTCAGAATGTGGAAGTGAAAGCAAAGATACCCGCAAATGGAAGAAGTACAAGAAGAAGAAAGTGTCGACTGATGAGCACAGGACACCTGAGGACACGAACTCTTGTCTCTTCACTTCTATCACAGCAAGATATGAACATGCAATTCAAAAGCGATCACGCATTAGATATTGTCGGAAGTTACCACCCAGCACAGCAAGATATCAGCGGGCAATTCAAAAGCGATCACTCATTAGATCTCGTTAGAAGTGATCTAGGAATCCAAGCTGTAATCAATCTTGCATAGGGCTGCGTCGGAAATCTTAGGGTTAGGGTTAGGGTTAGGCGGAGAGTTCGTGCTTTGCTTCCGCCTCCGTTACCGTCTTCTTCTTCTTCCCATTTTATAAAGCTCCTGGCATATCAAGAGTTCACATCTTTAGCACTAGGCAGCGTTCACCAAGGGTTAGGTGACGAGTTTCAATTTTTCTGCCTTCCTTTCTCAATGTTTTTGCTTCGATTGTGTTGTCCTGGCGCGTTTGTTTTTGCGGAGCGTTTGAGGTGTGTTTGTCCGCAATGATGCGTATCATCGATAGTTCGTTGCTGTTGATGGTTTTACATGTGCGCGAATACAGTAGTGCTTATCGATTGGTTTTTTCGATTTCCGATGATGACATGTACCATGCTAATTCGGATTGAGTATGACGACAAGCTATTCGTACTGCCTGAGGAAATCGCTGGTGCGTTGTAAGTACAAGCGGGTAAGTAATGTGGTGGTAATCGTCGATGATGATCCAACCTTAGGCTTGTTTCTCAAACATTCGCAGTGGCCACCTAAAGTTATCGCCTCCTGGGGCTTGAGAACTAATGCTGCTTTCCAACCTTGGATATCTGAGACGATTGTTGCCGACGATGGTATACAGATACTGGAACTGTCCTAGTCAGTTGTGCTCCTAATTGTGCTTCGCTTGGTTCTCTATGACGCGCAGTAGATGCAAAGCACGTCATCAGGGAGGGAGTCTGCCAATGGTTTTTGGTTGCTTGTGTATGACCCTCGAGGTTTGGTGATTAGTCTCTGGACGTTTTTCATGTCTCTGGTCTTGTGTCTGCTTCATACCCTTGTAAGCTCTTCCAAATCCGCTAATGTGCAATGGAGATAGGATGGGAAGTTTTTTTGTGTTCCAAGGGTTTGGCACTGGCGGATTTGGAGCAGTTTGCCAAGTGGACGCATGCTCTGTACCATGCTAACACCTACTTCACTTTTCCACCAGCGACTCCATCTGAAGCCCTCTGTAAATCTCTCTTCAGGGGGATCCATTAGCAGGTTAGTTCAGTCATTACACGAGCCCCCTTGAAATAGGATAAACTATTCAGAGTACATTTCGAAGCTGGTTTTTTTTTTTGCTCTTTGCAAATCAGCTAAGGGAGAAAAGAACACACAGTCTCTGTCTCTTGAAAGTAGAAGAGCAAATTCTCCACTAAAGCTTATTGTCGCTGAGCTTGGATTTAGACATAAGATGGGTTCCAAACATGGAAACTAAAGAATTGGGTGAAAAGAGAAAAACGGAGCTGGAGTTTCACAAAGGCCGGATCTTTGAAATGTGGCAACAAACACCAAAAGCAAAATAATGCTACTAAATTTGACTAATCAATAGTAAGTAGACTAATTAGCTGAGCTAATAATTCTCACCAAATTAATTAGAGGATTAATAGGCTAATCAATAGCAGTAGTCTTCAATCACCCAAATTAAATTAATCACAGTGCCAATTACCAAAATCTCATGTTACAATGGTTATGAAGATGATTGTCTTTATTATCATTAGAGACTAATGCTTAGTTGATTTGTGATAAAGCTTTGGCAGACTTGTTTAAGAGTTTTCCTAATTAATGGCTTAAATGTTTTTCTTGGTTATTTTTTCTTGCTGCAGGTTTTCAGGGTTTCTCTCTCTCTCTCTCTCTTTGTGCAAACCATTTTGTTCATGAATTCCTCGATCATCACTTCAGAAATCTGTAATACTTTAATTCACAAATTCCTACACCACCACTTTGGAGATTCTAATACTTAAATAATTTGAATTCATTGTTGTTGGTTCCAAAGTGCAAACTCTTTTTATGAATAAGGGAGGCCAATTTACATCCAACTTCTTCATTGATTCTTTTCTTCTTTTTTGTGTTTGAAGGGACATGTAATGCAAATACTTGGATTCATTGTGACCTATTGTTTGATGAACTCATTGCTATCTAGTGTATAACAATTGGATTATCTTTTCATAGTTGGAAGTGAAATGAATTTGACCTTGAAACACAAAAAATGGTTCATTTTATGGGTTGCATGCACCAACGAAGGTGTTTGTGAAAACCGCCCAAGTTCATTGAATTTGGTATCGAACAAGTAGATAAACACCTTCATCATGCTTGCTACCCTTAAAGAGTAAACTTTGCTCTTTAAGCCCATCTTCCTCGTTCATTTTTTGCTTAGGTTATTTGAAGTTGCATTATCTTTCCACAATGCATGACAACATTTACAACCACACAAATGAACCATTTTTTTGTACATGTGATCAACTTAAGTTTTGGAGGTTAGAGGTTTCAAAATTTTATTTTATTCTAAAATCAAGCTTTAAGATGATGATGAAAAGGTCTTTTCTTTAAATTATTTTTTAATGTACAACAAACAAATGTTTTGTACATAAAAAAATTAATACATACCAAGATTTTATGATTTTCCATATAGATGTTACATGATGACGTTTGCTTTAATTACAAAGTTTAGATGCACACATATTTTGAATAGTTATAATCAATAATATTATTGTATACCACCCTTTACTTGTGTGAAACCCCGTATGATCATGTTTGTTTCACATAAAACTTAGGATAGATGTATGCATGTGGTGAATGCCTAATGCACCCCTAAGTTCCTTGATGGATTCAACTGCAGATCCAAAGTTAAAAACAATGAAAGGAGAAGGAATGAAGGTGTGTTCATTGGTTCACAACACTTTGAGGGTAAAAGGGCATGTTGAAGTTTCAAGATGGGACTAGAATGATTGACAAGCACTTCACTTATTCACACAGACCTTCACAAACTAAACAACAAGTTGGTTAGTGCATAGTTACTACACTTTGGTGCATGGACTCAACCCTGGCAAACACGAATTCACAAGATTTACCACGGTTCGAACTTGGGGGAAGCCACCACCTTCCCCTTATAATATATTTTGTGTCTGGCTACGGGACCAGCACCCAAATGTCATTTTGACCAGGACTCCCAAACGGGAGTCCCAAAATTCCCATAGCTGGGATTCCCACAATTTTGTTTTTAAAGGTTTTGTTTTAATTGTGTGACTACACATGATTTTGTCATTAATTTATTTCAAAGTGTCATTGTAAACATTTTAGAAAATGTCCACATCAACTCCTACATGATAAAATATTTATCCCATACCAAAATGGCACCAAATTAAATGAACATAATGGTCAAACAACATTCGCCTTCCTCTTCATGTTTGTTCCTTGTGGAGTTGATTAATGAACTTGGAAGTTGTGGAACTTAAGGGACTTGCCTTATTCATGTCCCCAAATCAAAAAGGGTCACATGAACCCAAAACCTTTGTTTAAAAGTTTGTGTGATTCACAAATTTTGATTACATTTTCTTCAAAATTCCACATTGAATTTTAATCAGATATTGTTTATTCTTTTACACTTGTTTGTTTGTTGATTTGAACATGTCATGTCAATTTGACTTTATATCAAGCATTTAATAAAAGGACATATATTATGACTACACGTGGCCCATATGATCACCATGGCACAAGTATTCATGGTCAACTACAATTCATTCCCCTAAAATCACCTCCCTCCCACTCCCAAATTAAAAACAAAAGCAAAAACTCCTTAACCATCCACATTCAGAAATTCAAATATTGGAGTTTTTTTTCCAAGTTGGAAAGACGTTCAATAATCATCATATTGCATTCATATTTGGCATAATTATGTGTTTAAAAAATTCAATCATAAAGACTAATGTGGGCAACATGTTTAACCATTTCAACAAATTTATTGATCGCATTTTCATAAATCCTCCACAATGCAAAAATAGGGTGAGTGGATTACATTTCAATGCAATCATCTAAAAAATCAAATTGCAAATCTATACATTTTCACATTCTTCATGCCTAAATCTACAACTCACACAAGGTTTCGTTGTATTCAAAACCATTGAGTCACAAAATGCTTGTTGTGTATTAAAGTTTATAAGATGATTTTGCTATCATGAAATTAGAAATTTGAAGAGCATCTCCACCCACACCCCCTATGTGGGCATGTATAATTGTTACCACATCTAACATATTTCTATTAGTTATTCCCCCATCCCCCTTAATAAAGGGTAAATAGTTGGACAATTTAAAGTGACACACTATTTAAGATACAACTATGTAGTTCAATCATTATTGTTGACCAATAAAAAACAATTAATTTTGTTTACGAGCCCTTTTGGAAGGGACTATATTTTGGGTATTTTCCAAACCCAAAGTGAGTTTCACATTTATTTGATTACTATATGTCATCCAAAATATAATGAATGAAGCATATTATTACACTTGGACTAATACCCCCATCATAAACAAGGGGTAGTTTATAGTGTACATGTGATCACATTGTTGTGGGCGGACATTGGAGTTGCATTAACTAAACCCCATTAAACCCACAACTTATCCCTATTAAAGTCTACTTATTATATTTTGGGTACATTTATGTTTTATGAAAAATTGTTAATAAATAACTAAATACGTACATACATTGAATCAATGAATTTTTTTTTGGGGAGGGGGTTAATTTTCTCCATTTTGTTTAATATAATTTAGACAAAAGAATATTTTTTTGTGAATTCCTTGTTTTATTTATTTTTAAATGTCAAAGAATGAAAGAAATGTCAAAAATAACCAAAGTTTGTCATAATTTCTTACAATATAAAAACATGGTTAAGATTTTTAACTTTCATATTTAAATATTTCCAAATTTGGCTAAATATATTTATGATGATTGCCAATTGAAAAGAATCACAATATTGAATTATTATTTTATTGTTATTATTGATATGTTCCAATTAGTGTTTTTTTCATAATTCCAGTATCATGTCATATGTGACCATTTCAAGAGGGATTTAACATTAAATGGTGACAATTTTTACAACATTTTCAAAAAGTTAAAAGGTTGATACAAAAAATCAACAAGTAGCACGTGGAGCCCATTTTACAACACCCAACAAAAGGCCACAATCATGGACATCAATTTTTTCCCCCAATTTTTTCATATAAATTTTTTGGGTGAAAATCCCACCCCCCTCAACAATTATTTGAATTATTTGGATGAACAGAGTATTTCAATCACATGGTGACCAAAACAAAACACAATAAATGAATGGCCTTCAAAATTTTGAACCAAGACATATAAACAAATCATCATAACGCAATGACACAAATGGGTGGAATAGCCATCATGTTGATTAACAATCAATCTCATCGCCTTCACATTGACCAACCCCCTTCATTGGATGTTAGACATATGATTTGTGACAAGTTTCAATGTCACTCCATTCCATCAAATGTGAGTCTCATCACTAACACTAATGAAAAGTTCAAAAGCAAGGTTTTTTATTAATATTGATTTGAGATTTTAAGAGTTTTGTGTTGTGGTAAGATGATATTTTGTGTTTGTGCCTTGATAGATTGAATGTCCAAATTGGGCAAGTTGCAATGATGGCAAGTGCAATGAAAAAGCTACAATGGCAAGAGGTGAAATGGAAAAATGTGTAAGGGGAAAACATTGTTGTTTTTAAAAGTAAGCTTCCAAAGCTCATGAATGATTTTTGCAAGTCTTCCTATTTGTACTTTGATCATGTTATTTTATGATGTTACGTTCAAAATTAAATATTAGTTGTTTGTGGCTTTTTTAATGTCTACAGTGGCACAATGGCAAGGTATTGACATATTTTTGTTTTTGAAGGTATGCATGAACTTGGATTTTTTAAAAATTGCAATCAACAACTATGAAATATGTTTATGAATATTTTGAATGTCAACACATAAAAATTTGGAATGTTGCAAGTTGTAATGATATGAAGTTCTAAAGTGTAATTTGATATCACAATCAACATTTAGGTTTTTCTTTAATTTCAATGCTCATTTATTTTTCTTGTTTACATATTTTACTTTCTTTTTTGAATCTAATCCCACTTGTTTTTAGATTATGAATGTCGTGAATGTTTTACATGTTCTCCAAAACCCTTTTTTGTTTAATGTTGTGCAAATCATGTGTGTTCTGCTAATTGTGTGAAGTGTATGTGTATTGTGTTGAGACCGAAACATTTGTGTCTATCATGCATAATTAAATGTTTGTGTTTTGTTGTGCATACCTAAATGGTTTTAGTGTTTTGTTTCTCAACCATGGCAACTTTTCATGTTTCAAGAAACTCTAAGTTTCATCTTATGTTTTAGTCATTTGCAACCATCAATCCTTTTCGTACCAATGCAAACTTCAATTTTTCAAATGCAACAAAACCTACTTTATCACCTAATCTGGTCCTAGGTCTTATTGCATTTATTTTTATGGGTAATGCATTTTGAAAGGGAAAGGAGAAGGTCTATGATGAATTTTTTTCATGCACTTCCAAAAATCTTACATAAACCATACTTAATGAACCAAAGAAGAAAAAATTCAAAATATTAATAAGGCCAACCAAAATAGATGGGTTTATTTGATTTGAACAATTTTATCGGGGGTGGGGGATGGCATGATAAGGATGGTGAGATGCAAGGTTTGCTTCAAGATTGAAGGGAGAAATTGTGCAGTGTTGCTAAACTTTGAATGGTTGTTGGTGCATATTATGTGAACCCTAACAATGCACATATGAAAAATGAAAAAATGCACTAACTATCACAAGATTAATTTTGTCTTCCTTTAGCCTTTCGCAAGTACAAATTTTATTTTATGAAATTCAATTACACAAATATACCTTGAAACATAAAACAAAAATCAAGGATGTAAATTTTGTATAATAGTTTAATTGCCTTTTGTTGTGCATGGTTTGAGGTAAACATGCATAGTCCTGCAGCTTAATTTTAAAATTTTTAAACAAACCATATTGATTTGTCTATAAAAAATAAAATGGGAACATTGTGCATGCCCCTAATAGAAGCACCTCTTCGGACCCTATTTGCAAAATAGAAACACATGTGGTCCCTTAGATTTCACCTTTTTAGTTTATACTAGTGTGTACCCATTAATTGTTTAAAGCAATTAATAACTCTCATATTGTATGATGCAGATTAGCCAAATTTGAGAGGTGATTTTTGTCAAGGGTTGAAAGAAGCATTGTATCACCTCCAAGCCTTTCTGCTTGGCAGTCAGGGAAAATACTATATACACTGGCAATTTCTATGTTCCCTTTCTAAAGGAGTCCATCTTTAGTTTTTTCTACACAAATTGCATCTTCAGTTCCCTGTATAGTAGTTGCTGAGATTGTATCCGAATATGCAATTATTTGTCTCAGCTCAACATGGTAGATCAATTGACTTCAAAATGTGTATGATAATAATGAATATGAACAGGAGGGTGACACGCTATTCTTTCTGTTGGGATGTCAATGAGCATTGTAGCTGTCTCTTGTCAAACAGGGTCTCACCAAGCATATGGAGCTTTTGAACACTTTATCCTATTTCAATCAATTGGTAGGGGAAAAGATGGCAGGTGGTGGATTGCTACCCATCTTATATTTTGTATTGAAAAGTTCAGCACCTTTATGTGGCTACTCCTCTGCATTCTATTTCTTTGAGAAGGTGGTCTTATTGTGGTCCATTGGAACAAAGGATGGTTGAACTTTGTTGGGGTTGATATGATACATGAAATTTACTTACTAGTGTTGGGAGGTTACCTGTTTCAAGGCAAGTAAATGCTAGTTGGGATTTTTGGGTGGGAAACATGGTCTTGTTGTGGTTTAAGATGCCAGGGCATAAGGAACCCATTCATAGCTGTGACCTGGAATGTTTGAATGTGCTAGTTTTGAAAATGTTCTCTAATATGATCCATTGTTGCAATGCATGCATGTTGGTCTAAAATGGACACTATATGTGGGAGGCATAACCCATGTCAAAGGTGTATGATTGCTTGTGCAAAAATAATTATATGCCCATGTTAAGTCCATTCCAAGCGGGCCAAAAGCCATTTGAATTAATGTTGAACATACCCAACTCAAAATAATATTTGGAAGGGTGATCTCCCACCATAACCATACTGCAAAGGCATGCATGGACATATAGACCACCCTTTTAAATAGGCAATACTTTAGTCCAAAAAAGGATTTTGTACTTAGATCATCACGCTTGTTTTGTCAAGATCAATGTCAGAAATTACATGCCTAGAAATCCTATGGAGGGAATGTCTGATATATATAATAGCCCCATTTTAGTCTAATGCAATCTAATCCAACCCATCCCCTTGGACGAAACCAAAGCCCAAGCCTTGAAAAAAAACTAGGAGCCCAAAAGAGACCCCAAAGAACCCCATACCCATAAGAAGAATCACTATAGCACCTCGCGGTAGACCACATTATTAGTGTAAACATTAGCAAGGGCCCCATTCAGAGCCGCCCTGCTGCCACCCCAGACCAGCATCCGGATGCCCCACCGTGAGCCGCACCAAGAGAAAGCCACATAAAGCTGCCCGTGGCAGAAAATAGGCTCGGGCAGGTACACCCCCACTGTCTGCAGTGTCTGCCCCTGGGCCTTGTTGATAGTCATGGCAAATGCGGGTCGCAACGGGAACTGTTGCTAGCGGAAAGTAGAAGACATCCTCTCCATGTTAGAGGGAGTGATGCTGACGCGGGGAATGAAAATGCGCATGCTCTTGTCCGGTCCTGTGGCAATCTCAGCATCAATTATGTGCTGCATCAGCTTGACCACAATAAGGCGAGTGCCATTTGCAAGGCCGCCCAACATATTCCGCAGCAAAATCACCAGGCAGCCTTCCTGCAGGGTCAAAGTGTGGGGTGGCACCCCTGACATGCTGAGGGAGTTTAGAAACTCGATGGGGTAAACCCCTTTTTGTTCGCCTTGCACAACAGAATTAGTGTTGTGGTACATGCGGCGCTGTGCTGGTGTGCCGTCAGGTGTGGTGAGGTCAAACCGATTCATGATGGCGGTGTTGATGCTGTCAACGTCCTCGTTCATAAGAGTTAAAATGGCCCTCTGAATGATGTGCTCATTGCGTGACTGCGAGGTTGTGAAGCAGCCAAGGTCGCTGTAAACTCCATCCACCAGGCTATCAATGGTGTCACCCTGACAGCACATGTTTTCTGGGATCAAAACAACCTCCTCCCCAACCTCAGGAAAGACTTACTTTGTGCCCTCCTTAATGCGCTGCAAGTAGTCTGCCCAAGCTTGTTGTTGTTGGGCATCTACCGCGGCGTTGGTTCTGCCCTGTGCCAAAAGCCTTTGAACACGCATGTTTTCATGCAACTGACGCACTTTAACATGCTACCAAAGGACTGCGGACCTCTTAAGACTGGCATCCACAATCTGGCCTCTCGTGCTTCGGGGAACTACAGATAATATCTGCCTAAAATCACATCCCATGACAACAACCTTGCCCTCAAAAGACATGTCCTTTAAGGTAGGGTCAACAACACCCATAACATGCTGGAACGTGTGGTTCATAGCCTCAAACACATGCTTGTGGGCCATGGGTGTCTCATCCCACACAATGAGGCATGCAGCCCGAATTAAGGCCGCTTGTGGACTGTTAAGGGGAACATAGCAAGCAGAGGAGCCACAAAAGCCTACTGCGGGAATTTTGAAACGTGAGTGAGCTGCTGCCCTCCAAAAGCAGGGCTCCAATGCCAGAAGATGCCATCGACAACGCTATGTCACCAGTAGAGCGCACCCTACTAAGTAGGCACTCGTAGAGAAAAGTCTTGCTAGCCCCTCCCAGCCCATCAACAAAAAAGGTTTTGTCCACCGGCCTGGGTCCTGGACCGTGTCAATGACATTGTCGTAAATGGAGCGCTGGTGCTGATTTAGCAAAGGCACATCCCAAGCAAGTTGTTGAACTTACCGCGTCACATTGTACCTGGCCCGCTCTTCGGATATAGCGACGCCCTGAGGTAACCAGTTGTGCAGGGATAGGCAGCTCAAAATCCTCTAGGGTTTTCCCCCCTTGGGCATGCAGCAACTGTTCCACTTCCCGCAAGCCCTGGTCAAAGATGGCCTGGTTTAGCTGCCAGTTGGGCGTTACCTGCGCGACACAATCAGGGGCGGGGGGGGGGGGTTATAATCGAGAAGGGCATAGTTATTCATGCTTATACCATCACAACCCAACGAAAGGGAGGCTTGCAATATATAATTCCTTTGTGGAGGCCTTTTGGCCACTCACATGGCGTGCTTAGAAAAGGAAATCCTCCGTAAGGGCTCCCTTATGCCTGTCCCACAGCCGCCCACGATTGGTGACGTTGTTGTAAATCAGCAAGCTGAGAAAAAGCTACCACAAGCTTCTGGGCAGTTGCATGACAACAACTTTTGAAAGGCACTGGTCCGATTCGGCATCATCTTGCAGCAAGCCACATGCAAGGCAGGTAGCTTTGAAAGTGGGGTGCACAACTGTGGTAAGCGTGTGGGGTCGGTGGGTAGTTCTGAGGTCCTCAAAGCATGTGGCCCCTGCAACATGGATAAGCAAAAATCGCAAATAATAATGCTCGCGCTCTAAGGGTTACACAAAGTACATGCGCCCCACAGTTCCCAATGTGACATGATTGTTTCGGCCTACACCCTGTCGCCTCGCTACCCTTTTCCGGAGGTGCCACGCCTTTTTGGATTTGCTCCACACATCGATTTCAGGATAATCAGGGTATAGTGTGGTCAACGCAATAGGCAATGGTGGTGCAGGGTCGTTACTGTTGCGAGCCAAAGTGGCCGTAGCCGCGTATTTAGATTTGGTCTTTTGGTTGAAGTCACACCACCTAGTCAAAGTGGTGGAATTGTTGCGCATCATGGCTTCCCCAACTGTGGTCCCCTCATGAAAGTAAGTGGTCTGTTCATTAGGCAGATGAACAGCCAATTGGTAAACATTGGGGTGCATGTCGTGCAAGTCAAAGGCAAAAAATTGATGGCAAGCTTCGCTGGCATTGACATAGCGCCCATCAAGGTAATTTTGGACTTCATCCCGAGTGGTAGGTACATTATTCCCATCGGCCCCACCTGCAACCGCCTGAGGCGTTACAGCCGGTAGAGCCCCAGTTTTCAGCTACACCACTGCCAAAGCACGGTCGTGACCCTTGTAAACATACTTTTAAAGGTATTTCACAGCCGTGATGGAACTGCAGACCTTAACATTAATGTGGCATTGGTATCGCATGGTCAGGTAGGGGTTGTACAGGACAACCCAACGGTTATCAAAGACAAAGCCCGAGTTGTAAGGGGGAGGGAGCAATAGCAAGAAGTTGTAAGTCACCTTGGCGTCCAACCCTTTCTCGCAGGTAGACTCAGACACAGACATTTATGGTCAGGTGCACAGGACATCAACTCACTTGCTAGATTTCCAACAGCTGCACTTACGTGGGGTGGGTGAAGGTCCTAGCGTCATCCCGTCGTCGATAGGTTGGGTAGCTGCCGATGGAGTCCTCAATTTGGGGTTGGAAAGTATTGTGATAACCATTACTGCAAGCCCCATTCACCATGCAAAGACATGAAGGATGTATGGCCCCACAGGGCCCATGTAACATGCGAGATGTCACAATGTTGTAAAGCTCAGGGTGGGTGGATTTGTTTGGAAGCTCGGCACACACGATCCGGTCATAATCATTGCAGTCACGTGACTTGTCCTGGCTGCGTAGAATGATCAAAATGTGACCGTGCAACAAGCCCCGCTTCTGCGATTCTACCACATGGATGTCCGCCATCGCATTGCCCAAAACACCATTCTGCAAAAGGTCTTTGAGGAGGGCATTGAGCTTCATGTTGAACACCTTGGATGTCAAGTCAGGGCAGTTGTTGGCTTCCTCCCTAGGCCTCAGCTCATGCAGAATCTCTGGCCAATTCGGGTTGTAGGTCATGGTTATGAATAGGTCAGGTTTCCCAAACTTTCTGACCAAGGCCATGGAATCCTGGTAGAGCTGGTTCATGTGGCGGGGGCTACCAGCAAAAGTGGCTGGAAGGACCACCATGCGCCCAAAGTTGGTGTTGTTAGCCCCGTCTTACTGCATGGCATCTACCATTCCTTTATATTGGTCAGCACGCAGGGTGGTCTGGTTGAGGCGCACCCACCGCAGCCGCTGCCCCTCAACCTTGGAGTACTGGTCAACCACCCACTTTTGATATAGCCTATTGCCATAAGTGAACGTGCTGTTGGTGGGAGGGTTGCGGTCATGCATGAAGTAAGCTGCGTATTCCCTGGCAATAACCTTGCGAACGATGTGCCCTATGGCAGCTCCTCTGCCTCGACCCCTGCCCCTACCTCCACCACGCCCAGGGTCCACTACCGGATCCGCATCAGGCTGCTGCTCATCTTCAGATGGCTGCTGTTGCTCGTCCTAAGAGCTTAACCCATCCACAACCGCAGAGGTGGCGCCAGTAATATTTGGGTGCCAGCCGAGCTCTACGTGTGGGTGGAACGGGACAAAATGCAGAGGGTCATAAGCAAAGTGGGCATCACTAATCCTCCATAACCCCCCGCCCCTAACCTGCACCCTGATGTCTCGTGGATTGCTACCTTCAGGGTCACCGTCTGGGTCACCATCGCCTGTGAGCAGGCATAAAAGAAAAGACAAATCAGGCATAGCCGAGATAATTGCTTGGATGATGGAAGGAATGTAACAATTAGGACGACCAGCACCATAAAAAACAACACAAAATGGGGCACCAAAAAGCAGCCATGCAGCCACCCCATTCACTCACCAGGCATCAGTCCAGCCGGCCACCTCGCTGGATGTGGGGGCATTGTAGCGGCGGCGATCAACGTGTCATTAACACGAATGACAATCTCATAGTTAGCTAGGTCTTGAGGGGGCAAATCCATGGCCTGCACAAAGCGCTGAACATAGACATTGCTCCCCAAAAGCACCCTGACCAAGAGCAACAAAACGGGTAACAGCCTGAGCATCCGCATTGTCTATGATATACAGTTGGGCAAATTGATGGGGGCTCCTTTGAGGAGGTGCCAACGGCCCCAACAAATGATGCACAACGCCCCTTATGGTAATCATACTTACCCCATCTGCGGGTGACTAGATGTTAATGCCAGAGGAGGCCATCTGCAAGGAGGAATTGTGTTTCCGGATGTGTTTGCGAAAAGATACAGTGGCACGGGGGAGGCGTGCACCAAGGGCAGGCTCAAAAGTGAGCAGATCCCGCAATGGTTGAGGAGGAGGAATGGGGAAGAGGGCCTCACAGCTGCAAGATTTGCCTTTAGCACAACAAAAGTCTGCGTGTCCCCGAGAAACCTCATTCGGCCAAATCATAGCTCGGCACTACTGGCACTCAACTGTCCTGCCCCCTATGTCAAGCATCGGAACAATGGCCTCATCAATTTCTAAAAGGGGGACGCACGCTGCTGTGTGCAAATCTTGCTGACCCTGTGCCTGCCGGTGCCACTCGCGGTCACGGTCTTGCTGCTGTTGACGCTCCTGGTCTGTCAGCAAGGCACAGGCCTCCGCCTGCTGCTCGCGGTGGCGGTGACGCTCCTGCTACTACTCCTGGTCTGTCATCCGGGCACGAGCCTCTACGTGCTGCCCGCGGTTCTGTTGCTGCTGCCGGGCTACGGTGGACATGCGGTCCAGATAGTTGCACTGGCGGTCAACGGCAGATAGCCTGTTCCTGGAGGCGGCATTCACAACAGACGTAGCGTTTTGCAGGATGTGCATGAGGCTGAGCAGTGGCCCTGAATGGACTTTGATTTAGAATTTAATAGACTCCATGTTTGATTTTAAATTTAAACTTAATTTTCATATTTTAAAGTTGAGTTTTTTTGGGAGATTTGGATGACACTTCCTTGGTTAAAAAACAATTAGACTTAGATTAAGATTTGAATTGGAATGAATCCCTCCTCCCTTTCCCCCCCCCCCAACAGAAAAAAAATGTTATCTTATGTTTTGTCATCTCTAATTGTGGTCCAGTGTGTGGTTTGTTTTTTGGAGTAGTAGTTGGAAAAGGGTATGAAATCCTCAGCATGCCATTGTTGAAGTTTTTTTTGGTCTGATTATGGTGAAGCTTACTTAGGAGATGATGACTTATTCAGCTCTGAACTATCAGATGCAGAATTGCGAACCAGGTTGGGCCATATGTCTAGAGTCCCTTGTCAGGTCTACCTACTTGAAACTCACATCTTGATTGGATTATTTATAAGATATGAGCAAACCTTGAAGCTTTACTGTTGTATTCAGCTAGATCATCTTCACCTTTGCATGTTAGATTATTAACCTGACATGTTTGTCTATTGTCTGAAATTTGAGAATTCTTACTAATATCCTTCATGTCCTGTATGTTTTTTGTGGTAAACCAAGATAGGACATCTGATTGATACCCTTTGTTTCTTGTATATTTTTGTGATCAAATTATGTTTTCATTGATCTTGATAAAACAAGATAGCATACCTAATTGATATGCTCTTTTCTGAGGTTGTCAATAGCTCAATCTTTATTTGTGCTGAGGATTCATTATGGAGACCTGAAAAGAGACAATTTTTGTTTAATTTTTTTTTTGTTCAAATTTTGACAGACTTTTATTCATTTTGTAGACCTGAAAAGAGATAATATTTTTCTGATGTCTTCTGTGTTTAAATTTTGAGACTTTGATGTCATAAATGATGCAGCAACATAGCAATCCAGAATGGAACCCTGAGTTGTGCATACCTTTTTCGTCTGCATCATCAGTCCGTTTGTCTTTCGGACACTCCACTGTCGTGGTACCTGAAAGAGGGAAAAAAAAACTTTTTGTTGAAGATTGCTCTTTTGGAGCAGTCATGCTTTGAGGGATATCATTGTGTCATTTTATTTTTGTTCTTTTCAAAAATTGAAAACAATTGTTGGGACGGGCTTCTTTGGATCCAGAAGAATCATAGAGATTACAGAAGTACAATCTGTTGCCATGTTGGGGTTTCACAAATTATGTTGCCATGTTGGGATTTCACAAATTATGTTGTCATGTTTTGGAGTTCACAAATTCTGTTTTGAGTGACAAAAATAAAGGGTAAGGATGTACCTGTCTAAAACCTGAGAGCTAACCCAATAGAATTGATTCTTTTTTGGGGAACAAAACAATTGAGATGGCATCCCTGTGTGAGACAGAGAATTGTGCACACAGTGCGGTTGGCAGGTGGGGTGATCATAGAGATTATAGAAGTACAATTTGTTGCCATGTTGGGGTTTCACAAATTATGTTGCTGAATGTTCTGCTAGAAGTTTGATTTTGCGATTTTCACAAAACTACAGCATCATTAATTTGAACCATCTGCCAGAAAGCATGCTTAATTGAATGTTCTACTAGAAGGTTCATTTTGCAATTCTCACAGAACTACAACATCATCAATTTGAGCCATTTGCCAGAAAGTATACTTGCTTGAATGTTCTGCCAGAAGTTCCTTTTGCGTAGTAGTAGCAGCGCATCTTTCTCTTGATTATGTGTAAATATTTTTTGTAGTCTCTTGCTACATCTTCGTGCTGCTGTGACATGACTGACTTTGTGCTCGCTGCAGCAGCATTGTCTGATTTCGTTCCTGGCTTTCCCTCTGATTTTTTGAACGTACACACCAACGGAAGCGCTTTGATTCTTCGAGATTCTGGCAGAAGTTTGACTTTGCAATTCTCTTGACAATCACATAATTACAGCGTCATCAATTTGAGCCATCTGCCATAAAGCATGTTTGCTTGAATGTTCTGCCAGAAGTTTCATTTTGCAATTCTCACAAAACTACAGCATCATCAATTTGAACCATATGCCAGAATTGGTGTTTGTGCTTGGGGTGGGATTTTGTTGTTGTCTTGAAAGATTTCTCTTCTGCTGTAATCTTGGACTTGGTCAAAGAAACAAAAATTTGACACCCAAATTGAGAGAAAAATGTGAGAAAGTTGAACATGAAAACCACAGATAAACACGGGTCACCTGCTGCTTCACCGGCCTCTCCTTTCCCCCAAACCCCAAAACCTTCGTCACACACACACACACTTAGTGAATTTATATATAGGATACATTGGAGTTGAACTTTGGTCAAACCATATGGGATAAAACCCAAGTGTTATTGGAAACATCTTGGGGAACATTTTGGGAACTTGATGGGAACACATTGAGAACAAGGGGTCAAAAAAAAAATCCTTTTCCCCCAATCCCCTCAAAAGAAAAAAACTTGACACTTCATGATTGCATGTTGAACCTTTCCCATTGGTGGCATGAAATTTCTCTTTCCAAAACTGTTTTTCATCAAAAAATTTGCCTAGGTTAATGACACAAATCTGGGAACATAAATCAACAACTTTTCACATTCAATAATCACAAAAACCTAAATAGTGAAAAGAAAATTAACCACTTAAACTTATAATATTAAAATATTTGTTGCCAACAAATTATGATAACCACATTATTAAAAAAATCTTTATATAGCCAATTGGATCCACTTCACGCTCCCACCACCGCCCCCCCCCCTCACCAAAAGCCAACTTGATATAAAAGACAAGAACTCACAACTTGTGGTCAACCACTCGCCTCCCACCCTCCCCACCAATTCTGGAAACGCAGAATGTCGTCCAGGGTGTGTAATGTCCGGTTGAAAAACCGCAGTTCCGACCTCGTTGGAGACGAGCTTCTCTGGACGCGCTTCTTCCTTTTCTTCTTCTCTTCCTCTTCGCTGCGAAGACGAGAGATTTGCTTGTGTTGTTTTGATTTAAATTTTTTATTTTCCTTTTTGCAAAGCAAGATCCGCAATGGGAAATACTATAGCTATGGCGGAGCAAGTGCTGGAGCAGCAAGAAACGGTAAGATCCCACTTTCCTAGGGTTATTATTGTTCGCTCCACAAGCGCTGGTCGTTCTACTTCTCCATTCCAGGGTTTCATGTTTCTGGCTATACAAAAACAATAGAGGAGGTGCTGCTAGAGTGATTTGTGGCCGGATCTAGTTTCCGTTGTATGTTCCTTCTGGTCTAGATTTTGGTTTCCTGTCGTCTAGGGAATTGTCGCACCGGACCTAATTGCAGACAGGTTTTCCGATACAGAAATCTTTAGGAGGAAGCAACCTAAAGAAAAAGGAAACGTTTTCTCGTGTTTTAGGTCATCGGTTTGTTTCGTTTTTCTTGCCGTTTTCGGCATTTCTACTGTCCGGTTGTTCATTCTTTGTTGGAGAACAATCTGGATAAGTCTTTGTTCCCCTGTCCCCCGGCAAATAGTGCGTGCTTTCCCCTTTTATTTCTTCACAGCAAGGTTTCTTTCTGTGTGTTTCAGGTGCAGGACACGAGTGAAGAAGTCCAGGAGAATGTTACGGTAGGTTGAACCTTTTTTATGTGATTTTGGTTTTGATGTTCCTCCTTTTGGCTTTTGTGGCATTCTACTCTTTTATGACCACTGAAGTAGCCTTATTCTGAGTTTAGGGTTTGAGCGGTCACTTTCCAAAATAAGTGATCCACTCAAATACCAAGAGCAGTAAGTAAAGGGATCTTTTAGTATTAATGAACAACCAGTTGAAGGACCTAATCAAGAGGATATTCTCCTCTGGCTGTAAATCCAAAGAATTTGAGGATGATGCAATTGGAGGGTTTCTTATGTGGAAACAGTGATGCATGAGATGAGATGTCATAGGATTTCCTTGACGTCATGTGAATTTGTATACCTGTGTGAACCAATCATTCTGTTTGGTCATCTATCCAATACATAATGTAGTATGGTGCATCAGTGAGCAGATCAGACAATTGACAGTTGCAACTTAGATCACCAGAGGGATTGAAACCAAAACTGATGATGTGGAGTTGCAAATTTTGTTTCAAACCATGGAATGTTGTCTACTTTTTATAGGAGACTGAGGAAGCCAGCACTGAGGAGGAAGAAGAGAAGCCCAAGATTACAGTATGTAACATTTGTCTCTGGACCTTTTTTTTTTAAAATTTAAATTTAAAATTTTTTGGTTTTTGGCTGGCATGTTTGCTTTTCTTTCTTTCTTTTAAATTTATTTTCTGTGTGTGTTGTGTGCATTTGTGGAGTTGACAGTGGACAAAGACATCTGAGTATGTGCATAGGGCATTTAATTCTTCCATTCATGGCCCCTGCAAATTCTCATCCTCAATTGTTGAGAGATATGTTTATGAAGCTGAGCTATGAGAGTTTAGATCTCAAGGTATGTTGCTGGGAGTGGCTTGCAGGTGGAGGATGTAAAGACCGCACCCATGGACTATCGTTTTCCTACTACAAACCAGGCCAAACATTGTTACACTCGCTACAATGAATTTCACAAGTAAGGTTTAATGGTCCTAAGAGTGTTTGATCTTTTTCATATATTGGTTGCCATGGTGTCCTCTGCAGTGTGACAGGGGATCAAAATACTTCCTCATGCCAACCTGTGGGCAAAGTCATGTTTTCATCATTTGTATATTTTCTTTTTCTGTTGGTTGCAGACTCCCCAGGTGAGTTCCCATTCTAAGTATTGCCATCAATAGATCTGGGGGTTTTGGTGTGTACTTTTAGGAACTAGCAGATCCATAGTGTACCAATTTTTCCGCACTGGTGGGATTTATGACATCAAAATACAACTTTCCTTACCTTCTCTTCAAATTCCTTTGAAAAGATTCAACTTATCTCAAGGGAGTTGAGGCTGTGGGATAGACTTCAAGTCCCCATATTGGTCCATAGGAGGATGCAACTCATTATGATCTGTCACACGAGGAACAGATATTTGATAGTTCCAACAGAAATTACCAAGCTTTGCTTGATGTGACATGTACACAAGTTACAACTCAGAAACAAATTGGATGCAGGTGTGCTTCTGAGAAGGGAGATGATGCAAGAGAGTGTAAAAAGTATGCCAAATACTATCGCTCATTGTGTCCTGGTGACTGGGTACGTGAATAACAAGTTTTTTGAATATTTGAATGCCTTATACATTGGTCAGTATTTAACATGATCTGATGCACTTGAATGTCTGTTTATCATCTTTTGGTGGGTTGATTTCAGACAATTCCCCCCTGGTCAAGTTCTTGGTTACTTTTGCCATAAGACTGACAGTTTAAAGGTGTTCAGAAAACATTTTGATTGGTCTGAAAGCAGGACTAAGCATAATTGAGAAGGAATGTCTCACAGCTGCATTAGACTTATACAGAGACAGTGGCTCCACCCAACTCCCAAACCAAATTACCAGCCTCTTTCAGCTCCCTCTCCTTGTCAGTGTGCAGAGTTTGGTCTATGTCCAAATGGTTATGGAGAAGCAAACATGTGTAGTGTTTGGCAACCAGTAAGTGACCAGTCAACTTTGAAGAGCACCGGACATGGGTCTTTGGTGGAAGCACTGGAAAGTCCCAGTATGTGGGTTAATGTGGCTGATGAAAATATAATTGACATTGAATGTTTCTTTTGTGCAGGTTGACAAGTGGAATGAGGAACGGGAAAATGGGACCTTCCCTGGGCGGTACTGAGTTCCATGGAGCACTATTAGCATTTTAGTAGTGCATCTTTTTAATCCAGCTATGCAATGATTTGCTGCAACTGCTTTGAATTGTTGGTTTCATTTCAAGCTTCTTAGATGGTTTGTCTTTCTTTACAGCTTCCAATTTGGGTTGTTCCAGCAAGGGTGGAGCCTCTGACCTCTTAGGATCAGAGGATGCTTTTAGGATCCTATGTCATACTTGGAAGGGGCAAGGTAAATTAGGTTGGCAAGTTATTTCTTTGTGTTCAGCTGAGGGAAGGAGGTCCAGGAATGGAAGCTCTAATAAACTTGGAATGTAAAAAGCAAGATTTGTTTGTTCTCACTGTTTTTGGCAATTATTATTTCAGCTTTTGTAATAATTCAGCTTTTGTTTGTCATGTCAATTGAACTTTCTGAAATTGTCAGTAACCTTCCCCATTGAAGAGGAATACCTGTGAGGCATGTTGTGGCCAAGGGGTGTCATAAGGGTATGTGCATCTCAGCACTTGTGAACAATGTATGCTCACTGCTAGCGGGGAAAATGCATCTGTTGGGCCAGATAGTGTCTCACCATCATTACCCCATGCTTGCAAAAACAACGCATCAAACTGCAAGAGCATACTGCATGAACTTTTGCTTCATTCTGGTTTCCCTACCCAAAAAGTTTAAATCTCTTTGATGACTTCTGCTTTATGTGAAGTATACTAGCATCATATGAAAATACTGGATTCTGTCACATCCGATCCTTGAAACTTGTACACCATGTTTGGGCTACTTGTTGGTTTTTAGTGTTAGTCAACTGCTGTTGGTGTTTCTTCACGGCATTTCATGCTTCACAGATGATGCACATCTGATTTGCTGCTCTTCTGCAGGCGCTGAGGTCTTCAATCTGATTTGTGATTCCTGATGCATGCTTGTTGAAGTGTAGATCCTTGTTTGAAAATTCAGATTGGTGTTTTAAGTGCAAAATCCTTGTTACTGCAGATAGCAAATTGGTGTTCAAGTGCAATATCATCCTTCTTGTTGCAGATTGTAATTTGGTGTTCAAGTGCAAAGTTCTCATTGCTATTGCAGAGTGCAATTTGGTTTTCGAGTGTGGCTCCTTGTTATTGCACATTGCAGTTTGGTGTAATTTGGTGTTCAAATGTAAATCCTTCTTGTTATTGCAGATTGCCATTTGGTGTCAATTGTAAATCCTTTTGAGATTAGTGAGTACCTTAATCACAGATTGCAATCTGAAACTCTGGTATGTTAATGTTCTAGGCCCCTTTTCTCCAAAAGAGGAAAGATTATTTGCTGATTGACAATCTGCAAATGCCTGAGATATGGAAACTTTGAAGATTGTGCCCTCTTGGATCTGAGAGATTGTGAAGGACACACAAATCAAGTGGCAATTTGTCAAAGTTTGGGGGATTATTTTCAAGCTTTCTGACACTTTCTCTCTTTTGAAACAGTTCTTCTGTGGTTGTTGTTGTCAAGAGGCAGTTGAGATTGACTCCACCATTAAGTCCAGCAGCTGTTGCTTATCCTCAAATATGGTTCATGACCTGTATCCCTGAACTGCAAGAGAAAGAGGAAGTATGCTCATCAGTTGAAATTCAAAAAGAATTTGGAAGCTTTTTGAAGAATGTCCTGCAGATTATGGTACATTTTTGAAGTATCAATTGACACAACAACATAATGATTGTGATCCACAATGCAGATTCAAGCTTCTGACCATGGGTGTCATGAAATTTGATTGTGAGCAGATGAGCTGAGAAAATATCCACAACAAAGATTTGCATGATAGTTGCACTTTTGGTTTACATGCAGGATGGGGGAGACATATTTGGGAGCTTGGTTTTAATTGTGTTGTTTTACCATTGATGGTGACAAAGGAAAGAGAAAACCCAAGGTAGACTTTCAAGAAGATGGGTCCTAAGAAGAAAGGAGGCAAGAAGAAGGGAGGCAAGGGCAAAAAACCGAAACCTGATTCTGGATGGGCCAAGGTAAGCTCCTCAAATTCTGTCTGCTGATTTGAGTAGAATGAAGAGGAGGCATCCTCTGCTGGTACCCATAGTATCTGTGAATCACCTTTCCTTGATGTTTAGAAGAGGACACAGATGATCAGGTTGGTGATCTAAAGTTTTTCTCTGGAAGCAGACCTACACTTTCTTTGCATTTTTTGGCTTGTTGCAAGCTTCCAAAACTATGAATGCCACAAGGTGGGAGGATGCAGTGCATACAGTGGGGAAAATGGGAACGACCTTATGAGTCATTGCCTGATGCTATGAAGTGGCCAGCATTTGCACCCATTCGTGAGAATATGCTTGAGGCTCTCCAGTGGGTAGATCTTTGTCTCAACTAATTCTCCTTCTTCTGGAAATTCAGCAACAATGCATTGGGTGTTTGCATCTTATATGAGTGGGTGCTTGCAATGTGTATGGAATCCCAAGGAAGACAAGAAGAAGTTGGAAAGCTTAGGAGGACTACATGTTAACACAGAGAGGCAATTGGATACTGTTGTACTTCTTTTCATGCTGATGCATGATGATGTTCTTGCTTAGTGTGGTTTTGAGTGTAAGCTGCTCATAGAAAATAGTGTACCATCTTTCAGCAGGTATGCACAATAGGCTTGACAACAGAGATTTCTTCACTTTGTGCAGCTTGAAATCATATGGAGCAAGACCATGGATGAGAGTTTCATAGATCTGGAGCTTTTCTATGTTCCACGCCCCAATCTGGTTTGTCCCGATTTCAACCCTAACTCAAGAACCCTGGAATTCTTCCATGGATATTGTTCATCTCAGTATTTACACTATAGTGACTGCATGTGATCAATCCCTGGCTGTGATTGTAGGTAAGACTTGATATCCGAGGAACCTATTTGATAAAGAAGTTTACACTGTCTCCATATGACAAACTGCCTGCCCTGACATACCTTGATATCTCTTGCATGGCAGTTCTGGAGAATGTGCTTATTCAGGTATGAAGTTGTTGTGCAGACTCCTTTTATAGTTGTTGGCAGTAGGGTCTCACCTAAAACTGAGTGGTTTAGAAGAGGCAAATTGCACACTTTCTTCTTTTGTCAATTGACAACTCAAATAGGTTCTTCAGAATCTGGCAATAATGCAGAAACACTGAATAAATTGGATCTTACAAGGTCACCATTTAGAACCGTAACAACTCAAACAAATTCTTATCAAATCTGGCAGCAATGCAGAAACACTGAACAAATTGGATCTTGCAAGGTCACAATTTGGAACCATACCAACTCAAACAAATTCTTCAGAAATCTGGCAACACTGCAGGTTACTCGTTGAACAGATTGGATGTTGCAAGATCACAATTTGGAACTACCAGACCTTAAACAAATTCTTCAGAAAACTGACAGCAACACAGGAACTTGTATGAAGAAAATGGATCTTGCAACATCATGAGTGGAACTGCATCATGGATCATGAATCCCTGTTTGTTTTCAACAGGGTTCAATATGTGGATTGCATGTCATACATTTAGGTCATCATGTTTAGACATGAGAAAGAACTCTAAGCATCGATGACCTAAAATCAGGCGTGTTCTGGAATTCCATAATGTTTCAAGGCTGAGTCCCTCTACTGGAAATTTGCTGGGCAGTTAATTTGATGAATGGAAATTTTACAGTGCAACTCATTGGAGTGGGTGACTCTAGCAAGATCATTTGAACTGAAGAAGGCATTGCTTGAGACCCGAAATCTAAAGGAGCTCATAATTGACACCTGCCCAAAGCTGGGTACCTTGATCATTTGGAGCAAGGAGTTGACCAGCATTAAAGGATTGACAGATTCAAAGATTCTCACCAAATTGGAGCTCTTTTGTCCAAAGCTTGTTGATTTTGAGCGGCCTCCTTTATATGTAAGTGCATGTATGAGCTCATTCATAAACAAGGTACATTATACTCAGCGTCTTCAACTTAGATTTTGCTAGCATATTGCTCCTGGCAGAAACACTGAAGGGTCCTGATTGGAGGAGAATATTGTGCTCCGATTTTGACGGGAAAAAATCTGTAAGTTGATTAAACCTGCAAAGGTGTGAAAAAATTTCCTTGAAAAACACGCAGGTGATTGAGAAACCAAAAGTATATCATCCAATGATACTCCAATTGCTGAAGTGGGAGGCAGCTGGGGAGCCTGAACCTCCCAAGGAATTTGGTTTGTTAAAGAAAGATCTCGAAGTACAAGATCAGCTTGGTTGGGACTCTCGTGCTGGAACATACCCAAATCACCCCCTTCTCCCCCGTACTTTCCTAGTGGGATTTTAGGATAACAAAACATCAAGAGAAAGCTTAGAAACTACTTGCAGTGCAGGAAATTGAACTATTAGTGTTGCAGAACCTTCTTAGTTAATTTATAGATTGCAAGACACATTGGCCATTAAGGGAAACACAAACTGACATAGGGAGAAGAGAATTGTCGTTCTCTAGAGCTTCAATTCTCAAGCCCTGGAGGGCTTGTGTGTTCATGTGGGCAGTGGGAAGTACCTGATCTATGGAGCTTGAAGCTTTAAAATTCCATTTCCTGAGTTGTTGTTTGGTGAGAGTTTTGAATAGGGTGCCAAACAACATCATTGAAGCAACCCATCACCCATGCCTAGACCATTTTGGTCAATCAGCTTCCCATTATTGAAGGTTGTCATGTGCCTTGTGTGCCTTCATACCTCCCTTCTATTGTCATGACATCTCCAAGTGGTACAAGTTGAACCAAATGTGAATCTCATTTTCCTTTGTACCTCCTACAATAGGTAGGTCAATAGCTAATAATATGGTTAAGGAGGTAGGTAGCAACCTTGACTATTTGCAATATTTGCCACGTTTCAATTGACTATAGGCTACGGCAAAGGCCATCAACCTAGTATTGCTTGCATGCCTCAATTGAGTAAATGGCTTACTATAGCTTATAGCTTGTAGTCATTTTCTATGATTTGCATATGCATGATGAAGATAGTGGCTACCGTTATTTCTTGGTAGTAAATGGCTTTGTTTAGTCATGGGTATAATAGATTGGTAGGTCAAAATGCCTTAGATATTTTTTGGCCCTCAAGACAATTGTACTATTATTCCTATATTAACTCATGAACAACTTAGGCCATAGACTACCAAGGGAAAGGGAAAGGATAAGTTGGATTCATTGGTAATTAACACTAGTTTTATACAAATCAATTTGCACATGGATATTGGGCTTATCAAATGCACATGACCAAGCTTAAATGGATATGAAGACAATGGGTACATTGCCCAATGGTTTGTAGAAAACCCTTATGAAAAAGAGGAAGAGACCATTCTTTTCATTAAGGTAGCAAAAGTGTGAACTTAATGAGGAGTGTTTGGATTTAGCTATGTTGACATATGATATCTCCATGGAAGATGTCTATGGGCTTGAAATAGATGGTAGCCGATAGAAGATTTGGACACCATCATGACTAAAAAGTTCATATTGCCCCCACCTTTGCATTCAACAAATGTTAGATGGTTACCAAGTGGCTTTAGACTTGGTCATTTCTCTTTTGGTGGCAAATGATTAATACCATGGTCCTACAAATCTTGTACATGTGATAGAAAATGATTGGGTACAACATCCAATCCATCATGAGAATGAAGATCCCAAATATGTCAAGTTTGGTTCCCAATTGACCATTAAGGAACTGGAAAAATATAAATCCTTGGTGATGGAATTTTGTGATGTATTGTTTGGTCTTAAAGAAACCTCAAGGGAATTCTTCTTAAAATAGCCCAACATACAATCCCATTGGTCTTTGTGATTGAACTAATTTGCCAAAAGCATAGAAGGTTGAATTCAAGTATGCAACTCATAGTTAAGGCGAAATTAGAATGTTTATCACAAATGAGGTTCGTTTGGTTAGTCAAGATCACAAATTGGTTATCACACATTGTGTCAATGAAAAATAAAGGTGAAAACAAATTAAGGGTATGTGTTGATTATAGGATTTTGAATGCCCACACATTCAAATAACATTTTCCTTAACCTTTCACTTTTCCCATTGGGGATGAAGTAACAAGAAAAGAATTATCATACTCCTTGATTGGATTTGACCACAAATTGTCAAATAAATAATTAAATTTCAAATCTTAATTTCAACACTTGGTTTTTTAATTCTAAAACTTTGGTAGATAATGGTTATGAAAAATAGCAAACATAATCTTTTTAAGCTTATGGTATTGGCTAGTAGTGTCTTTAGACTAATTAAGTTTTAAGTTCTTGAATTTTAAGGTTTATAGTTCAAACATGATAATTGAAATCTTGCAAATTTTTATTTTATAGAAATTTGGGCACAAGGAATAAACATTTTTTCAAAAATTCAACCAAATTGTTTTTAATTTATGTCAAATTTGTTCAAATAATACAATACACAATTTCATCAATGACTATTTTAACCACAATAAAACGTCCATGACACTTAAGATTGGCACAATATAGTTTCTGCATCCCCTTGAGGGTATGTTTGTTTATTTGGTGATGCCATTTAGATTGTGTAAAACACCATTTTGTTTTCAAAATTCCATTAGATGTTTTCTTTGAGCTTTTGTGAAGGTCAATGGTAGTGGTCATTGATGATTTTAATGCACAAACATCCACGAAGAACATCTATGAATGTTCAAAACATGTTTTTTCATATGTAAAGAAGTGAATGTTGCAACCCCACTTTGGGGCTAAGTGTGAGAATGCAACTCACACTCCCGGAAGTCAGAAAATGGAGTCCTCTGGGACTCCCAAAAACTCAAAGCTCGATTTGATGGGTCAAATCTCCTTGCATTTGAGTGTTCTTGGTTTCATTGGAAAGGTTTTGAAGTGTAGATGTCCAAAATGGCCTTGCATGAACCCATTGAATATCAGCAGCCCAAATTATGGGCAAAAGAAGGGTCGAGAGTCAAAATGGCAGTTTGACTCCTGACCACTAAAAGTCAAGAATCGACCTCTTCCCAACGTCTGCAGAAAGAGCAGGATAGGGCGTTGAAAAGCTCTCAAGGAGAGCTACAACTTTGGTTTAGACCTCACTCTAATCAAAGGACGGAGCCAGGAGATATGAAAGCCCAAAGTCCCGGGAGTCCAACCCGGGACAGTTTCACGACTCCTCCTTGGGAGTCCCGAGAAAATGTGCGATTCGGATGTGGCTCCTGCGGGGAGCTGTAGAGAATACTATATGGGGGAAGGTAATGGCTTCCCTCGAGTCCGGGCCGTGGTGAGTCAAGTGTGTCAAAGTGCCCGTTGCTTGTCCCAACACCCAAAGGTGTTCCCGAATGTGAACTAACCCTCTTGTGGTTGGTTTTGGATACAGATTCAAGCTTGATAATCTAGTCCCTCTTCCTAGTCTAATCCCGACACTTTTAGCACACCCCTCTACCCCCTCTTAGTGCTGGAAGTCGGGAGAGGCCCAAGTTCCAACTTTTCGCAACTCTACATAATTGGACCTTCAAGTGGGTTCAACAAGGGACTTAGGAACGCGTCAGTGAACATTTCCTTGAAACCAAAAAAATCCAAGACACTTTTGATTTTACGTTTCAACGACATTATCTCTCCAAGATGTTATTTAGGATATGTTGTTTCAAGTAAGGGTAAGGAACCAAATCTTGAAAGGATGAAAAGCATTGTGAATTTACAACCTTCAACCACAATTAAACAAATGTAGAAAATCAAGTCATAATGGGTAATATAAGGATTTCATCAATGATTATTCTACCAATGACCAACTTCATTAGGAAAACAATGAAATGTGAATGGACCTAGGAATTTCAAGAAATGTCAAAATTAAACTTGCTTCCTTTGTTTATTACCACCAAATTGAAATGAACCATTTTATGTTTATTATGATGCTTCAAAAGTTCCAAATGAAAAAAAATTATGTTAACCAAATGACAAAGGTAAAAACCATCCTATAATTTTTGTTGACAAGTAATTCACAAATGTTGAACATAATTACATTACCAATGAACAAAAGTGTTCGGCAATGGATTTCAATGTCAATAAGTTTAAACATCATTTGCTCATGAATGTCATCATGTTTTTTCTAAATCACATGACTTTGAAATACATTGTCAACAAACCAAACCTTAATGATAGACTTATTTTGAGGTTATTATTTCTCATCAAATTTGATGACATGGTTCAATATAAACTAAGGAATTTGAATAATAAAGACAACATCTTTTCAATTATCCATGGAACTTCTATGATTGAAATTAATGAAGATCTTTTGAATGCCAATTTATTTGTTGTGGATGTTTCACATCCATGGCATGAACATACATTTGATTTTTTGAATATTCAACAATTACCTAAAATATGATTAAAGGGTGAGAAACATAAGGTTCAAGTTAATAATAGCCATTTCATTTTCATTTCAAGAAAAATTGATCACAAAGGGGTTGATGGCCGTTTATGAAAATGTTTCACATGTGAAGAGGTTCCATCCATCCCTGATGCTTGTAGTGAGAGTGCTTGTGGTCATTTTTTTTGTCATTTAATTAATCAAAAGGCCCTCAAAGTTGGTTATAATGACTCATTCGTGTTAAACAATGTGATGCATGCCAACAATATATTATTAATGATTTTCATTTGGGTTTTTTGTTAAACATTTTTCTTCCTTTGGTGTTTTTTGAGAAATTGGGCATAAACAATATCAAACCATTCCATCCCAATTTTTCAAGAAGGATGCAATATATCATTGTGTCAATTGCATGTTTAACCTAAGTGGGTAGAGGCCCAAGGTTGTCAAATTAGTAGACATTAAACCAATGGTAATTTTCCTTTATGAAAATGTCATTTCACAATTTGTTTGCCTTAAAACCTTGATTAGTAATTAAGGTTTTCATTTTAAAAATGATGTCATAGTTAAATTAACAAAATTATTCAACATTAACCATAAGAAGAAAATTCCTTACCACCTTCAAACTAATGGATTAATTGAAAAGGTGAATCAAACTTTTGTAGGGTGTAGTCACGGGAACACATATTATAATAAATGTAACTAATGTTTGGTTTCTCACATTTTTAATGTCAAAATCATATTAATGTTGCAAGTTCAAAATATTTTTACAATATGTCCTTTTATAATATATTTGGAAAGATGTGGAATAATTTAGATTGAATTTAATGATGATAGAATGTTTAAAAACATAAATAAAACATTGCAACTAGTGTTTTCCTTATTTTGAATTTATTTTTAAAAATTGAAATGACATAATCATTTGTAATAATTATTTAGACCTTTACGCAGTAATATAATATGTCATGACCAAAAAAAGGAATCTCTTTGGCCACTACAAAAGTCATGCATTTATAATCCATCACATTTGTAACCAATTATAATCTACCACATCATTTTGACAAACATTACCATTTTTTTTCAAGTAGTCAAAAGGAGTCCATCAAATTGAGCTCGCATGGGCATGTTTAATTAATGTTATCTTGTTTCCACCCTATATATATCTTATGCAATATATGGTGGATTCTAAACAAAATTGGGATATCAAATTGACCATTATGTTATGGACCTATAAAACCACATACAAGGTCTTAAATTTGTATTGCCACATTTTCATTGGTATTTGGAATGGGATCCATGTTATTAGTGATTTCAAGGAACCATTTTTGAAGATTGCCATTGATGAGTGTTTTGATAATTCACAATCATTGATGAATAGGTTGGAAAAACTTGAAAACCTAAGCAAAGATCATATTAGTTGAACATGTGAAGACAGCTTAGAGGCAAAGGAAGGTTTATTTTAATAAGAATATTAAGTAAATGACTTGAGCATGTGGGTTATGGTGCAAGATGTTAGGGGATTGGGAATTTCCTAACAAGCTTGATGTTTTGTAGACCAACTTTTCCATTGTGAAAAATGTGTTTTCAAATAATTTAGTCCAATTGAAATTTTCAATGGTTTGGATTTTCAATGTGCATTAATGGTAATCATTGCAAGGAATACAAAATGTGATATGTGTAGATTTGATGGGTAATTGCATGGAAACATTAATAGAAATTAGCCAAAATGTAACCATTTAACTTTTTATTACATTTGACTACATGCAACTCTTAGTTGTTTGCAAGTAATTTTGAGAACAATTTGCAGCTATAAAATCAAATTTCAAAACTTTTGGTCATTCTTACAATTTTGGTGTGACTATTTTGTGACTATTGATGTTTTCATTTTATGGGCTAGATGGTCTTAAAATATATTTTCATCCATAACTAGGCTATTGTGTCTCTTTAATCATAAATAATCACAAAGTTAACACAAAATTGTCATTTGAATTTAAAAATTGATATTATTATTTTAATTACTATTAGAATGTTATTATATCTACTAAAACTATTATTATTATTTATTATTATCAATAAATTTAAATTATTATAATTAATAAAAGCTATGATAAGTGAAATAAAAATAACAAATAACAAATAACAAAATAGGTAGCCTAGTGGCCATGTGACCTAGTTTATCATTATTGTCACATGGCCTGACCTAACTATTTACTTATTTATGACTATTTACCTACCTACCTATTTCACAAATTGTCATGTGACAAATTTTGATAGGTTATAAAAATGGTTGCAAACTTGTGCCACATAAATTATATTTGTATGATTTGGTCAAAGGTTATTTATATTTGTTGACCACAAATTTCATCCAAAAATTAATGATGTCACTACACTATGTTGTTTGCAAGTAATGAACATTTGTGACTAAAAAATGTTCACAAACATTAATTGCAAATTTTTATTTTTCTTATAATGAAATGATAGTTATGATTGTCTTTGTTCAAGTTTGGAATTCCCCACTCCTAATCATATTTTAATAGTAATGTCAACAAGAGTCATGTGATGATTTAAGGTTCAAGATGAAGGTAGAAAATATTGGATAAATTATATTTTAACACAAAATGAAAAAATAAATAAATGGTTACATCATGATTTTTATAGGCAATTTGAAGAAAGTATTTTGAATGTCATGGAATGTTATGCCTTTTTGTAATCTCCAATTAACTCATCCCAAGTGGTATCACATATGATTTTAAGTAGTTAGAATATAAATAAGGATTCCAAAGGTTGGCCTTATAAACTACAATTGGTGTTGTTTGTTGATATAAAAAATATTCATGAAAAATATCGGTTATCATTACTTTAGGTATATGTAAAAGTTGAAGTTCACAAACATTGTGATCCATACTATTTTTAGACTTTTCCTTTCCATTATATATCATATTCTTACTAAAGTTGATGTATCCGAACCATCAAAGTACAAGGTTCATGTCCTAGATGCAACAACAACTTGTGACTATATGAAATCATCTTGGAGGTACATGATTCATAAGACCATGTAAACAATGATAGTGAACAACTCCAAGTTCTAAATACCACACCAAAACAACTTCATTGCCTTCATAAATGACCACATATAAGACTTTGGGTTCACTATCATCAATAGGTTATGTTTGATTAGGGAATGAATGTTGGGGGTCAACTTAACTTATGGTGCCATAGTTGAAATCACGTAAGTTCCAACCATGGTTGCATATTTCATCTGGTTGATTCTTCTTCATATGGCTATTGAATCACATTCATATCCAAAGATGATTCATGAAATTATCATTTGTTCACTTGTGTAACCTATGAACCTTGGGATGTATAATTGTTGTTTATCATCTAATTCAACCAAATGACATTTTCAACAATATAAAGTTACGAATGATCTTGTGCAACATATAAGAAAATAAATAAAGGTGAACTCAAGTTATTTTAGCAAATTTAATGTTTTAGTGAAGTTTGGGATAGATAATTCGGTAATAAAATCAAAATCAAATGAAGTAGATGTAGTTATGAAATTCAATGATGAACTTTGCTTACAAGGAATTTAATAATGTAGAAAGGCTTAAATCCTTGTTTAACTAATTATATTGGAAAATTTTGAAAATAAATTTAGGGTGTGAAGGATTTTTCATTATAATGGAAAATAAGAGGAAAATTTAATTTTCATGCCTTGATTGGAGGTTTATCCTAATGAATAATCTCCTTGGATGGACATCAAAAGGTGATTGGATGGAGTTGAAACTCTCCCAATGATTATAAGGTTGAAAGTTGGAAAATAAAATTAAACATGAATGAATGGGTAATCTTGGAAGTAGCCTTTAAATCTTTAAATCTCTCTTTCTTAGACCTTGGAGGAAATTGTTCTTTTTTTCACTTTCATTTTCTCACCTTTTGGTTAATGACTTATGGCTTTCACTTGGACAAATGTTGTTATGAGTTTCCTTTCACTAGTGTTTGTGTGTTGTTTTTCATGGGTTCATGCTTGAATGTGTTCATGAACACATTATAACATGAAATAAAATATGTTATAGTTGGAATCATAAGTTCCCTTGTGATTCATTTGAAATAAATTTGTTTTTGTAGTTTTTTTTCAATATTAAAATAAGGAGGTTGAAAATTTGTGTGTTTAAACCAGTGTTGTCTAAGTATCTAGTTTAGTTTAGTTATCAATATGTATAATTAGTAAATATGTATATATACATATTTGAAACTTGTGTCAAAAAATTTAATATATGAATATACATATCCAACATATGGATATATTTGACTAATTATCTGTGCATATCCATATCCATTAGTCTATTGTTCATTGATAACCTAATACATATTCATGTTCATCATAATATATGCTTATGTCTGGATTGTATTTGACACTATGCATATCCAGATTTTAAGGTTTTTGATTTTCTTAAGGTTGAAGGATATGCATTCAAGTGCTTGAAGTTTTGCAAGTTTTTATTATCAAACCCAAAATGGCCAAAAATTTACACTTTCTTTTATCATTTTGATCGAGCTTGGTGTGGCAGTGGAGATTTGTTTGTCTATGCGTTCTTGTTCTTGCAAATCTTGTGAACTCATATGAATTGTTCATTCCTCTTGTACGAATAAGAGCAAGTTTGTTTTCTTGTTGTTATTACATGTAGACTATTTGGCTACAGAAGATTATAAAAACTCATATGAACTGTTCATTTTTCTTACAAGAGCAATAACATGTTTGTTTTGTTGTTGTTGCCACAAATAGACAAATTCGTTGTTGAAAACTACAATAATCCATATGAGTTTTTCATTACTCTTGCAATAGTAAGAGCATGTTTGTTTTGTTGTTACTAGCACAAGTAAACTACTTGGCTATTGAAGACTCCTTGGTTGTCTTTGAAGATAGAGTCACTTTTGCCAAATATTTAGTCCTTCAAGCCATTTCAAATTATCACCCCATCTTAGGAAAATTAAATGTCAAGCTTATGTTGCGCATGGTAATTAATTCATGCACATCACCTTTCAATTGGCCTTTTCCAACTAACTTTATTACCGTAATCTAATGTTGGGTGAATGAATAAAGAACACAAAGTTTTTCCATTGAGTTCTATATATGTTGATCAATATTATGGATGATTAGAGGGGTACACATAGTATGCTATTTGGGGGCTTTCAACATGACAATTGGTCTTTTCCATTGGGAACTATTGCAAAAGGCCAGGTGCTCTATCTAACATTTCATGTTCTTCTTTATTCCCCATTGTTATTCAGTATGAATTTTTTTATCAAGTTCATTCACCATAACCAAGAGGGAAACCAAACACTATATCTCAATATTTAGTTTTGTGCAAGTTGAATGTTTGAAATTATGGTTAATTTTTTTCTTGTATGTGGGTACTAGGTTTATGGGCTATGATTACTATTGGCAATGAGGCATCAAAGCTATTAATAATTAGGTATGACCTGCACTTTAAAGGATAATTAAGTTCTTGGACATCTCTTATTTTCTTATTTCCTTATTTGGTTATCTTTTGGTTTGTCCTTCATTTTGTGTCCTAATAAACTAACTAGCATCATGGCTAAGCCTTCCAAGTATTAATGGTTTATGACACCAAAATAAATTTTATTGTTGAAATTCATTGAACATGCTTGTGATTGTCAACATTGTTTAACATTTTTTTTAGTTTTGTTAACATTTCTCCAAGGTTGGGGTCTCCTCTTTTCTAATTTTTGATATGTTGTTGGAACTGAAATTTCATAACCTTATTATTGACTCCATTTCTCAATTCTATTCAATTTGATTGATTGCTTCATTTTTGTTCTCTGATCTTTTTTTTAATTCTAGAATATCAATAACCCTATCAGTGGGTCATCTATTATATTCAATTTGATATAAACCTTACGTATGGGAAATTCAATCACCTCTATGTACGCCTCTCTTTGCCTTTGGCTTAAATGTTTGTTTGTACAAATGCAAGCTAAAATGAAGTGACGCTTACTTTCACAAGCTTATTGTGACTTGAATGAAGATGCTATTGGTTTTTTTGATTAATTACACATCCAAAAATGTTACCTAATTTTGTAATGGAGCCTCTTGTAACTTCTAAAAATGTGATAGAAACTTGGACTTCATATTTTTATATAATCTTTTGCCCTCACTTTTTGGCACATACTATATTTCATTATACATGCACATTTAAGAACGAATTTAATTGGGGGGGGGGGGGGGGGGGGGGACGCAATGGCAGCCAATCACTGCCATTCACGATGATTGGTATCATGTTGAAATTGGGAGGTTTTTTTAAAAACAAAGTGAGTTGTTTTGCCAAATTGTTTCAAAATTTGTCTTTGTACTTCATGTGTACCCAACCTAACATGGAAAATTGCTTGTACATGCTAGTATGCAACTATGGCAATTCCATTGGTACATGCTAACTTGACTAGTCATGTTTTGATGTTGGTAGTATAGTTGATGGAATTGTTGGTATGAGTGATAGGGCGAGGTTAGGTGATTAAGAATTGTTTAAATGATTGAGCACCTAGCAAATGTGCATGGCACAAGGGTCAGTTTGTAAATTTTTAATAATAAATATGTGTTTTTCCCCATGTGCACCATGTGGAAGTTTTTTTTCTTGACTTATGATATTCCTTGCTAAGTACAATTTGCCATTATGCACATATTATGAGTTTTAGGAATAGAGGTCATCATTGAAATGAACATGGTAGAGATATCCACATCCATTTACATAAAATTTTATTTGTATACTTGTGAAATATGAATGAAGATAATGGTATAATATCTTGTGAAAATTTCAAGGTTATGAATTATGATTACATTCATTCTTGTTACATTTTGGTTTCATTGGAAGTTACATAACATTTATTCGCATGTTTTTGTGGAGTTTTTCTCTGAAACCACTTTGACATATCACTTAAATCTATTGCAAGGTTGAGAATTGAATCAGTCAGTTTATAAAGATTAAGTTTCTACTATTGACCAACTGTCTTTTTCCTTTCATTGTCGAACCCCTAAACTTACTTATTTTTAGGCAACTTATTTTGAAGTTTTTACCCACATGGTTCTTATCCAAGTGGTAGGTGATAAACATGGAACTATGTTTGGTGGTTTGATGAATGCACCATTGCAACCAACACCCGAAAATAAGTATTAGGTAAAGCCTTTTGTTTGCTTACAAACTGACATATTTTGTGCAATTAGTTGCAAGAGTTCATTAAGTTGTAATGTCAATTCAAGACATTAACAATGTTATCTTACAAGGATTTGAGTCATTATTTACAAGGAAATGTAATATTTGTTAGCCCTTCTCTCCTTTTGTGGGACTTAGAGCCCTTTAGATTTCATTATGGGGGCCAAAAATATTTGATGGAGATTTATGTTGTTCTTTGTTGTTGATGAGAAATAATGGAGCTATAGTAGGTGCAAGTGGTGTCAAACATCATACCAGAGCCTAAAGTAAGCATACTCTATCAATGTTTATCATTTAGGGGCAGTGCAAAGATGAACAAACAAATTATTGTGTAGTCTCTCAACTTTGTCAAACCAACATCATGGCATTCTTATAATACTTTGCACCATCACCCACGATTTGAAATGCATGATTGTGTGCCAATATTTTCAATGGTTAGGTCATTCCTTGAGGTTGTTGGATGCAAGTGTCAATGAAAGTAGTCTTTTTTGTACATTAGTGCATGATAATGAGAATGGATTTGGGCATGATTTTTTTCCATTGTGCAAACATCAATAGCAATGGAGATCGACTTGTCTACTTCTATATATATACTTGATAAGCATGAAGTTAGATACTTTAGCCTTGTGTGTATTCTACATATATTGGATGGAAATATTTTTTTTGTTATTTTTGGCTTGTTCATCATAGGTCGATTACACATATTGGTAGGGTCTAAGAGCTTAGTTTGTGATGCTACTACTGCACACAAGGCTATCATTCCTAAGTATGGTGAAATGAAAATTTGTTGCTCTAATGTTCCTACAAATGTTAATTTCAACCATTCCTTGTGATCCATCTTAGGAAAGATTGTTAACCTTTTTTCGGTGCAAGAGCCATAACTACAACTGAGCCGAATATCATATTAATAGCATTGCTACTATATTTCCTCTCTATTTTTATGCTTTTGCATGGTAGAGTGCAAGGTTTTCATTGTGCAATGGTTAAAGAATAGAAATGGGAGCTCATGGTGTTGATGTTGTTGAGTGTGTGGGCATGATTGATTTCAATTGCTTTGATTTGACGACATAGAATATTGTTGGCAATAATTTTAGATGTTGAAAGCATGACAATTGTTAGTTTGGCATTTGGTCATGTGGTAGTAGTAGTAGAGGTTATGTAGCTTGTAGTTATAAAAGTCCAAGTTGCATTGTGGAAGCCTTGCCATCGTTCATCCATTTGTTGGGGTTTTTTTGTTGTTAATGATAACCTCCTTATTGACATTGTGAACCCATAGATGTTGAGATGCATTATTTACAAGTCTAAACAAACAAATGAAAATGTTTTGATCGAAAGTTGTTCTATTATAATAAAAAAAACTTATAAAATACAACAAGTGTAATGGGGTGATTCCTATATATGAAGACACACATTGATCGTGCACATCCCAAATTGTTTGTTGCAAGGAGGAAATAGCTTCTTGAGTTGATTCCCTTAAATAATATTTTATAACCAACAAAGAAAAGGGTTGGAATTATTGGCAGTGTAATCATAGATTTTTTTGGGTCTTCAAATCCTTACAAACAACACATCGAACATCAAACAATTTTTTTTGAAGATCTAGTCATGTATATTTGTAAGGGCTATAAAGCTTTGTCCACTTGTGGAAATATCTAGTTAAGAAGGTTAGTTTTATGTCAATGCCCTTATGTTTTATTTCCATTTTGTTCACAACTTGTGGAAGAAGTGCTTCCTATTATGGTTACCAAATCTATGGACATTCATGTTTGACAAAAATTGAAATTGTAATAATTATTTTTGTTTCATTTGATTTATGAATGTTCAGAGGAGGCATTGACACATTTGTTTTGGTTATCAACTATCTTTTTGAAAATTGGGATCATGTGCATGTTATTGTTGGCTTGTTTTAAGTAAATGAAATAATCGGCTCGTGCATGGCATGACAATTGCAATATTTGCTTGAGAAATTTGGTTTGTTTCATTGAATTTTTGTTTTTGTCAAATGAGGGCAACAACTTGGCTTCCATGGTTAAAACATTGTGCTCCATTATTGATTCTGAGTTGTTAAACCTTCCTTAGGTTTATGTAGACATTTGTTTTAGTCATGTGTTGCTTAAAGCATGTCAATATTTTACGAATGATGACAAAATTTCTATGGGGCTAAAGCAAGTGAGTGTGAAAGATGCCCAATTAGGTTTACAAAAATAATTACTTGGACAAAAAAATCTTATGAGGGAAAGGCAAGAGTGGGAGAAAGCTTGTGTTAAAAGTGGGTTGTTGCCTTGCAAGCTTAAAACACTTATCAAAACAATATTTACAAGCAAAATCATCATGTTTGAAGAATGTCTTTAATTTTTAAAAACCATCTTTCTTTGTTATGGTAGGTAGAAGACATTGACATTACAATAGCAAGTTCCAAAAGCCCAAGTTTGGGTTATGGCAAAGGCAATTACTTCTTGCCTAAACCATGTTGTGAGTGCATGTGTGATGAATCAATCAAAAGGGCATTGGTTCCTATCAAATGCTTTAACTATTATTGTTAATATTTCACTCAACATGGAAGTTAAGATTGTGGGACTTGGTGATGGGTCTAAATTTTAAATGAATTTGATTTAGAAATCCTCACCTTGCAAATAATATGCATTAATAAGTCATGAAGGTGACCAGACCTTTCTTTTGTTAGATATTAATTTTTAAATTAAAAACCGAGGAAAATGTAGACATAATAATGTGGTTAATTCATTATAATTTCAGCAATTTAATTTTTTATATATGAATTATGAATTCATAATCTATAATTAAATGAATGATTTGAATGATTATTATACAAGTATTGATTAAAAAAGATTCTACAGTTAATTAACTACTTATTATGTAAATATAATTACTAATTGGTTAATATTTTGATTATTTACTTTTAAATTTAAAAAATATAAGTAATAATTTGGTGAATTAGTTATTATTTTAATTATTCATTTTTTTATATATGAATTATGAAATTATAATTTATAACCAAATGAATTAATTATTATGTAAGTATTAATTAATAATCATTTAACTTATTAAATAGTGGGGTTGTTATTTATTATTAAATATCAAATATTAATTGGTTATTAATTAATTACTTAAAACTTACATTTTAAATATATATTGATAAAAGTTTATAAATAATATTTTTGTTAATTATTTATTATCTCAATAATTTATTTTTTTATATATGAATTATGAATTAATAATTTATAACTACGTGAATTAGTTAATGATTATGATATAAATATTAATTAGTAATCAAACTAGCTTATTAAATAGTTTGTTAATTACTTATATACTTAGTTATATAATTTACAAAATTAAAAAAAAGGACAAAACATATGAAATAAACTTTTTAGTTGTAACTAAGTTGCATCTTCAATTTTTATCCCATAGGTTTTGTCTTCCATTTTCATTTTGAAAACTATATAATGAAGAGGTTTTGTCCTACACTTTTCACATAAAAAACACATGTCAATTGGGGTGATCCAATCAAAAATGTATAACCTTTTAAGGAATGTAACCCTAAAGGTTAAACCCAAAACAAATTTAAAGTAATTATTTACTTACCTACCTACCTACCTACTTACCTACCTAGTCTCGTCTACCCACCTAAATATTGACTTTAATTTATTTTGACCAGAATTCAAAAATGCCATGTTGCATATTAATATCAGCCATGTGTTACATTCTTAAACTATTAAAAATAAACAATAAGGATCCCATTTATTTTTAAAACAATTTTTTTTCGAACATTTTTCATTTGCCATGTGTCATTATGTAAGTTGTTGATTTTTATAGTAATATATGGATTACACACAATAGTATATGGATGGTGAAATATTTTGTTGATTGTTGACATCATCCACATTTACAATTAGTGTCTTATGCAACTTATTTAATGCAACTAAGCAATTTCTAGTAGCAAATGCCTTTTGCAATTAGAATATAGTTGCAAATGGTAGTTGTTTTTTCCAATTTTTTTCTAGTGTGCCAACAATAGAAGATGGAGGGCAAAATGCCCCCCACCATTGTTTTTGTTCACAACAAGAAGGAAGGAGACTTAAGGCATCATGCCCCCCAACATCACATTCAATGGCAACCATCGGTAGGGAGATGAGGGGCACAATGCCCTCATCATGTTTTGGTTTACAATAGTATGGAAATGGGTGGTGTAATGTCCCCTATCATTTTTCATTTGTAACATCAAAAAACATGGGCCACAATGCTCCTTGTTGTTTTTTCATTGTAATAGCACGAAGATGGGGGGCACATTGCCCCTTATGATGGGTTTTTCTTCGTTCGCAATAGGAATAAAGGGGTGCACTACCTTCCTCATCTTTCTTTCATCCTTTTTTAATTTTTTTGGTTTTTTTTTCATTTTGTCTACAAGGATGAGGACAATTTTCTTTGATTATTTTTATTTTTATTTTTTCAATTCCAAGAGAAGTATTATTTTCTTTCAAATAAATATATATATACATTTTTTTTTTCAAGAAGATGTGACCTTAAATCCTAAACCCATTATCAAATTTCTAGAATGTCATTATGTTTTTTAATACTGCAAATAATTTAACATATTTGAAATTGGTTTTTGCAAATTTAATGGATAACATTGTGAATGAAGTTTCCCTTGTCAATGATGAAAAATTGTGGAAAGGGGAGGTGAACAATTGGCCAAAACATTATTGCTTAAACTAGTAAGATTTATGACCATGAAAAATTCTACAAATGTTCAACATGAAACTATACCTTGAAATATTTGGATGATAATGGGTAATGGTCTTAAGGGAATAATTATTCGTGGTAATAGTTAGTTAGTATATCTCTACTTACTTATTTATTGTTTTAGGAATTATTAACTAGATTACACAATTTGTTTAATGGTTTGAAATAAACCTAGGTGATTAATAAAAGCTTGACCTTGCTTTTAGGGGATAGCCCATCACTAGGACCTTAATCCATGGTGAACCCATTTCATGAACCCAAGAACAAAAATGATAATGCTCCTACTTTTAGTTATGTTGCATGTGGGATGTTTCGTGATGTCGATTACTTTTTAAGCTACATCTTCATCCGGTTGGTGTTGTTGGGCATGTTGGACCCATTTTTCAATCCCCTTAATCGGTTTAAAATAATGTTGTCGTGGAGTGTGAAAACATGTGCCATAATAGTTTTGTTCAAAAGGAAGACTTGTGCATCACTCGCAAGTTCCCATCATTGTTTGCAACCATATTTCATTCGTGGACCCAATCTTTATCCTCTATCATCACTTGCCTATCATCGTCTTTGCCAAGGAGAATGTGGAGATGCCCATTTGTGGATTTGTTCTTTAGATTTGTCAAAACAAATTCCATCTTCCCAATTCCCACTTTCAACTTCACTACAAGTAAGGCCAAAAAGAGAAATAAAAATGGAGATCAACAACATACAAAACCCATCTTCCCAATTTTCAATTTCATTATAAGTAATAAGTAAAGCCATAGAAAGAAAAAGATGGAGACCAATAACACGCAAAACCCATCTTCACAATTTTCACTTTCAACTTCATTACAAGTAAGTAAGGTCAGAAAGAGAGAAAAAGAAATATGGAGATTAGTAGCATTAACATTATTTCACATCTATTGGCACTATTAACCTTTTTTTTTGGACTTCAAATTATTCACATGTGATACAAGTTTCTGTGGAATCAAAACACCATGCAACATGCAATATCCAACAAAAAACAATTTACAACAAATGGCCTCTTGTGATGTTTCCAAAGGGCACCACAATTAATGGACATGTCATCGTCTCTTTCAAGATAGGAGCATTGTCACCAAGTCTTCATGTTCATCCCATAATTGTGTGATACCTTTACAAGCATTTCAATCCTTGTTTTGCAGATCAAGGAGGCCTTTTGGTTGTCATGTTTCATCTCATGACACAATTGGTGTAACATGGAGGTGAGAGTAGTATTTTTTCTTTCTTTCTTCATTCCTAATAACCACATTTAAGCTCAATTGAAACCAAATTCAACATAGGAGAAGGACATGAAGGGGTTCTCGACATGTCAATCCATGCCCTACATTGCATTGATGCATTCTTGATTGAGTTTTCTTGAATTGAAATGCAATACAAAAAAATCAATTTTCTTTATCAATTATTTTGTTTTGGAAATTTGTTAGGGTTTGGTTGTGGCTAGCCAACCATAAACAACTTATCATATTCTTCCTAAAGAATTTGTGGAAATCTTTTTTCAAATATGAAGTTTTTGGTTGGTTGAATTTAGAAAAAAAAGGTTTCATTATGAGGTGGAGTACTTTTTAGTGGTTGTGCTAACACCAAAGGGGTTTAATTAAAGATCTATATGAATATGTAGAGAAAGTTCATACAAATGATGGTTAGTTGCTTAGGAGTTAGTTGCATAAATCATAGCTTTGTGGATTTGAAATCGACATTGGTTGCATGTAAATTGCAATAGTTAACAAATCAATATTTGGTTGAATTTACCCACATGGAAAAGTTTTTTCATCTGGACTTTGCAAAAAGACAAGATTACTTAACAAAGTTTAGTGACATGGACCTTCATCACATGTATCAAACTAAAAGTTAATACCTTCAGTGATAGAAAACGTGTTAGCCCTTTAGGCATGTTTTGCACCCTAGTAAGTCTATAGGTTGAGGCCTAGTAGGATAGGCCACAAAGGTACACTAAGTGCTTGCACAAGGTGCCTTCTAAACGAAAAAAATTACATTTTTTACATATGGTCCTAATGTTGACTATGTCCAAAAATGGTGGTTTCTTCCATTTATGATCTCTTATAAATAATTCAACTCAAAAGTGTGTCAATTCTTGTAGAAAAAAACTTCAATCCATCATGTTTCTTTTATATCACTTTTAATAGTGTCATGTAAGTGAATACATGTTCCTACTTGTTGATAATGGAATGGTTTGTAACAATGTAACAATAGAACATATTTTCCATTTGTCTGAAAAATGGACATGGTCAAATCAACTTTCAAAAGGTTTTTCCCAAGCCTTCAACCAAAAACAATATTATGTAGTAATCACATTTTGTCATAATTCAAGACATATAAGTTGAACCTTGTCATTTTTTAGTTGTTTTCAAAAACTTATGTCAAATATTTTCTTTTTACATAACATGTTTTGGGCAAATTGCAATGTACACACGTCTATAATAATTATATTAGTGACATTTTAAGGTTTATAATTCGCATATGAAACACAACCACACTTATTGTTATTATTTGGAAGTTCCATCACTAGTATTCCACGCCCTTATACATTTAATTTCCACGTCTCCGTGTCTATTATGATATGTAACCATTGTTTGGATTTTGTGACCAAAAAATAAAAAATAAAATTATATATATGGTAATACATCATCATTACTCACAAATAAAATTGTGTGTACCCAACATCAATGTAGATTTTGCAGATTTTCTAAATAAAACAAAAGTATCATTTAGGAGTTTGATAATTTGCATTTAAAGCAATTGGACCTACATCATTGGTATTGCCATGCTCATATGCACCCACATATTAAGTATTGAATTACATCAATTGATAATTTAGCTATGACATAAAAATTGAAAGGTTTTAATTTATGAAAATAATATTAATTTAAAAGGTCACAATTTGTTTTATCTAATATAATTCATGTGTTTTCTTATGTTTTGATTTTAATGGTACATGTATATACCATGGTACACCCAAAAGGTGAACATGTTCAAGATGCAATCACTTTTGTTTTGATGCCCAAAACTTGCCAAGGTTTTGGGAATGTAATGGATGTCATGGCTAGTTAGATACCATGGGTCAATGTGGGATAATACATTGAAAGAATTAAAAACAACAAGGATGCACCATGCCAATTCATATGGTAGCATTATGACCTACTACAAGACTTGAAAGGCCAACAATTGATAATCACATTGGTCATCATTAGTAAGTAGTCACATGGAAATAAACGCACTTGAAGTGGGATCTATGTGGGTACAACATATTGAAATCAATAACATTTTGTTTTGTATGCATGTAGGTGTCATTGCAACTTTGGACCAAAAGACTATCGTGGTGATTTAAGACATCCCCCCAAAAAAAACAAAGGTGCATGACCAAGTTTTATGTGAAGCACTTGTACAAGTATTTGGATGTTGCAAAAATAATTTGGTATCATCAAGAGCACACTCATGAAGTTGGCAGTCCAACCCATGGAGAATTTGACCTTGAATCTCAATCATTGAAATCTTGATATAGAAATCTTATTTTGATAAAGTTGAAGCCTTGGATTTAAAAGTAATTTTACAATGGCCTTACCACTAGGCAAGTATACAAGGAACATAAAAAAATATGTTACCATGCATGACTTATTGGAAAAAAAACTTGTGGTTGAAATCAATGGCAATTGATAACTTGTGATGTGATAGGAGCCATTTTGTTGATGAAGCTTCAATCCATAGTAATCAATTTTGTGAAATACTTTGGCCATTGGATGCCAAAGTCTGATCACAACATTGATCAATTCACATCAATTTGTTTTGGCAACTACATCCATTTGAAAGTTTTTGCTTTAGCAATACTACCATTTTGTGAATGTATGTTGTCACCACTTTCTTTTTCATATTTGTTGTTGTTGCCACCTTCATCTTCATTGGACCTTTAGACTTGCAAAGAGGTTGTTTAAGTGATAAACATTTTGCTTCAAAACTTCCAACAAACAACTACCAATGAAAAAAGTTCCAACAAACAATTGTTGTTGTTTTCAAGCTTTTTGCCTTTAAGCTTGTTACAAATTTTGCTTGTGTGCAATTGATCTAATGTTCAACAACCTTGAAGTATGAGAATCCCATCTTTCTTGAGATGGTCATTGCGTATAAAGTTTGTGATTGTGTCTTTGAACCATTGTGACATGCATTCTTGCACATTGGTGTATGTATTCATACTCTTGTGTTCTAATGCATTATTGTGTTTTGTTGTAGCACTTTCACATTGTACAATACTTTTGTCTTTTAATGCATTTGGTTTGTTATAGTTTTGTATTGCACTTTATTGTGTGTTTTAAAACAAATTTCAACTACATACAAGTTTCATTGCCTATATGTGCTGTAACATATTGTTTACACAAACTTTGGTGTGTTTGTGACAATGGTTTGTTATGGGTTTAAAAGTGTTGTTGCATCAAGGATTTTGTTTGTGACATCATGGACAATATCATCAATCAAACCCCCACTAAATTTCAAGTGTTGAATTTATGTTTTAATCCTTTGGATGTTGTTTGTTCCCTAAATGATGTTTTAGGTGATGGTTTGCCTACACCTTCACCTCGAAAAACATTCATGAACATGCTTTTGGGCGAACAATTTTTACAAGTGTTCAATATTATGTGCAAAGGTAAGTGTCCATTCCATTTTTCAAAAGGAGTTCCAAGAGCTTTATCTTTTTACATTGTTGCAGCTAATTCAATTCCAATTGTTGGTTTCTTTTAGATTTTCCTACCAAATTAAATCAAAAGAAAAAAATGAGAATATAATCAAGTGTTCCAATATGTTTGGGCTATTAAGCTTCCATGGGTTGAAATAGTTATTGATTTTGAAAGGAAGATGACCCAAGTAAGATGTAAAATTCACAGTGAGGTTCAAAAGAAAAAAAAGGCACTAGTTCCTAAGTTTGATGGATTGCAAAAACATGCAAGTCATCTTAAAACAACATTTACATGTTCATGGGTGGTTGTTGGTTAATACTACATAAGCAACACTAACCAACATGTCAAGAATGAGTGGTAGTATGCTACTTTTCATGGGTGAGCTTTTGTGGCTCAACAAGTTGTGAATGGTGACACTACAAAATGAAAGATTTTTTTTTAATAGTTTGTCACGATTGTGTTCTAGGCCATTCATTTAACAATGCATAAAGTTTGATTTATTCCTATGTTTTATAATGAAGTGACCACCATCAACAATCGATCGTGTTCATTTCTATCCATGTGTACATTATAGAAGGGTGGAAATGACTCCCATTCTTTTGCCATTGTAACAAGTTGTTGAAGGTTCCCATGTTGACAAATTGACAAAAGTAATTGTGGAATCTTTGCTTTTGTATGGTGGTTTTTCAAAGTCAAACTTGGGTTTGAAACTTGTATGTTTTGGAGTAGATAGTGTGATGACATTCTAGGGTTTGACAACTAGGGTTAAAGTGTAATTGAAAAAAAAAGTACCTTCCTATGAGGTTCACACTATGCTACACATTGAAACAATTTAGTTGTGTAAATGTTGTTTTGATTATCCTTAGTTGTAATAATTGAAGCACTCTTCGAATCTATTTACAACTATTATGCACAAAGTCCTAAATGGTCTTTGGAAAAAACCAAATTGGTTGAATTTTTGGAGAAGAAGGCATTATAAATCTTAAGCAACATGAAGATGGACTTTGATGTTGTTTCCTAGCAAACGCTAATTGGCAAATATGAGTCCCTAGTCATCCACATGTTTGATGAGCATGCATTGAACAAAATAGTAAAAATCAAACTTATAACTTTTCTATGATGTCGAAATGTTTTTGGGTTTAAGTTGTATTTGACCCTTGATTGAATGTATGTAATCTTTGTCAAAGTTTGCACAAGCTTAGATGTATTCATTTGTAATTTTGTTGATGTAGTCAAGGCTTGTGAGGAAGATTTAAACATCTTGTATACATTCATCTAGTTACAAGCCATGGGCATGATAATGGAGTTTTTCAAACATTCCTTCAAATTGTGCATCATTCATATGATCCCTTACATATGGTTTGGATTTTTGAACTTAATTTTGGTGTGGAATATGCAAGGTTTCAAATTTTTTCTTACACATACATGGTTCATAAAAAAATGTGTTCATTGGTAGTTTAAACTATGTTTCTAAACTTGATTGGTTGAATGTAGTGGAAGCCATCAAACAACATTACAATGTTATAGCTATTGGCCTCATTCAAAAACTTGAACAACAATTCCCAACTCAAGACCTTATGAATGCCATTGGTGTGATTATCCTTAAATTTGGGTGTAGTTGAAGTTGAGCAAAAGGTTATGGCTCAACTATTGTTTTGGTAAGTAGATTGGCCCAAAATAATTTTTCATCACACCTTTGTTTGATGAAACATTATTGGTGTAATAGTCATTTTTTTCAAGTTTATTAAGCCATGAATCTTCTTGTGGATTATAATCCTTGCACTAAAATGTGGACCAACTTGACCAATAATCAACTTCTTTTTCATTAATTGTTTAAATGGCTTTCAAACTCAATAAGTTATCCATGGCCATGATTATGGGTAGTGTCAAGGATGAAATATGCTTATTTAATCTAGGGTTTATGAAGGGCCAACTAAAGAATAGATTGACAACCTATTTGGATTATCAAGATGTTTGCTCATAAGTTCTTTACATTGCCAAATTTCCCCATTTGTTACAATAAGGAATTATTGGATTGGTGCAAAATCCCACTATGGTGCAAATGGATAATTCAAACAATCGAAAATCTCTAAACCCTAACCCTTTATGTAATATATCGTTTATGTGTTTTTGTACGATGTCTGCAATATTTGTTTCATTTCAATCAATTTTGTTAATTTAATTGGTATGAGTCTTTGAGGTGTATATAATTTTTATTTTGTGCACAATTTGAATTCCATTCAAGTAATATTTCATTTTTTATATTTGGATTTTATAGACAATCTTTTACTATCGTGGGCATGGTCTTCAAGACCAAGGTTCAATTCCTTAAAAGATTTTAGCAATAGACTATAGTGTCTACTAATTTTTGCACCTTGTTGCCATTTCTTCACCATTGAAATGAATTGTTTGCCAACTTACCCACATGAAATTTCATTCAATAGCCATTTGCCTATGTAGAGTTTCACATGATAGCAATTTTTTTTGCCTTGGGTTTTATTTAATTTCTTGTCTCTATACCTTAGATAACACATGGTTGCTTCTGATTTTCCTATTTTGCATTTGATTTTCTAGCTTGTCTAAACAAGCATAGCCATTTGATCACCCCAAAAAAAATGCAAGTTGTCAAATTGACATTCTTAAACTGCTTGTAAATAACCACTTGTGCCACATTACAAATATGAGAAAAAAAAAATTACTTAAAGGAATTTGTTGGCCTTTTCCCTTGCAAGGACACTTGCAATCTTACACAATCCTTGCTACATATTCCTTTACTATTGTTCCTAAATCAATAATTGATGATGATAATACCATGTTGGAACAAATTTATTGGATTTAAACCTTAAACCCTAAACACAACAATTTTAAACTTTAAACCTTAATTCAACAATAAAAGGACAAAGCATGTAAAAAGAACTTGACATCAAGATAAGACTAAAATTTGATTTGGCAAGTTGTGATAACAATAACAACAAAAGAAATGTTGGATTTTGGGCGTGTTCTTCAATTTATTTTTATTTTTCCAATTTTATTTCACAAAAATTAAATGTGGTTTGGGGATTTTTTTAATTTGATTTTTAAAAAAAAATTTAATTAAAAAATACATCATTTTAAAACAAAAAAATAGAAAGAAAGATCGATCCTCAACTATGAGGAGCAAAGACTTCCAACCACATCTCAAGAGAAAAAAAGTTTATAACTTAAAAAAAAGATATGTATTATTAGAAATGGAGTCAAATTTAATTTTAAAAATCAATCCAAAAAAGAAAAAAAGATACATCAAAAGAAAGCCAATGTCCAAAGCCAAAATAACACTCAAAAATGAAAGAAAGAAAGAAAGAAAAAGTGAAAGTCCATGAACTATCATAATAAAATGTATGCAATAAACAATTTGACAATATCAACAATGTAAGCACATTGTTCAAGAGCGCTCGAACAAGCATGCGATTAAATAGTGAACACTAAAAAAACTAAAACACCTAAGCACTAACTAATAATATATATTAAATGCTACTTGAAAATCTGTTGTTATTTTACTAACTAATAAGTTGACCATGAAACAATAATCATAACTATTTGCATTCAAAATATCATGCAATGCACATGCATAGTAAATCAAGTTCATTGTAACCTTCAAGTATTTCTTCACAAAGCCTGTACACTTAGAGGAGGAATTGCTTTTAGATATTAGAGATATCCGCAAAGTAAGGAAAACACAGCACCAATACTCCGTGTTTGGTCATAAATAAAGAAGATGAGATTTCTAAAAAATAATGAAAAAAAAAACAGAACAAAACAAAAAAAACATTGGGCTTAAATGGGGACTGAAATTTAGATTAACACCAAATTTGATTAAATCCGAATTTCATATTGTCTTTTTTTTTTTTTTCTTGATTGCGTTGAACCAATCACTTTTGTTAGTGTTGTGTATTGTAGTTATAAATATTTTTATATTCATATTCAATAAAATTTCATTACTTTGCGGACAAAAGGTTTAGAGGTTGAAAAAGGGGTTGAGGTATGAAAGAAGGGGCTGAAAAACAGGCTCACTTCAAACAAAAGAAGAATTAAGAAAACACAAATATTTCATCACGAAAAAATATAATCTTCAAAAAATCCTTCAAGATATTACAACTCTCTATAACTAATCTCAAGTTTCAACACAAATCAAAATTTGATCTTTCAAAAATCCTTGTAAAAAATTAGACCTATTATTTATTACCTAGGGGCCTATAAAAATCCCTTAAGGGCCCACAAAGCATGTGAGCCTTAAGGCCCACCCTATACACCAGATATACCTCAGTTTTTGGAAAGGCTCCCCTCCCACAATGCATTACATTACATTCAATAAGGCCCTTGGTTGAGGGCATTACCAGAAGAAGGGCCCCCCATGCAAGGCAAGAGCCAACAAGCCTGGGCCTGCTTCTTGTAAGGCCCTCCGACCACCGACGTAGGCCTTACCCTACTCTTAACATGGGTAAGATTATCCAAGAAAATTTTAATCAAAACTCAATATTCTTCAAAAATTGGACATACTACCAGAAAACCCAAGAAGATCCCATTGAAAAAAAAGAGGAGGAAATACCATACCTTTAAAATTAAGTATGGTATTTCCTCCTCTTTTAAATGATTTAAATAAATAGATAAATAAATAAAGAAAGACACCCAGCAAGGGAACAAGAGAAGAAAAAAGAGAGGACTTTAATATCCTTTTTAAATGGGATTTTTTGGTTTTTAAATTTAAAAAAAAATTGATTTGTTTTACTATGAAAACAAGCAGGTAGCTAGTAGGGTTGGTCAATTTTGTGGTTATAGCCCAAGTGGTGATGATCATCAATATAAATAAATTTTAAAAAATTAAAAAAAGGATTTTTTCAAACTTGACAACTTATAAACAAGATATGAAGATTGGAAAAAAATTAAAGCTTCCTTTGGTATTTTTTGGCTGTGTGTACCTACTAAAACTTTATTTAAAAATCTGGCTATTTAAAAAAATCTGACAAGTAATAATAATAACCAAGCCTTTTTTTTCTTTTTCAATTTTGTGATATTAAAAATTTTGGCATTTTTTTTCCCCCAAAAATGAGCAAACTAGTCAAATTTACACTAGAAAAACAAAAATGCCCCAAACATTTTGGTTCTCTCTCTGTTTCTGTTTGTGTGTCCCTCTGTGTGGGTTTCCAAGCTCCCTTGTAAGTGGACTGGAAATTCAGCAACAAGTCTAAAGTTGGAAAGGTTATGAAGAAAACATTTGGGTTGATTGCAGAAGAAGAAGAAGAAGAAGAAGAAAAAGTTCTTGCTTGATGAATTGAGCAGAGATCAAACTAACAGGACAAAAAAGCAGAAGAACAAGAAGAACAAGAACAAGAAGATAGAGGACCAGGTGGAGGTGGAGGAGAATCAGGATCTGGGGATGAGCTGGGGAGTTTGGATCTGATAGGTGGTGATGGGTTCAGCTTGTGATGCAGGTATGTATGATTTCCTGACTAAGAAATGGGTTTTAAAGAGACTTGGTGTATAATTGGATTTTGGGCTCTTGGAAATTAGACCTAGTTGCTGGGATATCGACATGATGCAAGGAAGTGAAAATCCCATTATGGATTTTGGAAGTAGCTGAGAGCCAGAGAGGTGGACCTGCTGGTGAAGAAGAAGAAGCAGAAAGAGGAGGACTAGGACTAGCAGGAGGAGTTTGCAGGAACATGTATATTGCACATAGCAGCTGGTACATTGTAAATTTAGGAATGGGTTTTGTCGATTTTTCTTGTGGGTGTGGAGATGGAGGTCAGGACTTTTACTTTACTGAAGCTGCTAATGAGCGAGGGTTATGGAGATGGTGAATTGTTCGGTGTCTCTGGAGCTCTAGTTATACTCTTGAGGAGTTATATATATCATGGGAGTGAAAAGTTGCATGGGCAGGAGGCCTGAAGGCATGGGTCATGATGTAATGATTAAAGTAGGAAGCACTCTTGATGGCAGCTCAATGCCTTAGTCAACATGAGGAATGTGGCAATGACAATGAGATTTTGAGGAAGCTCTTGATTTCAATATAAGCTTCTCCATCAGGGTTAGGGTTATGGACTGCTTCAGGCTACAGCTCATTGTGGGAGGGAAGTCCATGGGCACTGCAAACTTTGCAAAAATCTTGATTGAGCATCTCTGGTTCAGTAGTTCTTCAGTACATATCTTCTTCTTCAGCAAATGATGGATTCTGTTGCAGCAGACAATACGAGAAGAAAATTACTCATGAGGAGTACCAGCTACTGTGCATGTTGGCAGCAGAAGGCGAATCCATTCCGGTACGCACCTGTGCGTATAGCATATATGTTATTGGGCTGGATCATTGCTATTGCTATTGGTGCTATACTTTGGAAAACCTCATTCAATTCACGGAAGCAGGAATTGCAACTCAAATGTGAGAACAGAGTTGAGGTGAACACCATCTTGATCCATCACCCATTACTGATACAATGAAATTATTACAGACTCCAGATCTACTGCCAAAAGATCTACAAAACAAAGCATAAAATTCATTATTGTGTATGTCTACATGTTTCTAGGGCATAAATCACCAAGGCACATGGGATGGTGCGACACATAACAGCTAAAAGAAAAAAAAATTGGATTGTCTGCTGTTATTGTTTTTTTTGGCAGATATTGAGGTCAGAAGTGGAGAACAACTTAAATGCTTCATTTGTGATCATAGGTCTGGTAGCAAGTGTGCCGCAACTAAATGAAACCACTTGGATCAGCTTCGCAAGCTCCACGCTCTTTTTGCGACCCAATGTAAAACAACTATTTTATTTGCAACGAGTTCTGAACAGTGAGCGAACAGCGTTTGAACAACAAATGAATGCCACCATCAAAACCCTAAATGCAAGTGGGTGGTTCCCAATGGCAGAGGAACCAGAATATTCACCCATCGTGCTTGAGACAGAAGATTATGAAGGCTATTTTATGTTGGACTCAGGTTCTTATCCCATTTTGAAATCTGCTGTATATGCTGCTCGGGACACAGGCCTCTTTACCTTGTCACTGGCAACTCTATTATCAAACACATGGTGGGCTGATTTTTTAAAACCCAAATTTGTCTTAAAAAATTCATGCCCTTTCAAAACTTTCTCTCTTTTGCTTAAAACTTCTTCTCTCCTTGTTTAGGTCTTACTCTTCTTTTTTTGTGTGTGTTCCATTTTAATTCTTTGTGGTTTCTTGGTTCTTCTCTTTTCTCTATTGGGTTTTGTAAAGAGCTTGGCATCATTATCATGGTTGAGTTTTTTAGAAACTTTGTTGAGAGCTAAAAAGCATGAATGGCAGAGTCTTCTTGCCATTGGAGATCTTGTGATAGAAAGTTGTTCCATAAAAAGCTTTTTGCATAGACTTGAACTTATGTTTCATACCACATGGAGAGGTCAAAAGGAAGAACTTTAGAACTTTGCAAACTTGCCTCAAATCCTTTGTGTCTTGGACATTAGTATTGATTCACTAAAAATAGGGTTAATGTGATTTCATTGCTTTGATACTAGTGATGGGTGGAAGGCATTTTGTAACCTTTCACATTTTATTTTATTTTTCCATGTGCATGTTCAACATCATAATTGAACAGGAATTTGTGTTGCAATTTTTCCAATGTTGAAGGATTACAATTTGTGTATGTTTTGTCATTTAGGGTTGGTGGGTGCCTCTTTTTATAATAATAGTAATATAATATAATGCATAACAACCATCTCAGTCATAAAATATTTAGATATCATTTATTGTATATAAATGAATTTTAAAAAATCTTCATGTAATCTTTTTCCTTATTTCTTTTTTATCAAAAACTTTTTCCCCCTTTTTTTCCCTTCATTTTTTCTTTACGCCTTATTATTGCATCATTTTTTTAACTTCTAATTTTTTTTTTACAAGTTAGATAATCAATTTTCATCAATTTTCGTGTGAAAGAAAATAGAAAGGTTAATCAATTTGTAAACACATCATAACCCCCAAATGAATTTTTGCTTAATCATAGATAAATATTATAAACAAAATTCCATTTTAAAAAAATTGGCTTTTGTGGAGGATGTTCATAAGCTGCAAATGGCATAATTAACAAACCAAATATATGTTAACTAAATGTGAGATTTGATGAAAACAAAGCATACAATGACTTCATATGTGATGAGTGAAATTTTCTATTGAAAGGTCAACATTGGATAATATTCTTATTATTCATTGGTATTGGAAGGTTTTTGTGATGCATTTAAAAAAAAAATTTGGAATGTATTTATATATGATGGTATTCATCATGGTGGATAATTCAAATGTTTTATTTTTAAAAACATTTACAAACCCATGAAACTCCAATATGAACTGATAATTAACATTCACAATTTTGAAATGCACATGTTTATATTAAACAATTTAAGTTACCTCATTTAGTCGAACTTGACCAAAAGTTACAAAGTTTACTTCTTTAATGCAAATGTGAACAAAAACTGATTTGTCGCAACCCTAATTTTGGGCTCGCGATCAAGGCAAAGGGGTTGCAAGGTTGCGGGCCAAGAGGAAGCCCGGGAGTCCCATCACATGCTCCTGGGAGTGTAAGAAAGTGTGAGGGAGTGAACCCTCACACTCCCAAGGCAACTCCCACTGTGGGAGATGGAGTCCAAGTGGACTCTTGAAACTTCAGAGAACGACTTGAAAGGTCAAAACTCAATGGCTTGGGGCGTTCTTTATATCATTGGAAAGCTATTGGAACATAGATGTCTAAAATGGGCTTGCATTGTTCATTTGGACATCTGAAACACAAGTTATACCAAAAGAAGGGCCAAGAGTCAAACTGTCAATTTGACTCTCGACCAGAAAAAGTCTATAATTGACCCGATTTACTTGGCTACAGATAACATGCGACATACCATTGAAAAGCTCTCGATGAGAGCTACAACTTTGCTTTAGACCGCACTTCGATCCGAGATTTGTTCGCAAAGTTATGGGGCTCTAAAGTCGCGGGAGTCTTGATTGTTGCGATTTCAAGACTCCCACGCGACAGTCTCGGGAGAAAAAAATCATTTAGATGTAGGCTCCATGGAAAGGTCCAAAATATACTATAAGGGGGAAGGCGGTGGCTCCCCCCAAGTTCTGGCCGTGGTGAGTCTTATGTGTCCGTGTTGCCCGTGGCTCATCTTAGCACCAAAGGTGCTCCAAGTAGGCACTAACCACTTTGTGTGGGTTGTGTGCAGGCTTGTGTGTGTGAGTGAAGCTTGTCAACTCTTCTTGGTCCCATCCCGGAGCTCCAACACGCCCCTCTACCCCTCAAAGTGTTGTGAGCTAGGAAGCGTGCCCCGATTCTTCCTTCTTTCGATATTTTCTACTTTGACTCACTTTTGAGTCCTTCAAGGAGTTGGGAGTGCATCATATTTGATATTGTCATAAATAGTGCAAAATTATAATAAAAAATCCATTTGACACTTTGAAGGATTGATGGAGGGAAAAACAATATTTATTTCATATAAAAAAGGTAAGTTATTAAACACCAAAATTTCAATCTTAAAGATCGATTATAAAAGAAATACATTCATAATGTTAATGTGGCTACATGATATCCAATGAATTAATGTCAACATTTTTGTTTATATATTTCATTGTTTAGACAAGATTTTAAAAATATATCATTTGAAAATAAAAGGGCATTAAAAAAATTCAAATGGTGAAAATTTCTTTGATAATTTTAATTCAAAACCAAAACAAAACAAAATCCCCATAGCTATATGCTCATATTTAAATCTTTCATTTCATGTCTTGTTGATGATTATAGCCTCACATTTCGCAACTTCATCATTAATGTTTTTTCTCACACCAAAACTAGCACATTAACACTATGAACACCTCTATTTCTTTCATATATTGTCGTTACAATGAAGTATCAAACATCAAAAACATGTCCATCTTGCTGTTATGCATACATTTGATCCAAAAATTAAAATTTGAAACGATCACAAGAAAAATGAAAAAGAAAAGGAAGAGGAATCAAATGAACAAGAAGAAAAATGAGACATAACAATGAAAGCAAAACTTTTTTAATATTGCAATTCATTGAACCTGCAAACAATTCATATTGTTATTGTCATATCCATTGTTTCTTATGATAATCACATTAGCCCAAAAAATCACACCAAAAATGCAATGATGAAAGTTCGGACAACAAACATGCAAAACACCACCAAAATATAAACTTTATAATTACACTCATTTTCCTTTGCATGCAAAAGAGAATTTGGTTTCATGGGGCACAAACTCACATAAATCTAACAAGTGTGAATACAAGTCATTAAAGACACAAACCCTCATTCACATAAACCAAGATGAACACAAGATATTAATATTTACTACTTTCATTGCCATAGTTCATATGTATGTGAATGCAAGTTTTCCTGTCTTGAGTCTCACTCACATAAGAGGGGTGTATACAAAACATATTATTATTGATGCAAATTTTTATTCACATAATTCAAATGTGAACACAATTTATTGTGTTTATTGTGACACACCCGAAGCTTGTCCAAGGTATTATTCTTAACACCCCAAAATGATATCAATAGAAAAAACAAACCCAAAACATATTCCCTAACTCCACTCACTAAAACAAAAGAGGTGTGTGAAAGCTTCATGACAAGATTAGGGAAAAAATGACACTCGTGAACACTTTTTAATCAAATGATTAGTGCAAATAAAACCAAATTGAACCATGGACTTGCTTTGGATCCATCATATATTCATATAACTTGGACTTAGAAGAAATATCAAATTTTTTCATATAAGATACTTTAAGGTTGTTTGTGAAGATTACATCAAAATGGTTAAACTTCTTAGGAACCCCAAAACTAATTCCCAAAACTAAAACACATAATGTTTTGAATCTTTAAAACATTAGGTCAAATGTTATGTTATTCAAAACATTTAGGAGTGATGATTATTACACTTTTTGAAGTTTTAAAGTGAAGTTTAATACTGATTTTTCCCATGATTTCCCATCTCAAGCTTTTGACATTTTCATTAATCCCACCATGATTCCCACTTCTATACTGTATCTCCAATGCAGTTGCACAATAATGGATATAAAAACTCTCCTGACCATACATGCCTTTTAAAACTATAAAATCCGCACTAACCCTTTAATTAGCTATCCAAATGCCAATTCAAAGATAATGAAAAGATACGTTTAGCAGACACCTTGAATGACCCATTTTCATAGCAGCTCAGAACTTACACCTTCATGTGGAAATTCCTCAAATTCAATTATTGTTTCAACAAAGCCTTCTCTTGGAATTTGATCTTTCTGCTTCTGATTCCATCATTTCCTAATCTGAATTACATATCTAAAATTAATAGGACACTGTTTAATGCCCATCTAGATTGCAGCTAACACATCAGAATAGAACAAACTTCATTTTTTTGAATCCATGCAACAGCGCTTCCATCAATATGAAGTCCATGCAGAGGAGCCACATAAGGATTGCAATCCAGCAACTAATGAAATGTAAATATGCCATCACAAAGTAAACAGAAAGTACCAACAATGTTAAGGTCTGACCACTAAGTCTGCAAGTACATTGCTGGCAGTTCATCGATACCCAAGGAAAGGATGACTAGTGTGAAACCTAAATTGTACGACTCCAAATTGAATGTCCATTTTCTTGGATTTCTACAAACAGAAGTCATTTCAGCATATACTGATGGATTTTCACAACTTGATCCAGACTGGATACAAAACTCTGAATACAGTATGCACTGAGATTTTCAAACCACAAGTCATTCCAGCAGATACAGATTGGCACATGATCTATCCAAAGAGGGCTACAAGCACGAATTTAGATGAAAATGCGAAAAAGAACTCAAACAGGAACCTGAAGTGGGGCAGAATGCAATGTCCATGGTCATCGGTAGGTGGTCTTGTCCACCATAATACTGGAAACTCACCACTGCAATCACTGCCATGCAAATGGATGGCCAGCAAGAACCAGAGTTAGTAGAAACATAGAGGATCAGCTTAAGATCCTTATGAGAGCTTATTTGGCTTGGTGGGTCAGCTTGCCTTCCCAACTGCACACATTTGCACCATGCCACCAAAAGTTGCTCACTGTGGAAGCTTAGCTCCAAAACCCAGTTTACACCACATCACAGTAAGTATCAATGTTCAATAATCAGATAGGCAGCAGAAAACCTGCAGCTTGTGAACAGAGAAAGAGAATCTGGACCAGGAAAACAAAAGTAAAAACACAGTTTTTCAGCTAGTGACTAAGTACTATTTCCATGCTGCTGAATCTTGTTACAGCTCTTCAAGAAGATTCAAAATAGAGCTCAGATTGAGAGTGATAGAATTGATTTTATGAAAAATTCTTCCTGTCCAGCAATGGTCTTACAAATAACCAGGATGACATACAACCATTTCGACAATGATGCTGATAAACTTAAAACCTAAAACCTGCCTCAAGAAACTGGAGAGTGAGACATCAAGTGCCCCAACAATTTGCCATAGAGCCAAGACTAGGTTGACATGCAAAGTTTGACCTAAGAAGTCTCACAATTGCAAACAAACACTGAAGCCTTAATAGAGCTCTCTAATATTAAGCTTTTATGACTCAAAACACATTGCAAAGCATCTCCTCCTCTATTCAATAACAAAGCAATGGTATGCAGACCAGTGGTTCAACATCAGAAAGGAACTGCAAACCTTCCTGGATAAGCAACAAGAGGACAAAAAAACACACATTTGCAAAGGATTTCTCTCTCTCTTTCTCTGCATCATTATATTCAGCAAAGCAATTTCCAGATTTCCACTGCACCACTTCAGGTTATCAAACAAAGCGCAAACTCCATAGCTTCCAGGAAAACAGTGAAGTCAAAAGTGAGAAGTTTTTTTGAGAGTGTTGTGGTCTGACATTTCAAACACAGTTGCAGAGAATTCTAGTTGCTTCTCCATCATCTTTTAGATGCTGAGTTTGATGGTTGACACCCACAGTGGCAGCAGCAGTTGTGTTTGAGGAAGATCAAGATGGCTCGGCAGGAGATCCTAAAACCCCTTTGTGGTTGTCCATCCCTCCTTTCACAGAGGTATGGTGAGATATACTACTGCTACCTCTGCTCAGCAATTCATGGTCCAGAAAAACAACCACTACAGTTATGTCATCATGGAAATGTCTTCGTATTCCGCGTTCAATTCGCTTGAGATCAGAGTACCGCATCTCTCGCTTCTTTGCAGCTTCTTGCAGAGCTGTTCTGATCAACCGTCTTGCAATTCCAGCTCTTGGATGGTTGTGCACAATTTCCACAGCTTCTTGGTTGCTTAGGTGCTCCCAGAGGCCATCAGATGCAAAAATGATGAACCGGTCTTGTGGTCTGAGCATGTGGACATGGAAATCTGGCTCTGCTGATAAAACAGGCCGCCGAAGAGGCTCAGGAAGGCGGAAGCGTGAGAGCAGTGGCTCCCTGTTATACTCTGCCTTCTTCAAATACACATCACCAATGGAGCGTGAGACTTGAATCAGGCCCTTGACTCTCCACACTCCATGTTTGAGAACCACGATGTGAGAGTCATCCGGGTGCAGAGCCATAAGATCCTGTCGCACAGACTCTATACTAGCATTGTGCTCTGCGGAGACTTGCATGGCAACTATGGGGCCTGTGGTGGTCGATCGGGAGAGAGTGCCCAGCACAGCTCGAGAGTCGCCAAGATTAGCGATGTAGAGCTTAGAACCCCAGATTACTCCCACCAAGCAACAAGAGCCAACAGCAGCAATCTGCGGCTTGGTCAGCCAAGACTTCTGCACTATGGCAAAGAACTTGTCCTCTGTCTCCATGAAAGCTTTCCGAATAACCTCGACAGACATACCTTGCTGCTCCTCCGCAAACTTCTGCAGGTAGTAATACAGCGAGTCGTTGATGAAGCGCGAAGCTTCAGGGCCTCCATGTCCATCGTAAATCCCCACGAATGTCCCGAACTTGCCTGACTCCACTTGACTCTGATCCTCTAGCAGCGTGTTCGCTTGCACCACGGCGATGGAGAACTCCCCCGACCCATGCGGGCTCAAGTCCTTGTACCAGAGCAAGGCATCTTGCCGATCCGCTGCCTCCGCCCCCATGTGCGCATACCGTTGCACGGGCCGCCAGCATGCCACCAACATCTTCATGACCCACTCCAGCATCGCTCATCTCTCCATCACACGCCCCTTGTTGTTTTTGTTGTTGGTTTTCTTCTTCTTCTTCTTCTTCTTCTTCTTCTTCAGTCCTCTTCCTCCTCATGTCCCCTGCTACCCATACTCCTGCCTCTTCTCAAATCCTTTCAACCTCCATGACTGTCTCCCCCCATGCCCTCCCTGTTACGATCTCCCGTCTTTCTTGCTCCAGCAAGCATCTGGCCCTTCCACCCTCCGCTTCCTCAAATTCTCTCTCTCTCTCTCTCTCTCTCCCCAAGCTCCAGACCGTGTGCGTCGTCACTACAAACCCCACACCCTTCCTCCTTCTACAAAAGATACGAAAGATAACAAAAAAAGGATGCCCGCCTTCACCACCACACACGAGAACTCTCTGCACTCTCAACTCCAGTCGCTTGCCGTCAAGCTTTTGTCGAGATTCCGTCTCACTGCGACAACAACATTCCGTCGAGCTCTAGACTCTCGCGGCTCGCGATCCAAGAGCGCCGCGCGCGTGAGGAAGAAGAAGAGGAAAGAAGAAGAAAGGCGAAGATGCAAAGTCCGGGGCCTCATCCATAGCCATCTGCCTTGTGAGTGGGTAGATTTTCAGCATATTGGTACATTTTGGAAATGTCTGGCAGATTTTACAAAGTTTAAGTAGATTTTTCAGAATCTACTACCATTCACAAAATCTTCAAAGACTTTACAAAATCTACTACCGTGCAGAAAATCTTCATATGCCTCCTCTCTCCTTCCTACAATCTCACCCTCATTATCTCCGTTTCAGCTACATTTCGGGAAATCCTTTTTCCGACAAAAGCACATTCCAGTTCCGGTAGATTTGGTCGGTTGTCACGCTATCTCCATGACGGCTGGCGGGTATCTGCGTCTGCGTACGTCATCACAGCATCATAACCGGCTGTTCACACTTAAAACCGGTGTTGGCCGGTTATTGAAGGTTGCTCCCGGTTATCAGCTAGGATATTAACAAGCTACCAGTCTGCTCTTGATTGTTTATGACCGGTTAGACTGATAACCTTCTGGTATTGTATTTTCAAACTCGAATGACCTCCCTCGATGATAATTGGGTCATCCCATCAATCTTTAAATACTAACACTTTTTTTAAACAGACAAAAAATAACAGTTTTTTATTTAAAAAAATTACCAGAGTATAACCGGCACTTAGCCAAAGTTACTTCCCGGGTATTCGATAAGCCGCCAGGCACCCCTTTTGATGTTGATATTGATAACCTGTGAGGTCCCCCGAAAAATAACCCGCCCAACGGTTATTAAAAAAGAGAGTAACATCAATAATTTTCCTCTATTTTAAAATTTTAAAATTTGAAATACCCACTAACAAGGGATGGCTTGAAGCTATTCTAATTCGTATTATAATTTCAAAAACATATGATTGGGAGTTGGATAATGTTTGAGCAAAATATTAGAGCTTATCATCATTTTTTTTGGAGTTCATATTACAAAACTAGCCAACAAAATTTGGAGGAAACTAAATGGAATTGAAAAGTATGTTTGAGTGTCTTCCATTTGGGGAAAGTTTTAGAACTTATTATTGAATTTATTATTATTATTATTATTACTATTATCATTGTCAATGAGTGTTTTTTTTCCCCCACCATTACCATAGTAGTCTAGGGTCAGTTTCCACATTGTCAAAACGAATAATCTTCTTTTTTCAAAAACCTAATTTGGTTTTTAATTTTGAAAATTTCCAAGCTCTACTATGATATTGTCATAGGAGTAATGAAATTATTCAGAGTGTAACTAATGATATATTATGATGATTTTCAACTTGTCAACTGCATGTTTTCACAAAAAATTGTTTCAGTATTTTGAGGATTATTTAATGATGAAACTGACCTTAGAGAGTAAGGTATGTTCCCATATGGTTCTCAATACCGAGTTCATTGTTATTCGCTCGTGATCTCAAAGTTGTGCCTGCTTATGTTCATGTAGATTTGTAGGGAAAGATATTAAATGGATATGGTTGAAATAATAAGTTATTACAATTGATATGTTATTATAAATAACATGGTCACGACAAGGCACATATTAATTTGCCTTTCCACCTAGGTGGGTAGTGAAAAGGAGTGAGGTAGTTAGGCTTGACAAGGGGTAATGTATTGGTACACTAATATTATAACCAAATAAAAAAACCATTGTTGCTGCTTGTGATGAGTAGGACCCTCCCCACAATCCATCCCCAAAATACAACACCCACACCTGAGTTTATCACACAGACTAGGTGACCCGAATATACCACCACACCCACCCAACACCCCCTTTCCCCCCAAAAGAAAATAATGGTGACCAATTCACTCCATGACATGGCTTCTCATTGGTTGCATGGAAATTCTATTCTTAAAATTTGACTGTGATTATCTTTTGGCCTGGACTAATAGCCCTTCCTAAGAACACTCGCCGATTCACCTCTCCTATTAATTAGATGAGGTGCCTTCCAAGTTCAAATTTATTTTGGCAACGAGACAATTTGATTGGCCCATGGCTCAAATAAATTGAAACTATGGAGGCTCCCCAAAATAGAAGGTTATATTTTGAAGTATAGAGCTCCTCCCATTTGGCCCACCTATTATAGGTGAAATGAGGACAACATATGCTATGGGATAACAGTGAGGTGCTATGGAAAACATGTCGGGGAACATATTGAGAACTCATTGGATACTTAAAGGGAACACATTTGGAATGAGGGAAAAATGAAAAAAAATCCTTCCCTCCACCCCCTTCCCCCCAAACTTAAAAGGAAAAAAAGCAAGGAACCTTGAGTGCCTGCTTGGGCCCTCCCACTGGCTCCATGAACTTTCTCTTCCCAAAAGAGTTTGGTCACCATTTTTGGCCTGGGCTAACACCCCTTGCAAACAACACCCTACCAATTAATGTAGTAGTTGTAATGAAGGGGCTGGGGCAAAAGGGATGGCAATGGGAGCAACATAATTTAAAGGGCAAATCCTTTTTTGTGGGAATTGGGTGGTTGTATTGCAAGCAAAAAGATGGTGGGTGGTTGTGAGATTCCAATGTCAAGCCCACACACACACACTCACTTTGCTTTCCATGAAAAATATGTGATGGATGATGGTCATTGGTGATTTGCCTTGCTACCTTGACCACCTCCTTGCAACCCATTTGATCGCACACCGACCGTGATCGTACAGCAAGTGAAACGGGTCTTTTTGGCCAATGGGATGAGGGTTAGTAGGGTGGCACATATCCAAAATGTAAAAGTTTTGCAATTTACTTGAAAGCATGCTATTTCTTACAAAGCATTTGTGTCATTCTTTCACCAGATTGAGCATTTCAAAAGCAAATTGGTTGAGCGCTCCACAAGAAGAATCAATTGCTCCAAATCATCAACTAAGAGCCTTGGATTTAACTTGCAGGAAGTGGGGATTGGCATTGTGCTCTTGCCAGTTTCCCAAAAGAAGAAGAAGAAGACAATTGAGGTTTATCACTGAGCGTTAGAGGACCTATCATTCCTAAATTTACAGTAACAAGAAGGGCACTGATTGATGATGCTGCAATCCAAATACACCAAAAAAACAAATGTAAGAGCTTTGTAAGAGCTTTGTGTGAAGTTTAAGGTGTTAAAGACTTGGGAAAGGTCTGGTAGCATATACTGGGGGCATGTATATGATGAAGCTGGGAGAGCTCAAGCTTCCATAAACCTCACTCAGGGAAGTAGTTAGCTGCATACAAAAGCTGCTGGATTTGTGTATATGATGAAGCTGGGAGCTCAAGCTTCCATAAACCTCACTCAGGGAAGTAGTTAGCTGCATACAAAAGCTGCTGGATTTGTGTATATGATGAAGCTGGGAGCTCAAGCTTCCATAAACCTCACTCAGGGAAATAGCTACCTGCATTCAAAAGCTGCTGGATTTGTGTATTTGATGAAGCTAGGAGCTCAAGCTTCCATAAACCTCATTCAGGGAAATGGTTAGCTGCATACATACAAAAGCTGCTGGAGTCCATGTGCGATTGGTACCAATACATTTTACAGTTGGAGTACAGACAGAACCCTATGTTATAAAGAAAGATTCATTACACCGGTACCATGGATGGGCTTCTTCTTTGGGCTGCAAGAAATGCATGAGCAAATGAGCAAATGAACAATGAACACCTGCAATCATTTGAGCAGGGAAGTGGCTGTCTAAAATAGACTAGAGAGCCACGGGTGCTCTTTTGGGTAGTCACAAGAAAGGTATAGAAACGCCACTTTTGAACATGTATAAAAACCCATATACAAGTTACTTCTGAAACAGGGTACAATGTTACTTTCTTCACAAATTTTCACTGATGTACCTACGTAGTTGTTGGTAGCTGTTTCAGTGTGCAGCAGATTCTCAGAAAAGCTTTTTTAATTTTTGAGTGATCCACAAGTTTGAAATTATGTCTCTTTTTCTCTTTTGATTTATTTTTTATAATAAATAATAATAATAAAAACAACAACAATATATATATAATCATAATTATAACTAGAATTATATTGACCAGTAAGAGCTTATTGAGAGAGTTCTCAAATTTGGTTTTTAATGTAAGGGATTTTATTTGGTAGTTTGTGTTAAATAGGTGTTGGAATTGAATCTCATACAATTAGAGACTTCTAACTTTGAGATTAACATCTTGCCATAAGATGCCAGAAGCATAATTTGTGGCATTTTAGAGAAAAACCTAACTTAATTGAATAAAAGCATGGTTAGATGATTCACTTTTAGTATTTTGAAGAGTCCACATCATGCATTATTTAAAAATCTTGGAGTTATAATATTACTAAATTATAAATATTACAATTATTTCTTATGCGTTTGATCAAGTGTATTCATAGATCACCTTTTAAATATGATTAGACATGCGATTGGTTCAAAAATTCACATGAAAGTTTGAATATTTCCATGTGAAATGAACTATAAATGATAAGAAATAATGAAAAAATATCATTAAAAATTTATGTAAAGAAAGTTTCAATGCATTTAATGCTTAAAATTCTCATTTGATGGTGGTTTCTTTTTTCAATTTTTATTTTGACATTACTAAGACATAATTTTTGAATTCACAATTTTCATTTCATTTGTGTCAGAAATGTAATCTTATCATTTCAAAAGTCCACTATAAGTCCACTCTTTTCTTAGCATTTGTTCACATCTAAAAATATGATTCCCACTAATACGATCCATATTATTATGCATCAAAAATTTATATTTGCTTCACTGTATTCAAGTTGAACAACTTTAAAGTAGGTCCATCGAGAGCAATATATTGGCATTTATAATTAAATTGGATTAAGTTCAAGCTTGTAATAACATCAAGCTAAGTTTGGATTAGTGTTGTGTGTGTTATGGGTAAATGTATAACACGAGGCTTGTAAGTGTAAAATTGTGTAAATCCATATTGTGCCATGTAAAATCATGTAAATGTAAACAATAAATCGTGTAAATGTAAAACAATTTACACTTACATCAATTTTTATAATTGTGTAAAACAATGTAAAAATGTGTAACTTATATTTGGGGGGGTGGGGCTGCCTAAAATTTCAATGTAATGGGCCAATCAAAGTGCTCCACTTGCAAAGTTGTGAAAAAATAAAATAAAAAAATGAAACGCACTAAAACTTCTTAATATGAATCATAATAGGCACCCAAGCTTTTGTAAAAGCCTAGACCATAAACAAAGTTAGGAATGGAAATTCTAATCCAACAGTGAGGTGGGGCAATATCCAACCAAAACATTTCTCAATAGCACCGCAATTTGTCACATATTGACGTGCTCCCAAGTTCCTGATTGGACCCAAGTTGGGTTCGAATCAGTCAAACAACGGAATTGTTTGGAACTCGGGGCATGCTCCCAACACTCAACATTAAAAGGGGTAAAGGGGCGTGCTGAAGTTCCGGGATGGGATTAGGAAGAGGGACAATCTTAAGTCACTTATTCAAACCTGCATCAAACCAACCAATAAGTTGGTTAGTTCACATTCTAGAGCACTTTTAATGTTAGGACAAGCCACGGGCAACTCTAGACTCACAAGATTCACCACGCCCTGGACTTGGGAGAAGCCACCACCTTCCCCCATATAGTATTCTATGTGACTCTTATATGTGTAGGTGTCATAGAGAGTCGCATCCAAATGGTTTTTTGTCCCGGGACTCTCAAGGAGGAGTCTCGAAATAGTCTCAGTTTGGATTCCCGAGACTTTGCGAGTTCATAATTCTTTGCTCAGACCTCCGATTGCGATGAAGTCTAAATCAAACTTGTACCTCTCCTTGAGAGCTTTCCAATGGTGTGTCACACTCCACCTGCACACATCGAGGTTGGGTCGATTCCTGATTTTTAATGGTCGGAAGTCAAATTGCCAATTTGATTCCCGACCTTTCTTTTTGCCATAACTTGTGCTACAGATATCCAAATGGCTCATGCGAGGCCATTTTCGACATCTACACTTCGATAGCTTTCCAATGAACAAAAAACACATCAAGGCGAAGTGTTTTGACCCCTGTAATCGAACTCTGAAGTTTTGGGAGTCCTGGAGGACTCCCAAGTCCCCATTTTGGGAGTGTGAATGTCATTCTCACACTTTTCCAAAAGTGGGGTTGCAACACATATCATTTGCCCAAAAATGTGTTTTTATGAAATACATATATGTGGGATAAAATGAAGCACTTCCACAATACCCTATTGGTAGTAAAACCTTCTATTTGGTGAATATTAAAAATAGGTTTTTTTTAGTGAAGGGCCAACCAAACTAGCCCATTAGAAAAAAAAACAGTGAACTTTGCAATGTACCCATAATTAATTAATATGGATTGTAATAGGTATAATCGTTAAAGGTATATGATACACACATTTAATGTTTACGTATGATTATGTATATGTATTTAACAATCATTTACACTACCCATGTGTAAATGTAAAAATATATATCTACATGGCAAGTGACGTAAGTATAAATGGTTTATCCTTACATTGGTTTGGACTTGTACATATACACATGAAATAATACTATCCAAAAAGGTTAGTAAAGAAATATGATTGACATTGGTTGGCCAACCACACCAAACTTGTGGCATTTAATTGATTCTCAATATAGATTGTCAAGGATTTCATGTTTATTTGTGGGGATACAAACATAATTTACACCTTTTTTTTTGGACTTAGTAGACATTAAGAGAGGCCCACAAATTAGGCATGAATGGATCTCTTCTTTCAAATGTCAAATCATAGTTTTACTTTTGATTTGAATTCCAATATATGAGAATCTTAAAAACCTATTGTTGATTTGGCCATTTAAAAAGGACAAAATAACAATAAATATTTGTGAGGTTTTTGTCAATAGCAAATGTCGCATTAAGTGTGCCATTTATTAAGATTGACTTCAATTTAGATCAATTAGGGGGAGGGGGGGGGGGTGTGTGGTTAATAGTTATATATTTTGGGAAAATAGTCATCAACATTGCCAAATTGCTACATTAGGTTTTAGTATATAATCAAAAATATAAAAGGATATTAAATGTTTTATTTTCACATTTTGTTTATAGCCAAATTTGGCTCAATATTCTTATGGATGATTGCCACTTCAACTCCATCACAAAAATAAAAAATAAATAAAAATTGGACATGCTTTGAAATTGTTATAAACATTACATTTTTATATTGAGGCATATGAACATAATTTGATAACAATCAAACAATATTAGTTTGGTATGGAATATGTCATTGGGTTGTTATCATCCCACCAACATAAATGAAACATTTAAAGGTGTCAATGAAAACATCCTAATGAAAATTATATAATATGTTGAGTTTATATTCCCAAATTTCTTGATGGTTATAATAAGGTTTAGGTAGGTAGAAAAGTAGGAGAGATTTACTTACTTAAGTAAGTAAATAGGTAGGAAAACACAAGATTAAGTGAATTAAATAACAACCATGGTTTTATTTTAGAATTTATGTTTTGCATTTAGGGTTAAACTTCTAAAAGTTGTGAGGCAACTTTATGTCCCTTTACTACCGATCCAATGAAAGTACATATGCTACTAGTGAAGGAAAAATGTGAGCATATTTCTAAATGTTAAATTGTGTTTGTAGTTGAAACCAATTTTCTTACCTCCTATGCATCATTTACAATTTAGAATTGATAGATATATTTTCCAAGCTCAAACACTTTAAAGCCTATAATTTTATGTTAAATTATGATTCATTTAAACCAACTTTTAAGGTTCAACACCATGTTCAACTTGGTTATAGACCACTAATCATTTAAAATATTATTCCTATCACATAAATTATCCAAATCTAGCTTGTTTTACCTCATTAGAAAGGCAACTACAAGGCGCATATGCCTACCAAAATCCAAGCTCTGCATCTGAACTAGTAAGAAATTGTGTTACCAAACCCGAAAGGGTTTTTACGAATGTAGGAAGTTTAACTTCACTGCAGACCACCATTCATTTGAAATATAATTCTTAACACATATGTTATTCAAATTTAGCTTGTTTTAGTTCATTAGAAAGCTAACTACAAGGCAAACCTTCCTACCAAATCCTAAGATCTGCACCTAAACTAGTAAAAAGTTGTGTTACCAAACCCGAAAGGTTTTACGAAGGTAGTGAGTTTAACTTCACTATAGACCACTAGTCACTTCAAATATTATTTCTAACACATACGTTATTCAAATCTTACTTGCCTTAGCTCATTAAGAAGTTAACTACAAAGCACACCTTTTTACCAAATCCTAAGTTCTACACCTAAACCAGTAAAAAGTTATGTTACCAAACCCAAAATGGTTCGTGAAATTTCTAAAAGATTTCGAGCTCCCAACATTATCCCTACTCACTTCCATCCTTTCAAAACTAAATCATAAGCCTATCATCTAGTGGACCAGTAAAGAATATAATATTTGGGATAATTTAAAATAAACTTCAAAGAATCTTGAATGAACATTTAAGTGTACATGATTGTACTAAATTGTGCCTAAAAAGGAGGTTCAAAATCTTAACACTCACTTGCAATGATCACCTAAAAATTCCATGTTATATTTGAATGGTTTTTGAACATTAATTGTAAGGCAATGTGGTTTCCGCAGACACAATTTTTCATAGTGAATGTGACTAAACCTACCTTATTAGCCCAAGCCTTTTCTCCCACCTTACTTGTTAGACTACAATTACATAGTAGTTCCACTTCCAAGCGGGTTTTGTGAGTGCATATCTTCATGTTGAAGGTGTGCAAAAAAGCCTCACACTTAGAATTCCATGCATGGTCCAAAAAAAAAAGTTTTGTTCTTGGCCTCCTACTTTTGGTGCCATAAGTAGGAGGTCGAATGCATAATGTTTTACCTTGGCCATGCTTTGAACTTCCAAGCTATGTGCTTAGACCTCTCGGCATAGTTGAAATTTATTTTTTTGTTTTTGGCCTCCTACTTTCAATGTCAAAACTAAGAGGTTGAAAGCAAATTGTTTATTTCAATCTATTCAATCAAGAGTTTTTTTACATGGTAAAAGTTTCCTTTGAACCATGCCCATATTTCCATGCACAGAGTTGGAATAATTTGTTTTTTGTTCAGCCTTTTACTTTCAACATCGAAAATGGAAGTCCAAAAGCAATTTTTTTTTAATGTTAGCCATGCTTAGAACTTTAAGCACAAAACTTGGAAACTTAAAGTGTGGCCAAGGAAAAAAACATTCTTTCAACCTCTTACTTTTGGTGTCTAGAATAGGAGACCAAAAACAAAAAAAATCCTTTGAACCATGCCCAAATCTCCATGCATAAAGTTGAAGCAATTTGTTTTGTGTTTGGCCTCATATTTCAACACCAAAAGTAAGAGGCCAAGAGTAAAAAAAAAATCTTTTGAACATGCCTAGAGCTCCAAGCATGAAGCTTTAATTAACGTCTAACTTTCGACACCGAAAATTACAAGCCAAGGAAAAAATAAAAAAGTTCAAATTCATTTAGTGCAATATGTTGAAATTTTTTTCATGGAAGTTAATTACAATATGTGATCCAAAAAAAATCACCTTATGGGGTGGTGGTGTAATGGTTAAAAACTTGACTTTCCAATGTGGAGGCGAGGAGTGCAAATCCCACAATTGCAACTTAGGTTACCTTGGCTATTGTTGACGATGAGGCCCATTCAACCCCCTTTCCATGGAGCATCGAGCCGAATACCTAGCTCGCACCATTCGTCGCATTTTGGAGTTTTTGCAATTGTGATTTATCCCCTTCAAGTTATTTACTAAGTTGTAATTCACCAAAGGCCACTTAGGTGGAAATGTTAATACTTAAGTTTGATTTTGATTCTATTTAAGAGTCTAATCAAAGTGAAGACTAAATAAAGATGTATTAGGACTACATCCTAAAAATCTTTCAAGTACATCATTCGTGTTTGAAAATTATTCTACAGACTAACTTAATATTGTCATGGCGAAATGTTATTGTTGATCATGGGCTTGTATTCCCAATATAAATAAAATCCCATTTAATTATACATCCCTTTTCACCTCTCTACATCATAAAAGGATAATGTACTTAAAAAGGTTTACTATGTCCTAAAATTAACTAAGCCTTACATCAATTTAAATTAAAAAGTTTTCTACGCTGAAATATCATAAAAATAGATTATGGATTAAAAGTCTTCTACGCTGAAATATCATAAAAATAGATTATGGATTTTTCGAAAAATAAGATCTTACATCATTCAACAACATTAGATTTATGATGACCAATCTAAGAACCTCCAATATTGGTCAATAATAAATGGGTATTGTTTGGAATAATTGTACATGTAATTTAAAAATGCATGTGTGTAATGTTTGGTTTATAGCTTGGAATTGTGCACACTTTTAAGCACAATTCATATGAGGTTTACAAATTCACATTTTACATGGATAGCTCCAAACATTCTAAATTAAGTCATTGCCCAACAAAACCTTGGGAATATCCAAGAGATGACACTTGGTTACTCGCCCTTTATCATTTGTTGGAAATTAGAACATGGGGAATAAAATGGAAAAGGGCAATTTACAAAATAAATGAATGGGTGATGTGGCAATGGGCAAATGCAAACATAAATAATGAAAGTCTTACATTATTGAAACAAATTGTAAACATTGGAAGGAGGATATGGAAGACTACCACTAGCCAATGTTTACACATGCCATGGATTTCTTCAAAGAACATGCAAGTTTGAAGAAGCCAATTCCATAATGTTTTCATTCATGAAAAACATGAATCCAAAAGGGAAAAACATACATTTTCTTATTGTTGGAAATCATGCACATTCCTTGAGTTCATGTTTTGTGTAGATGTGGGTGTAGTATTTTTACATAATAGTTGCAAACCTCTAAAAAAAATCAATATTCACCCATTGATAGCTAATTACTTGCTAGAATAAAAAAAAATCATGCATTCATAATATCAATCAAACATTCAAATTATGAAAGTAAATTGTACTTATTAAATAATTCACTAATGTTGAACATAAACAAACAAAATCAAATTCAACATCATTTTTTTTCTTTTCATTCTTTCACAATAGCAATGAAAAAAATGAATCTAGAAGGAAAAAACATACATTTTGTTGTTGTTGAAGAGTTGTTGGAGAAGACCATGCACATTCTTGAGTTCATGTTGTGTGTAGGTTTAAGTATACTGTTTTTACATAATAGTTGCAAACCTTTGAAAAAAATCAATATTCACTTGGCCAATAGTTCTAGTTACTTACTAAAACAAAAATGACACATTTAATATCAATCAGATCTAATACATTAGCAATGTCAATCAAACTTTCAAATTAGGCAAATAAATTGTAATTACTAAATAGTTCATGATACTCAACAAAAAAAATAAAATCAACCTCATTTTCTTTCTTTTCCCTCTTTTACAACAACAATAAAAAAATGAATTTAAAGGGAGAAAACATACATTTTGTTATTGTTGAAGTGTTGGAAAGTCGTGCACATTCTTTGATTTCATGTTGTGTGCAAGTGTGGGTGTAGTGTTTATACACAATAGTTGCAAACCTTTGAAAAAAGGTAATATTCACCCCCTCATAGTTCAAGTAACTTGCTAGAACCTAAAACCCATTCATTTGTATCAAACCTACTACATTAGCAATGTCTATCAAACTTTCAAGTGAGGCAAGTAAATTGTATTTACTAATTTGTTCACTAATATTCAACAAAAAAAACCTTGTTTTCTTTCTTTTCCTTCTCTTACAACAACAATGAAAAAAGTAAATCTAGAAGGGAAAAACTTTTTTTTTTTCATTGTTGAAAAATTGTTGGAAGTTGTACACACCTTGACTCCACATTGTGTGTAGAATAATGAAAAACATGATTCCAAAGGGAAACTACAACAATGGGGTTGTATAAAAACTTATTGAGTTGAAATTAATTTGGTTGCTAAACCCTAATCCTAAAGGCATGTGTAAGAGGAAAATTCAAATTTGAGATCTCCCTCCAAAATAAACCATGCGCATTAAGGTTTTGGATGCTTCATCTTACAAGTTAAGGTTTTGGATACTTCAATAATGTATGTTCTTTTGTGTTCTTGGTCGTGTTGGTTTGAATTTTTTTGATTCCAAATTATTTTTGGAAGCTTCAACTATTTGTTTATTAACATGTTATATGGGACTTGTTACAATTATGATTTAGATTAAAAAATATTCTACCATGTCGTAGGTTAAAATGACTCACTTTCAACACCTTTGCCAATTATCAAAAAAACATTTACTAGCTCAAATTAAGCATTATGATTAGATCATATGTTCCTAGTAGCTTTGGCCAATGTCACTTTCCATTTGGGGATTTGAAGTTCAAGGTATGGCCAAAAAAATGGTTAGGAATCTAATTAGCAATTTGATTTTTGACCATTAAAATTTAAGAAATATGAGTCAAATGATATCCAATTGGAGTGTGTGTAAAAATTTGATTCCTAACCGTTAAAACCCAAGAAACAATTGTTAAATGATGTTTGATTGAAAAGTTCTTCAATCAAAGTCCATAAGTTAGCATTATAAGTTCACAAGATTATGATACTCATAACTTTACAAAATCAAAAAATTCTAAACTTCCATTTTGGAATCTTGGGAATTGTTGTCATTTCAATGTAGTCCCCATTGCCAATCACAAAATATAATATGAGAAGGAAAATAATGAATTCTCCCAAATCCAAGTGGCGATAAATTTTGTGAATGTTTTTTACCCATGGCATATTTGCGCACCATTTTGGTTCCAACTTGTACTACCCATTTTTTTTTGGTTGAGAATTGACTTCACCTTGAATTCACATGTGTGAAATTGTCTTAGACTTATCCAAATGATCCCATCTTCTTTCTTTTTCTTGGGAGTTGAGGAATGTGCCTTTGATTTGCAATTTGTTGCAAAATTCAAAAAATAGTTTTTTTAAAACCATAATATCACTTGATTAACTTAAGGGTGCATCACTAACATTCAAGACTTCATGCAAGACACCTTTGACTTCACTTTTTCCCACTTTCATGGTTAAATTGACATTTTTCTTCCAAGTTGTTTCTTGGATAAAATTGTTGCCCATGTAGACATATCTTTTAGAAATGCACTTGTAGTTACAAAAATTACATATCTAGAACATGAGATGTCAAATTGATGCTCCCAAATCGATGTACCAAGTTTCACTCTCCAAACATTTGGTGTTGCAAAGAAAATTTGTTCCACAAGAGTATTCATCTCTTTGGTGTGGTCCTTCTGTTTCAAATTTATCGGCTTCTTTTGACAATCCATTGCCTAGTGCCCAACTTCCTTGTAGTAGTTATGCAAGTTTTTCTTTTCCATATTTCTTAATGGTTTTCCTTCTAGTCAGGTGACAAGATGTCAGTAACTTTGGACATGCACACAACCAAAGTTGAACATCCTTCCTTTGAACCTTGGGCAACCTCTTTCAATTCTTCATGAACCCTTTCAAGCCTTGTCTCTTATGTTGTTTCCACTCCAATTACATTCTAAAACAAAGAATTATGTAGCCCCATGACAATGAGGTCCTTACTTTCTTATTTCTCTTCTCCCACTTTGCAAAATCTCTTGTTGGTTTAACCTCTAATCCTATCACAATGCTCCAAAGTTCTTTGTCCTTAATAACATTTGCAACTTGAACTTCCTAGAGACAAAAATTCCCTACAAAGTAGTGATCTTAGTGATGACAAATGCAAATCCTTATGGGTCCACAACTTGTTGACTTACCAACAACTCTATCTAACATCCAAAGATTTTCAATAGCAAAAATAACTTGATTAGAGACAAAGGTGAGGACTCCATCTAACACCCAAAGGTTTGCATTAGGAAGTATAACTTGATCAAGACTTGCTAAAAGTCAAGTAGGCACACACTTGTGCTCTACTTGGCACTATACCAAAATCAGAAAAGAGATGAATTTGACTGAATGAAAGCACATGTTATATACAATTCTACTAATTTATACATTCAAAAAACTCATGGGCAAGTCACCCAGCAAAGTTAGAACAATAGTAATAGTCATGAGAACTCGAAAGAAATGAGCCCGTTGTAGATATGCTTGATAGCTCATTGCAATCTCAACTTGGATGCAATCTCTCTTTTCTCATGGAATTACAATGATAAATTAGATAGGACAGTGGAAATAAAGTACTTCTCAAGTTGCTTTGGAAACCATAGAATATGATTCATGGTTGGGCCATTGCTATGCATTTACTTCTCCCACGCTCAAACACATTTCATTAGAAGAAAGCTTTATTGGGACTTTAATTTAGAAACTACAAACCACATTTGTTAATAACTAGTATTTGATATTTATTAGGTTATAAACCATTTTTGTGCTAATTTCACTTGCTGCATTGGCCCCATTCAGATGTGGACTCATTCATTCAATACAGGTCAAAGGTTTAAGTATGCTTCAGACGAGCTAGACATTGATTGTAAGTGATTCAAGCCTAATAGCAATAGCAAACAAGATCGCTACGAACAGTTACTACGAAGCATGCGTGAGTGTTATCAAGGAAATTGCATATTTAGAATATGACCTAGAAAACTTTCTCTCAACTAGACTGCATATGTCATGGCTCAGTTAGCTAATTCCAACTTCGAAAATTTTGAGAACCTACATTTTTCCATTCAATGTCCCAAAAAAATTGACATATTCACAATGGCATACAATACATGCAGCCATGTGCATAATTTTGCCTTGCCACTGTCAAGTCCATGTTAGCAGCTTGACCTGCACAAAAAGGTTCAAAACAATTGTCATCAATCAAGGTTTTGCCCCTTGAGTAGAAGAAGAATTACGACACCAAATTCACAACTTTTTTAATTGTTTTGCAAAATACGTCATTTTTGGCTCATGAAAGAGCTTGAATGGTGACCCAAGGTTCATGAACTAGGACTATGAACAGAAAGGGAACCCTAAGTTGTACCTCTTGTCACTGTCATCCATGAGGGTGTCTTGCTTGGCATCCTGTAGCCCTTCCATAGGAGCAGAACTGCTGCTGTCATTATAGTCAGTGGTGTCATTGTCATCATCGTCATCTTGCTGCTGCTGCTGCTGCTGCCGACGCACTACTTCATCTTGCAAGATTTTCAAACTCTGTTCATTGTCATTTTCTCTTGCCTCATCCACAGGTGTATATCCATGACTGCATAACAATTACAGACACATGAAAATGTCCAACTCAAAGATATAGATTTGATACATTAGATTCATAACTACCATCAGTTAGGACTCAAGAAAACTTGCTATAGTGGGGCATATATGACAGATGTTTTGTTTCAGAATCATCAACATGACTTCTAACATCACATCTAAGAAAGACTCCAAACTGAGCAGAAAGGTGCATCACTGCATTAATAGTTGAGCAAATACTGTGTGTGTGTGTGTGTGTGTAAAGTACTAACCGATCCCTGGCAAACACATCTGCACCCTCTTGTACCAAGAACTTGACCGCTTCAGCTGTTCCCTGAGCAGCAACAACATGCAATGGAGTACGTTGGGAGTAATCCACTACATTTGGATCCACACCTGCCTTCACAAGTCTCTCCACATACTCCATGTCCCTACTTGCTGCAGCTTTGCACATCTCTGTTCCTGCTTCCTAAAAAGAAAATTCCAGCACAAAAACCCCCCAAGTCAAAGGCACATAAACCAGGGAAGAGTCACATTTTTTCACTCTCTAAACTACTGTCTCCTCCTAGTTAAAACCAACATTTTAATGAATTGTAGGCAATAAAACAAACAGAAAAAAAAAATACAGTTCCATTCCCCTCACTCATGTCCCTTCCAATGCAAAGCACTCTGAGAAATTTCCTAGTGTATTTGGAGGGCACCTTGTATTTGTTTAACATCCTGGAACTTACACCTACTCCTTAAGAGTGGTAAGGCGATTATGCCTACTCATAATTGTAAGAGTCCTCCCACACTTAAGGAGTAGGTGTAAGAACCCTCCCCCTTCCACACCTGATGATTTATGTAAGTTTAGGGTCATGATAACATTAGCCTTATGCTTTACAATGGTTAAAGCCCATGAATGGAGGAGATTCCCAAAATGCAGGGCCAGACTTGGCTACCACCTCATTCTAGGCTATTATTTTGGGAACATCCCCACCCTGGGGCTTTACTGGTACATAAACCACTGCCCCAATCTGGCTATGCTAGTATAGAGGTACTTGGGCAAACCTTTAAGAGAGGTTTTGCACCATTGTTAACAAGAATCTGTGCAGCAGCATCATGGCCTCCTCTCAGAGCCTTCCAAAGCGGTGTCATGCCCAAATTATCTGCTCAGAAACACCCCACCATAACAGTTTGTTATAACAAGAACAAGAATGAAAAGTAGAGACCAATGATGAACAATTACTGTGGTGAACAGTAACTCTATGCCCCAGAAACATAGGATAAGGCTAAGGCAGAAACTCCATATGCCTATCGTGCTGGGTAAAAGCAACCCATGTAATTTAATTGCTCACCAAATAATCCAATGTTTTTCACCTCACCTTTCTTATTCACATCAGCGCCTTCCTTTACCAATAATGCCACACAGTCAGTAAGACCGTTAGAAGCTGCCAAATGCTGTTCACCATGCCAACCAGTGCATTTTTTTTGGATCAATTTTGTGATGTAGCCAAAGTGGTTTTCATCTATAGGAAGATTTAGCCAAATTTGGCTATTCACAAAATATGAATGTAAACAAATTTAAGAATTGAACTGTATCTGGTGACTTTTATACTAATAATACACACACACATATCACTTCATTTTCACATTTTGGAGAAAAAATTTTGGCAAAATTTTTCCAATTAGAAAATGCTGTTCATTTATGGAATGCATGTAGTACTCCAAAACAGATCCACCAGAATACCAAATATCATACCAAGGCAGTTTGACCATTATAGTCTGTCTCTGATGGGTCAACACCAGTCATCAAAGCCTCCTCAAGTTGGGCTACATCACCACGTAATGTGACTTCCATTAAGTTGATGGGTCCTCGCCCTGAAGATGAAGGATGCATATCTCCAGGAGCATGTGACTCACGTGTCTCCTCCCCCAACTTGCGAAGTGCTATCTCCATCTCAAATGTTGCCACAGTATACTGTGCAGCCTGGATGGGAGTTAGCACCTGATACATCTCCTGAAGAGTTTGTAGTCTAATCTTTTCTGCTTCAATCAGAAGGTCCCGAAGCCCTGCTAGTTTGGACTCCATAGCTCCCTTCAACTCTGACAAATCATTCAATGTGTCACTCGGAGGAGGCTCCGCTGTCATTACCCGAGCCATCTGTTGATCTGCCAGCAGCATCTGGAATCACGTCCAAGATCCACACATTTTCTCCATCAGCACCTGGAATCATGTCCAAGATTCACATAATTTCTGACTCAGCACCAATCATTTGACTTCCTTTCCATTGGGATTGGAATACATCATCACAACATGAATAACATTTATAACCAATCATTTGCACACTTTGTAGATCAAGGTTTGGGTTTTGATACAAGATGGACAATCCTGATTTTTTTGATGAAAAATGAGAGAAATCTCATGTTGGTCAAGAATCCTGCAAGGAGGAGGAGGAGGAGGAGGAGACATACCTGAAAAACAGCCATGCGACCTGAAATATCATCCTCTGCAACATGAGAGCTTTGCTGCAATGCATCCAACCTGAAATCCATTCCTGATTGAAAAATTATTATTTCTGCGAAATCATGAGTTTAACATGCTTTAAGATGTAGATTATGCTTTCATCATTATTAGGCGGTGCCAGTGTTCAATGAACATGAACACAACAGTCTCTATGGAGAAACGCACTTATCTTCATTACTATTGACCACAAACATGTGAAAGGAAGGCTAAAAATCTATCAACTTCTTGCAATGCTGCAATGCAAAAATTGACAAACCCAATGTGCTAATCCACTGTGTCCAAAATTGGCAGATCTTCATTTCTGCACTTGGTGTAACTGGAACAAGTTACACAAGCACACACAAATGTGTTTGCAATATATAAACTGAAGCCCCCTATTTCTAACACAACTTTCTCGCCTCTGGACCACATTCTGCCACATTTTGCAAGCAGTCTTCCTTTCAGTTAATCAGTCCACTGAGACCTAATCTAAACCATCCAGCCCCATTTGCAGACAAAAAGGAGCAGAAGAGGTGAAGCACTCATTGGATAAAAGATTTTTTGTGTGTTGGATGAATAACTAACCTTGAGAGTTGTTTCGGTGACAGAGCAGCCATTGATGGGACCTCAATTCCTTCCAAAATCTTCTTGAAATCCATCTGTATTTGCATCCCCATAAGAGAGAATGCAAAAACAATAGCAGTGGAGGGCCGCCACCCTCCCATCCACATCAAACCTGCTTCAAGAGGTGTCTTCCAAGCACCTGCAGCAATATAGGTCGCATCCTCTTGAGCCATCTGTATTTTGGCCTCCACAACCTGTGAGTAAGATTCAAACCCAGCCTTCACCAGTCTGGAGAGCTCACGTTCTCCATTTGGGTTTTCTAGGGCTTTGCGAAGAGAGGCCATAAGAGATTCTTCCTCCTTGACCCATCTGGAATAAAACTGTTCAAACAAGGCAATGCTCATGATGTGCGCTTGGCTTTCAGCTTCATCTGGGTCCATCAGTTTTTCGTCTTCTTGATTTGATTGCAATCTGGGTCTGTCCCCAAAGGACCTAAACCTGATGTCTCCTGCCATAATTTCTGTAAACCATGGCACAAAACAGAAACCCTCAATGATAGGGCTCAAAAAAGTACCGCAAGAAGACAGGCATATGTTTCGATCAGCACCTAGTTTTCAACGAATGGTGTGTGTATACGATGAATGCAAAAACTGAGAAACTTGGGACTTGTAAAACCTCTGAATGCCATAATGGGGAGCTTTAGAACTTGCTAAATAAATTCTGAAGATCTCATCAGCTCTCAACGCAGTCTTCCTTCTCACCACAACCCCACAAACTCCACAAACAACTTACCTGTTGCTGAACATTCCAGTAACATCAATCCTCGCATGTTTTCTTTTTCCACCACCAGCAATCAACACCACCAAGCCCTGCACTTTTGCAAGCTCCACAGAATATCCCAGACCCCAAAAAAAGAAAATAAAAGAGAAAACAGAGAAAATAAAACACTCCCTCTCAACACAGTCCAACTCCTGATTTGCGTCATAAACTAACAATCCCACAAAATCCCCCTAAAACCCCTTCCTCACCATTCATGAAGAGGCCTTAATTTCTTTGCACTCCGTGTTTTCACTTGTCACAAACAAACCACAATTCTGGAATATCCCCAGAAAGACCTATATGTAACAAAGGCTTTGTCAGATGCAACAAGAAACTTCTTCCTCTGCCAGAAAAGAGAGCACCCGAATGGGTTGCTTCTTCTGCATCTTCTGCTTCGGAGTAGGAGGAAAAGCATACTAAAAGACTTCCAAATGGGTATAAACTACTGCATTCAGGAAAGGGATTTTGTATTTCTTCAATTGTGAAACCTATCTATGAAGCAAGGTAGTTTGTTTGCTTTGTTTTGTTTGTACTTATGAGATCCACCGAACCGGGATGCTTCAGATCGCATTCTTGCGTTCTTGGTTTCTCTGGAAAGCTCTCGAAGTGGAGGGTTTAGGGTTCATAATGTTTGTCTTGCGGTGTAGAAGTTCTTGAATATTAAATGATTTCTTCACTGAAAATTCAATTTAATCTTAGCTGAAAATTTAGGAGGAATTGGAATGTGCCTTTGGTGTTGTTGGAAAGATCTTGATGAGCAGGATTAAATGGAATTTATTTGATAAGATTTGGTTTCAGAATGTGGGAGATATTGATTTTTAAGGTATTTTTGCCGCTGAAAATTCAAATAAATCCGAAAAAACCAGGTTTTGGAAGGAAGAATTGGTTGAAGACATGGTAACACTTGGGCCGACGGCACAGGCCATTCTAGTCTAGTGTGATAGAGAATAGAGGAACGGAAATAGACAAGACCTTCTATATATATATATATATAAAAGGATGGGAATCCATCCACAAAAAGTACAAAGCATGTTGATGTAAATGTAAACACACGAAAGGAAAATCAAGACATCAAAATCGCAATAATAAAGTGGAAGACATTATGTTAAAAGGGCATCCTATGCCATAAATCAATTAATGATGGAAGTGCATTAGTTGGTATGTGTGGAAAATATGAAGAAGTGTGATTAAATGTGGTAGCCTCATGAAGAAACATGATGGTTTATGCACATTGTAACGTTATCAACATTTGTTACATGTAATGAAATATAAAACCAAGGAGGTTTGTTGATAGTGAGTTATACATGTATGTACATAAGAAGTTAAAAAGGAATCAAAACGAAGATTGAGACAGCCATGGGTCTCTATGGTAAGAGGAATGGAATCATCTTTTGAGGTTTGTTCTATTAAAAATCGTGTTTTATCTTGAACAATAATTATCATTGCATGTGTTGTCATTGTTGAAGCATGTTGCACTAAATCTATATGAGTTAAATCAATAATGACAACATCTACCAAGGTACAAAAACTATTTTTAATGATTCATCTTGGTGTGGATGAAGGAAAAGGTGAGAAAGCTCTCTCTCTATGTGAAGTTCATTTTTCAATGCAATAGCCACAATGGTATCTCGAAATATATCATGGGCTGCAATGCATTCACTCCCACATAGGCAATGTAGCAAATAGATACCCAAATCATCGATGGTATGACCACATTAGCATTGTGAAAAATACAACATTATAGGATGTGGCATACCAAAACAAATATGAAGTGATGTGAGAAAATGGGCAAAAAAAAAAGAAATGAAGGGGTGTTATGATGAGTTAATAACTAAGCCCTTGTTGTTGGACCTACATAGGAACGAAGTCATGCTCACACAACATTCGAAGGAACATTTGCTAGAAGTGAAGTAAATTTCTACTCGTGTAGTTGGTCCATTAAAGAAGATTGCATTTGAAAGATTGCACCATTAGACTTTCGAAAGGCAAGAGATGTGATCAAACAACTTCAAATAACATCGCATTGGTATCTTGTAATGCGATTTGGAAGGGATAAATAACAATTTTTACATGTGCCACCGCATTAAGAAAAGTAAGGTGATCATCTTGTTGGAAATGAAAAATTAGTGCACCAAGGATCAAAGCCTAACATTTTAAAAATGCAAGGCAACACATTGGACCATTGAAAGAAGGTCTAACCCCCCTTAAAAAGTAGGAAGATTGACCTAAAGATGAACTAAATGGCGCATTGTGATGCTTAAGGATCGTAACTCTAATGAATTTTTTAACATAATTATGGTATAAGCATCAAAATCAATTTAACGCTACAAGATACCTGGTGATGGAAATATAATATGTTGTAAATAGTTTGGCCGCTAGGTACAACAAAATCAAAACATCATAAAAGTTGCTTAAGGATTTGTGAGCATAGGAAAACTAAAGATCGTGTTGAGGTCTTCCTAGAACACCTCTAATATGAAGGACTCCACAAATAGCAAAAAACCCATTGGGGCACCTAGAATATGAAAATCATATTCAAGTGTAGCAAAACTTGGAGGAAATGATATAAATTGGTCTAATTTTTGTGGAGACCAAATAACACACTTCGTCAACTGGACTAAAAGTCCTAATGCGCCAAATTTTTTTTATAACCGCAACAAAAACAACACATTTAGGGTAGGACTAAATATGTGTGTATCATTTGTCACCGAAAGAAAAACACAAGTAAGGTGAGCCACTTCAGTAGGATGGAGGGTGTGAAAATGATCTAATGCAAACAACACCCCTCCCAAAGGATCCCCCTGTCATGTACCCCATTCAAATGAAATGACAATGAGATTCTGGTGCTTAAAAGCCTTTGAGAAATATAGTGGAGATGGGCGTGCATAATGCTGACAAATAAATGGAAAAAATTTGATACAAAGCATTAATTAAAAAATCACAACTTTTAAAACATGGATGTTCAAAATACTAATTAAACGCGTTTTGAACATCCACTTGTGATACCACCCATTCTGGGCGTAGATCTAACATGGCTCTAACCACATGAACCATTGTCTTGCACTTGCCCAACGTTGCCACTCCAAACTAATGTGAACTAAAATGCTCTGCAAATGTATTATTGAAGTAAATAATCAATGTGTGGATAACTAATTGACAAATTACATCTCCAATTGCGATGGGTCAAACATTTTCAACTTGTTTTTCTAAAGCCAATAGTCGTAATGCAACAAGCGAGCGTGATACTAATGGAAGAACATGACCACAAATGATGTGTTTGCATATCTCAAAAAAAAATCAAAGCCACAAGTAGAGTTGTCAAGAACAAAGCAATCCCATATAAACTCATATATCATATCTCAAAAATCATCGGATGAAAGACATGAAAAACAAAAACGATATTTATATAAAATCCTTCAATAAAAGAGGAGAGATCGACCTCGGCCAATGGATGAAACTGTCCATAAAGTTTTAAAAAACGGCATCGGAACCCTGTTTGGTCACATAGGGGACAAAATTTCGAAAAACAGGGAAAAACTGACCCTGGGCTTCGACGGGGCATGAAACTGAGTTGAGCAGCAAATTTGGTGCTAAACTGAGTTTGCCCTGTCCTTTCTTTTCATGAACGCTTTCAACCAATCACTGCTGCAGCTATGTGCAGCTATAAATGTTCTCGAGCACGGTGCATTTAATCCTGAGTCTCAGAGTATTTCATACCCTTATTTAATAAAATTTCATGACTTTGTTCTCCAGCCTGCTGCATTTAAGCCTGAGTCTCAGCATTTCATACCCTCGTGACTAAGCAGACAACAGCCATGAGGGGGGCAACTCAGGTCCAACAGGGCATGACTTTATGGATAACTCTACCTATTATGACACACAGCCTTTTTCAGTGCAATTGGCAAGTGTAGGGCAAAGCCCAAGGCTGAGGGCGTTAACCAAATAAGGGCTTGTGCGATAGCCAACTGCAGGCCCCACCATTGGGCTTTACGTGGTGTCAAGATAGACCTAATGAGGGAGAGGAACTTTTTGAAATGAAATGCCTGCTCAGAAAATTAAATTTTGACTCATCTCCCCTTTGATGGCCATAATGAACCACCTCCCACCAGTGCACCATGAAGGATGAATGGTAAGTGGTCAGGAAACAGTTTTCTGTCGAGTTCCCTAGCTAATCATGGTGGTTAGCTCAGTTGCTTTCCTTTTCTACTTACCCACTAACCTACCTACTAACAACCCACAAAGCAGTTTGTTAGTAAGTAGGTACAAAAAACAGCCCTGTACCTTCCTGTAAACCATCTACTTACCTAGTAGTCACCTTTTTTTTTAAACCTATCTACCTAAATGTGAGACCTATTTCCTACAGAATTGGTTACCAAGGTGAAACTAAATATTAACCCTGTTGAGGTTCATCCACAACTCAGTAATAGCAGGCATCCCATGGATGGTTTCATCCCCCCCCCCCCCCCCCCCCAATGTGATACCTAGTGGGTATCTGATCTCCCCGCAAGGGGTTCACCTAGTGGGTATCTGACAGGTACCCACTGGAATTTTATTTTATTTTAATTTTAAAAAGTGGTGGGGCATTTCCAAAAATAGAGCACCCTCCACACAACAATGATACACAAAGCATTCTATTCTGGAAAATAGAACACCCTCCATACAACTGTGCAGAAGAAAGCATTCCAAAAAACAGAATGCCCTCCATACAATGGTACAAAGAGCATTTCATTTTTTCAAAATGCCCTGTTGTCATATTCTGCGTTATAAGACGACCTGAAACTACACTTTTAAGAAACACTGGAAAGGCTTTCCTACCTCCAATTACACTAATTTTTTTCTGGGAGATCTTCTATGTGTAGGGTAATGCCCGAAGGCTTGGGCATGCATTCCCGTAGTATCATTGCCCCTGAGGCCAGAGGTTGAAAGCCCATTATTTTAGAATTACCCCAGCCCCAGGGATATCAAAATGCCTTCAAGGATCTTACAATTACACTGAGAATCCTCTAAAAGAAACCAAAATCCTTCAAGATATCAGACTTTAGAACTAATCTCAAGTTTCAGCACAAGCCAAAATATCATCTTTCAAAAATCCTGGTATAAAAATAGACCTATTTGGTAGGGGCCAAAATCCCTTTAGCTATATTATCTTCTTAATTAATTCACTTGTCTGTCTGTCCATCGAGGTGTCGATTTTGAGTTTCAGGACCTCGACAAATAGACAGACAAACGGACAACTACCTTCGTTCCGGAAATCTTCAAACTCCCTTCACGTCCGATTTCAGACCTCGACGGACTGATGAACAGACAGACAATTGCCTTCGTTCCGGAATTCTCCAAGCTCCCTTCACGTCCATTTCCGCGCCGAGCTTGAAGATTTCTGCCACTGCAATAAAGTTACATGTCTGTCTGTCTTACAGGGCAGGGTGTAACTTCTTCCTCCTGTCCCTCCCTGGCAGCAAAAGGAAAATTCGAAACAGGGCAAGGCAAGGACAAGGGCAGGGCAAGGTAGGGGCGGGGCAGGGCAGGGCAGGGCAAGGAAGTAAAAAATAAAGAGTGAAAACTAAGAAAAAATAAAAAATAGTGGCCGAAGGTTACAGGCACCCATGGGGACTTCATAGTGGCCTTCGGCCATAGGCACCCACTAGTACTCTATAATGAATCTAAACACAATTTCCTTAGACCAACAAAACAAAATAAAAAAAGACCCAACTTCTGCTTCTATTTACTCCTGCTGCAGGTTTAGGTACCAACTCTGTAGGCTCCCAACTCCAAACCAGTGTTAGGTGGTTCTCACTCTTCTTCTATGTTTTGTTTCTTAGACAAGTTTTTAAGAATCGACCCAAGTTTTTACTTTTGTTTCAAACCTTAAGAGAAGTGATCAGGGTATCAAATTTTGAAAAGTAATTTCAACCAGTTCTCAAATTGCCAATTCCCACAAATTTAATAATTGTTGGTTCTCCAAGGTGATTCTCACAAGCCAGTTATCAAAGTTTCTTTTTGTACTTAACAAATTCAAAACAAAAACTCAAAAAAATAAAGGATAAAAATGAAAGATTTTTTTAAAAAAATTTGGTCAAAAGTATATGTTCATAATTTCATATTGTTCAAATGAATTCTCAATAATAAAAAATTTCTCTTCCAAATTTGCAGTTGTCCCAATTATCTAACTAAATTAAAAGGTGATTTATAAGCAACCCTAAGATTTTAAAAAATTAATGGCTCACAAATATTAACTTATTTAAATTGACGACATCTCCTTAATTTAGTAAGTATATTGATTAAAGAAAATATTCTTTTTATCTCAATTTTTTATCCCATAATGCCAAATATATTATGGACAATCAAACCAACAATAAAAAAAACATGTTTTCATGCTTCTCCCCTTATTAAAGAAAACATTTGATATTCTTACATCCACTTGGTAGTGTTTGAAAATTAACAACTCTTTTTTGACAACCTTTTTCATTTATTCACTTGTGTTATGATCATTTGAAAAATATCTGAATTATAATCTCATCCACTCCTTTGATTTGCAAAACCACTTTCAAATTCTACCATGGATGTAAATTATGATCACATTTTGAGAGTATTGGATATAAACACTAACAACATTTTGCTCACAACCAATAAAATAAGTTACTAGACAAAGATTTTTAAACCAAGGGTCTAACGTCAAGATCATATTATAATTTTATTTTTTTCATATTTGCTTAAGAAAGAGAAGAAACATAAACTTTCTTTTTGATGTTAGAAGGAACAAAGCTAACCCCTATATCATCATCCATCAAATTGCTTAATGTTGGTGAGATTTCAAAATTACTTTTCCCCTAATTTTCAAACACATTGTTATGACAATAATGCATCATGAAACAAGGCATCCTAGACACATAGGCCATGCCTATATATAATGTGTGGTACATGTGCATGTATCCATGAATGTCTATGTGTGTGGGTTATAGATTATAATTATACATAATGATTCTTGTGTGTTTTCATTAAAATGTGCAATGATAAACTCAACACCAAAGTTTCTTATTGTTGTTTGTGTCAATGACACATTGTTATCATAAAGTATCAAAATTTCATGTTCATCATAACATGACAAAAACACGGAATTTTTGTTTGTTATTCAAATTCCATGTGATAAAACATTGTAAATATTTGAATGAACATATGAACATTTTATTTTCTGTTTCATTTAAACAAACAATATGAGATGTTGACAAATTTGAATATGCAACAATATAGTTTAAATGAAATTTTAAAGAAAAAATATTAAGAGATTATATGATTGTGAATTTTGAACAATAGGATTTGAAAGGAATAATGGCAAGTTCATATTGTGCATTTGTTGTTAATTGGAACATTTTTTCCTTGAAAAAAAATTCTACTTGAAAGTTTTTGTTACTAATGGAAAAGACATATACAAATATTCTTTTGAACAAACCTTGGATATTGTTATATATGTTAAACCATGGTTTGTTACACTAGTTGAATCAAATGTTAAACAATCAAAAATAAACCCTTGTGAACAATGAATGGTGAATGTTGCAACAAATTGGATTGTGAATTGAATTTTCAAAATACAATGAGAAGGATTGTTGCCTATTTGTATTTTGAGAAATTTCACATTTGATTAGTGTCCTTTGTTTATCAAGTTCAAGGAATTACTCATATATTTACGATTTCTTATTCATGTATTATGTCTAATTTGAAGATTTTGAAACAAATTTTATATAATTTCCAAAAAATCCATTAGCAATAGCACCATTCACAAGACCAACATTTTTTTCTTGACAAAAATTTCATAATGTAAGTCAATTATTTGAGATGGTAAATTAGATAATTTAAAACGAAATGTCACATGTTAGGGATATGAGTGTTTCACCTAATGTGAACTTTGAATTTGGTTTTGGTTACACATAGTTGTTTTAACATTTGTATAAAATAAATATGGTAAATGTTGTCCATTGGTGGTGTTTTAAAACAATTTTTAAAAAAATTATGTATTTAGTTATTCGTGAAGCAATTTGAAACCTAATTAATATCCTAATAAAATGATATCAACCTATCCCATGCCTAATTGATATTGCCATATCACATGCCTTGTTGTAATTTATAACATTATACATATTTTGACCAATACTTTGTTGTAATACATAACATTTTAATATTAAGAATATTAGTTGTTGGTTTGAAAATCCATGAATCTTGGATAGGGGGAACTTGATATAATCACCAATCATTATTACATTTACATCACCCATGAATTCATTATGAACTTCTTTTATGAGGTGTAGTCTATGATTGATAAATGATAACACCTTATTTCTAATTTAAAATATTTTGTTTATAACAAGCAAATAATGTTGATCATATGTTTTTATAAAAGTGTCACATCTTTTGTCATTCAATGCATTGACTTTTTTTATATTTGTGCGTAATGAAATTTTAAGTGCAAAATGTATTGTTGTGCCATTAATGTTAAATGATGTTTTCCTTATTTATGTTAATTTCATAACCTTTGGTTTTAAAAGGTGAACATTCTGATTTGATTCATATGATATCATAACATGTTTAGTATAATACACATGAGGGTGAAAGTTGTTCATATGTTTACACCCTTTATTAAAAAACATGAAATGGTTTTGTAAGGTTTTTGGTTTTCTTAATAAAAATATCATCAACAATAACTTTTTGTTCATTGCATTGCTTTTCATATGCAAAGATAATTATTTATATGTTATGTATTCATTAGCTTGTGAAAAACATTATGCATTAATAAGATGTGCAAAATTTTCATATGACAAGTCATATGGTTTAACATTTTTGGTATTTGTGAATAATATATTCTTGTGTAGATTAATCACATTGCTAATTATTTCATTTGGAAATAGTTTTTCCCATTCATTTTTTTCATGAATTTTCATATATGTTTTAACTTTGATTTTAAATTTTCCCATTGAATATCATACTTGTTAGATGGGTTAAAATTATATAAAAATTTTCTAATATCATTTTTTTTCATTAATATTGTTACAAGGTTGTTGACCAAATTACCAATTTGAATCCAACAAGGCAATTTTGAACAAGGGTGTAGGTATCCAAATTACATGATTTCCTAGTTTTATATGAAATGTGTGATTGGAAACAAAATATTTGGGATGGTTTGTGTGGTATTCTCTCCTTTTATGCTATGGCATATAGATTGAACCTTGAATTAGTCCTTATAAACTGTAAAATTGTCAAGGCCACATTACTTCACCTCATTTCAAAATAATTCTAGTTTTTTACAAATTGGATTTTTGTTTGTGACCTCTAGATAACAATGTCTTTTGAAACCCTTTTTTTTTTTCTTGTTGGATAATTTTCTAATGTTGGTTTGAACTTTTAAATGACAACAAGTCAACAACCATTTGCAACATGTCATCAAACATTTCCTAATTATAGCAACACATGCATCCCTAGCCTTTTAAATGACATTTTCAACAATGAGATTTTCCTAAGTATTTGCAAAGGCAACAAAGATAACCACTATTGAATTCACTCCATGGTTGGAGGCTTGATTTTAAAGGTTGGAAGGCAATTGCATCTATTAATGTGGTTTGGCATGTTTTCCAACTCAACAATTAGATGTTATAACATCTCATTGGCTAAATGGGGAAAATAGAGATGCCAAAAATTTTACTTATGAAGTTTGGAAAAATTCACTTGTAGTGTTGAAACACAATGCAACCTAGAAAAGGTGAAAGAAGATCTTCAATTCAAATCCCAAACATAATTTGAAGAGATTAAATTTTTTTAAAACCTAATTATGGGGGGATATGTTCTGCCTAAATGGTCTGATGATAACCTTTCAAATTGCAAATGTGAATATGAGTCTAAACACATAGTTGTCAACTTTTGAAAGAGGAGTTAGGAATGGTGTTGTCATCATCAACCAATAATGGTTTGTAATTGATCAAGGTTGAAAAATCAATTTTGTAATATTGCATGGAATAGTTAGATAGAAAGATTTTAAAAAAGGCATAAAAAAAAAGACTTGATTACTAATAAAACATTGTCATGCCCGGTGGGAGATTAGTTTGATAACAATGTTGTGATCCTTTGATCTTTTGTTATGTATATTTGGCAATGATAATGATCTTTAATCCATTGCATTGTGTTTCTATGTTGAGTGTGAGTGGATTCTTTCTAGTAGTCAAGTGCAATGTGTTATGTAAGGATAAACATTAGGGGAAGGATAAAATTTTGAATTGCTCCATTGTAAGTTGTAATTGGTGGAATACAATTTTGTGTGCATATAATATTTTTCATCAATACATTGTTATTTAACTTGATATGTAATTAAACATCCCATATTATTATATTTTCCCCTTGATATCATTCAAAAGGTCACATTGAATTGTTTGAAACATAAAAACATTTTAAAGTGGTTCAAAATGGTAAGTGCCCATACAAAGTCCATATCCATCTATAAAAAGTGTTCGAATAGATATCATTGTTACTTTTTAAGATGGCATCATTGTAATCTTTGACTAATAAACATTCACCCATTTATGAACCCTCCCAAACTTAGGTCAAAACTTATATCAAAATACGTTGATGTCATCTTTTATGGTAGATGCAATCTTGAAGTCTTAATAGTAAAACCCATAAAGTTCACATGAACAAAAGACCAACTAGAGATTTTTCTTTAAAAAATTAAAACAAAAATAAATAAAATCCAACTCCAAAGGAGTTTTGAAAATAAGGTCAAATTCTAATGCTTTAAAAATGAGTAAATAAAATTTGGTTAAATTTTTAAAGAAAATGGATTTAGGTATGACTTTATTATTTCATTTTTCAACACATACTTAATCACTATAAATGATTCAAAATGAGGTTCAACATCAATTCTTCAAATTTTTTACATTCCAATTAAATGATTAGTCCATATTTTTAAATTTCAAATGTTCATTACTAACAATGAGTGCATAATTTTACATTTATATAGTATGCAAATAATTTCATTATCAAGATATTAATTTATAACTATTGTTTAATAGACAATTTTAAGGTTATGTTATTCAACATAAGCATTTGAACACAATGCATTCCACAAAAATCATCATTATGACATCAAAAGCAAACTATATTAACTCATCCATATTTTAAATTGTTTAACTCATTAATGTTGGGGCTCGATTGTAAGGAGGAATGTTATTTTAAATGCCATTCATGCAAATTGTTAATGAATCTACATAGGTATTCATGTTGTTAGGTTAAGGTATTAGCCTATGTTGAAAATGGTGACAAATAGTTTTAGAAATAAAATTTTCATGTAACTAATTATGAAAAGGTTCAACATGCATTTATGAAGGCCTAATTTTCTTTTTTAGTTTGAGGGGGGTGGGGGGGGGGGTGATGAAATTATTTTATTTGGTTCCTAATGTGTTTCCATCAACTTTCTAATAGCAATGGAACTTTTATCCCATACACTTTGACCAAACTTGAATTTATACATATATATTATTAAGGTGGGCCAAAGGAGAACACCTTTGTGCTTCTTTTTTTGGGAGTGCCTAATCATTACAATAATATGTGTTTTAATCCACTCTATATTTCATTAGATTTTGAGTAGATTTGAGCAAATTTACCATGGTAAAAATGGCCAACACCCTAAAATACAACGATTAATTATTATAAACAAGGGAATTTATTAATAATTAAGAAAATTCATTAATAATTATTTCATTAAACTAACCACCTAATCCATAATTATGTTAAACTAAATTAAGAACATAGTATAAACTAGCTAATTAATTTACACAAGTTACATGTAGGCCACCAAGCCCATCAACTTAGGGTGTAAGTGTGAAAATTTGGACTTTTCATCTACATGCTTAAAGAGCAAGCCTTTAATTATTGGACCACTATTTAAACAAGTGAAATGATTAGTCATCACATATTATTATCCAATTTTTTTCCTAACCTATTGTAGGTCACCATGGATTAGGTTTTCTATTTATTCGTAAATTAATGTAAACTATTTTAATTCTTGGACTAGTGTAAATTACTTTAAGCAATTTCTAGGCTACCATAAATTCAAGATTTCAAACTAATCTTCAATTATTCTAAGCCATTTTCAATTATTTTACCTTAAATTATTTAAAGCTATTATTGAATATTCCACCTTTGGTTATTATAGGTTATTTTAACCTATGTTGTTATAGGTTATTTTAGGTTATTATGCCTTAAGTTATTTTTGCTTATTTTAATTTAGGTTCTTGATTATTTAGGCTATTTCACCCCAATCTATTTTTGGTTAATCTAGTTATTTCACCTTATATTAATATAAATTATTTTAGGTTATTATAGGCTATTCAACCCAAGGATATTTTTAGCTATTTTAAGTTATTCAACCTTATGGTATTTAAGATTATTTTTGGTTATTTTTAATAATTTACCTTATGTTATCTTTAATTATTCTAAGTTATTCCATCCTACAATATTTTTTAATATTATACCTTTAATTATTTTTGGTCAATCCATTACTACCAAAGTGGGGTGGAATTTACTAACTTAAATCACTATGGGACCTTAAAAGGAAATAACTTCATTAAGTTTCACTGATTTCACCTTAGTGACAGTTATTTCACTATAATATCATTATCTAGAGATCATGTTTCATCACTAGTTAAAATAATTCGTTATTAAAATTTACTATAATAAATAGGTATATTTTTATGTTTTTAAATATATTCTATGTATGCTATTTTACGATATATCATATATTATTTTACTTATTTTAATTTATATTTTATGTTATTATAGGTTATTATAAATTATTGTACCCTTAATTAATTCATGTTATTTACCTTGAGGTATCTTAACTAATTTATTATAAGCTTTTAAGTTATTCTAAATTAAATTATTTAATTAATTTTAAACTATACCTTAAGTTATTTTATTTCAAATTAATATAGGTTATTTCAAGTTATACTTTAAGTTATTCAAGGTCATTTTACTTTATGTTATTATAAATTATTTTATTTTAATTATAATAATTTAAAATATCTAAAATAAAATATAATGAGCTAAAGTAAAAATAATTTTAAAAAATAATAATAACCTATGAAAAAAAATTTAAATAACATACAATATAATAACTACTAATAACCTATGATATTATAACATAAAACATCAAAAAATATAATAATTATCAATAGTTGTAACATAACATACAATAACAAATAATAACTTATAATAAAATAACCATTAATAACTTATAATAAAATAACCATTAATAACTTATAATAAAATAACCATTAATAATTATTAATAAAATAACCATCAATAACCACCAATATCCACCAATAGAATAGCCACCAATATCCATTAATATAATAACCATTAATAAACACTAATATTTACTAATAAAATATCCATCAATAACCATTAATAGAGTAACAATTAATAATCATTAATATAATAACCATGAATAATCATTAATATAATAACCAATAATAACCATTAATAGAATAACCAAGAGTAACCATCAATAGTCATTAATAGAATAACCAAGAATAACCATTAATAGAATAACCACCGATAGTCATTAATAGAATAACCAAGAATAACCATTAATAGAATAACCACCGATAGTCATTAATAGAATAACCAAGAATAACCATTAATAGAATAACCACCGATAGTCATTAATAGAATAACCAAGAATAACCATTAATAGAATAACCACCATTAGCCATTAATAGAATAGCCACGAATAGCCACAAATAGCCATTAATAATCACTAATAACATTAATAACAAAACAACTAATAGCCATATATTAGAATTACTTAGTATTGCCAAAAATAATCTTAGGTGAAATATTTATAATAGACCAAAATAATTTAAAGTGAAATAGCCTAAGGTGAAATAAGCAAAAATAACCAAAAATAATTTAGAATAACCAATAGTAGCTTAGGGTGAAATAGCAAAAAATAACCAAAAATAATTGAAAATAACCATAAATAACCGTAAATAATGTAGGGTGAAATAATTTAAATTAATAAAAAATACTCATATAATAATTGAAAGTAGCTTAACATAGGTAGTATTATTATATTAACAAAAAAAAATATTTATTTAAAAAAAATTGAAAAGAATGGTGATTGAAATGTTATTGAATAATGATATTCAATTTTTTTTGTGTTCAAATGATTTTAAACTTTCAAAAGGAAATAAAAATAATTATGTACATTATTTAAAAAATTTAAAGTAAATTTGAATCATTTCATTTGAACAAAATCTTAATAAGATATGAATTTTCAAAGTTTATGTTTTGTAATGTTTGAAATGAAATATTTGATAAATAGAATGTAATGTAACATATGATCACAACAAGTGAGGTGGCTTGATGGTTAAGGAGTTTGCCTTTAATCCAAAGGTTAAGGGATCAAACTTCATGTGTGATGTTGTATGTGGTCAACAGTGATATGTTGACTAGATATTCTCCTATTGAATTTTTAAAATAGGTGCCTACCTACGTGGCATACATAGCTTAGATTTTTAACGTAGCGTAAGTAATGATACGTGTCAATAAATAGTAAGCTTTGAAAATTATGAAATTATCAATAATATTATATATTGAATAATTAAAATTTAATTGATTTTCATGTTGACTAGTTAATTAAATAGTAGTGAATGGTTTGGTAAATTTGTATTTAATTGGAAAGTAACTTTGTTTCATTGGGTACTAATGAAACAAGTCACTGTTTGTAACAATTAGTCTTTGTTCATTAGAGGTTAAATAATTTCACTGGGTAAAAATGTCCAAATTCATTCAAAATTTAATGAAACCCAAAGTGAACTAAAACACATTTCCTAATTGTGATTTATGTTATTTCACCTTAGGTTATTATAGTTTATTATACCTTGGGCTATTTTTAATTTTTTTTCTTATTCCACCTTAGGATATTTTTAATTATTCTAGCTTAAGTTATTTGATTATTCTATGTTAATCCACCCTATGTTATTTTAGTACATTACACCATAAGTCATTTTTGGTTGTTTTAGGTTGTTCCACCTTAAGTTATTTTAAGCTATTATATTTCAATTATTTTCAATTATTTTAAGTTATTTTATTATAAATTATTATTGATTACTTTAGGATATTTCACTTTAAGTTATTTTAGGTTATTATTCATTTTTCCAAATGAATTTTATTATAGGTTATTTAAAGATATTTCTGGATATTTCTTCCTAATTAATTATATGTTATTCCAAACTATTATAAGGTATTCTACCTTAAGCTATTATAGATCGTATAACCCTAAGTTGTTTTAAGCTATAATTGTAGGTTATTTTAAGATATAATTTAGAATAACATAGAAAAAATAACCTACACTAAATTTGGGTAAAATAATATGAAGTGGAATAATTTAAAATAGGTCAAGGTACCAAGAAAAGTTTAAAGCAAATAGCTTAAAATAACATACAATGGAATAAACTAAAATAAGTTATAATGAATTAATCTAAACTAAATAATAACAATTAAAAATAACCTAAGGCAAAATAACCTATAACAATAATAATAATAAGCTAATGGTGGAATCAATTAAAATAATAAATAATAACTTAAAGTACAATATAATCAAGAATAACCCAAAGTGAAATTGATAAAAAATATTTTAAAATAACCATTACAACAAAATGTGTTTTTGTATGCCAAATGATTTCATTGCATTTTGAGTGAATTCATTGGTCATAGTGAATATAATATAATGGGGATGTACTGAATCCATTGGTTTAATGAACAAGGATTAATGAAATACTCCCATATTTTGTTAAAATGAACAAAAGATAAATAATTTTAAATAAGTTTAAATAATGTAAGCTAGTTTGTTAATTTAAAATGGTTTTAAATATAATAACATATGGTATTTAAAGTAATAAAATAAAAATAAACATATTTATTTATAGTGAATCACTTTAAATATTAATGAATTATGCCAATTAGTAATGAAACATGACAATTACATAGTGACTTTATAATGACTTAACTTCAGGTAAGGTGAAATGTTTACAATTGGGTGAACATATTTTTTAAAAAAGTTTCATAGTTGTTTATGTTAATGAACTGCACCTTATTTTTGTACTAGTGAATGGGTAAAAAAATTGGTGATGGGTCAATAAAAGTAATTTCTTTGATTTTATTTTTTAGGTGCACCCCCTAACCAATTAATTAATAGAAGTAACAATAAGTACCACAATAAATTTGACTTTGTCCCAAGAAATCTTTAACACCAAATGCATAAACATATAAATGTGCATGGACCTTGAGCATGATCCTTAGGAAATTATCAACATTTCGTGGTTGATGTCTTGTCATTTCTTTAATTTTTAATAGTGGCATTAAATCCAAAAAATATTCCTTTGAAAACATTCATTCAACCCCAAGAGGTGACATTCCAAGAATAATGCAAATTATACCAAAGTCATGATTTTAAAATAAAAAAACCAATAAAGGCAACTTGGGCAAAGCCATTTAAATGATGGTGGAGTTTGATGATTGTGAACATTTCATTCATAATTTTTTTTAAATCTAGACATGTCTTATGAAACTTGTATGAAAATTTCATGAATGGCATTTCTATATGAGATTATGTCATGGTATTGTAACCAAAAAAGAAGGGAGGCTTCCAGAGGTAGATTGAGATAGACCCACAGAGTCTTCACACCTACTAGACCTCTCCGACACTTTCGCTCAGACAGAGCACGCACGAACAATCACACCACAATGACACAATACAGCAATTGGGTTGTGCCCAAGCTTCTAAATGGAATCTCCTACAACAGCTACAAAGCCAATCACGCCGAAACTCTGTAGATTGGTACACAAGAGACACAGAGTGCACCTCACAGACCAAAATCCATAGCTTTATATTTCATATAAAATCCCCCGACAGCACAAGCTTTCATACCTCCTCTCTTCCAAAGATTGCTAACTCTGAGGCATTGGTCCTCTATTGTGACCAAACATTATCAGATCCAGAAGCTAGATGTTGCTAATCACTAATCGCAGCGGAAGAAAAAATCACTAGCCAAAAAAAATTCTCTAAGCTTCTGTCTATCCTCCCAAAAATCTCTCCCCTTCTCTCGATTGTCTCTCCTTCTCTTCTTTTGATCCTGGCTTCTTGCACAAGCTTCCTTCTCCTCGCTTTCTCCGCCCTCAGCTTTTCCTCCATCCCTCATCAATGTGGCGCCGCTCCTCATCATCAATCGCGCCGTCATCATCCTGTCCTCCCATCCCACACAGATAGACCACCTTACCCCATGCACCCCATGCATATATAGCTTTCCTCTCACATTAATGAAGATGAAATCCGCCGCCACTCATCAATAGAGGCGGCCAGACTAACCCTGATCAATGTTCCTGTGTTTACACAAACTGCACAGACTTACAGTTCTGGTCCGGTCACCCGTTGTTTGGCCACATATGTAACCCCTCCCTTTTTGAGAAAGCTAAGTCCCTCAGCTTAATCCGGAGGAGCACAATAGATCTGTAGATCTCTCCGAGACCTCTTCAATTGACGCCCATCTGCATCTTGTACAATGGAGATTCGGCAGCCTTCTTCAAAGTCAAAATTGGCCTTTCCATCAGCATGCCCGACAAATTGGTAAGGGCCTTCCCAACTTGCATTGAGTGCCCTTCTCTTGCCTGGTTTCTTCATCTTCACAATTGAGACTCCCGCCACCAAGCTTTCAAACAGATGCTTGCCCGGCTGGTTCGCACACGTGTTCCTTTGTTTCTTTTGTGCCTGCTCTACATTGAGCAAGACATTCTCATGTATGCTTGCGATGAGTTTCACCTTTTCCAGGAATTGCACAGCTGTGTCCTCCACATTGGAGGTATCATTAATCACACCAGTCAGAGTATTTAGATAGTTGTCCGCCCTGAGACGTGGTGATCGACTAGTCAGGATCATGAATGGTGAAAACTTCGTGCTCACTTGCACTCCACACCGGTAACCAAACAAAACCTTGGCCAGGTGCTCATCCCTGCAGTTCACATTTTCAGGATTATAAGCTAGAATGGTGATACCATGCTTGAGGGTTTTAATCTTTCGTTCAGCCATACCGTTGCACTAGGGCCACTATGGTGCAGTGCGCTGATGCTGTATAGCATAATCTCTGCACATTACCTCAAACCCTGCACCCCATTCCCCACCATTGTCAGTCAACACAAATTTGGGAACTCCATACCTACAGATCAGGTCATCCTCCAGAAACCTAGCAGCAGTCTTGGCTCCATGATCAGCCACTGCCTTGGCCTCGCACCACTTGGAATAGTGGTCAATGGCCACTAGAATGTATTTATTGCCTGCCTTCGTCTCAGGGAGTGGACCTGCAGTATCCAGTGCAATTCGGTAGAACAAGTCACAAATCGAGATGCTCTTTAGACGCTCATTTCCAGAGCGGATGCTACCCTCCAAAAGTACCTCTGGCAAATCTCTATCAAGGTCCTTTGTTCCCCGAAATGTCCCAAGTCCTCATGCATCTGAGTCACTAGCATCAGCCTATCCTCTGGTTTAGGCACGTACAACCCTTTAAAGTAGAGCTTCTCATCCTTCCAGCAATATCGCTTTGCTCGTTTTTTTGCTCTCTTAGCCTCCTGAAGATCGACTGCGTCTGGGATGAAACCTTCTTTCAGCAATCCCATACAAACCGCATCCTCCCAAATGTTAGTTTTACTTGTGTCATCAGCATAGACTTCTTCACCCCCAGACCTTGCATCACTGTTCTCGTGCCCATCATCTTCCAACAGCCCCTCGACAGCCAGTACCAGCTCAAGCTGTTGCTTCCGATCGTAATATCTGGTCTTCCCTCTCCTCAAGACTTGCTTGCTCTTGGAAGATTCCGGATTCGGGATTTCCACTCCAACAGCAGCTTCAGCTCCTTCCTCAGGTGAGTCGTCCTCCTCATCTTGACTTGTCTTCGTCAACACATCAAGCATACATAATTGATGCTCTTCTGACCAGCGCAGTGGTTGATGTCGAAACAATATCCATAGTGCTGCTTCAGTCCTCCTGATTGTCTCCTCAAACCAAGCCATTCAGATTCCCTACCACACTAGACATAGAATATACCTTCTGTGGTGGCAATTGAGTCGCCTTGCCCAAGCCCAATGTCCTGGATTTCCTCACTGAAATCATCATCATCCTTGGCTTCTCCAACTTGATTTCGGCTTAGTGCATCCACATTTGCATGCTTCATACCTGGTCGATGCACGATCTTGAAACTGAAATCCTGTAGCATGTCAATCCAGCGTCCTCTCCTTCCATGGGCATCAGACAGCGTCGCCAACCATTCGAATGGCTTGTGATCAATCCTTAGAACAAAGTGGGTTCTGTGCAGAGACTGCTTGAAATGCATGATACCCCAGATCAGTGGATAACATTCTCCCTCCGTGGGATGGAATTTCTTCTACACAGTCGTCAGACCTTTGCTGGCATATGCAACAACTCTTTCCATCCTGCTTTCCTTCTGAGATAGAATGGCACCGACACCCTTCGGTGACCAATCCACATCAAGGCAAAACGGCTTCTTAAAGTCAGGTCGAGTGAGCACAGGGGTAGCCATAAGTGCTCCCTTCAGGGCCTCAAACGCGCTCTAACAACCCAAATCCCACACAAACGCAACATCTTTCCTTGTCAATTCAAACAAGGGGACAGCCAATCGAGAGTACCCCCGAACATAGCTTCGGTAGTATCCAGTCAGACCTAGAAAAGACCTGACGTTCATGACCGTCTTAGGTACTGGAAAATGTACCATAGCAGTAATCTTGCTAGGGTCTGGTCTAGTTCCTTCATGACTAACCACATGTCCTAGGAAAGTGATACTCCTGGCAGCAAAACAACATTTGCTTGGATTTAGTTTCAAGTTTACTTCCCTTAGTTTAGAAAGTACTGCCTCTAAGTGTCGAAGGTGGTCCTCCCAACTTTCACTGTGGACATTGAGGTCATCCACAAATACCTTCAGAAATTTATCTCCCAATTCCTTGAAAACCAGAGACATCGTCCTGGTAAATGTACTAGTTGCATTCTTGAGACCAAAGGGCATGATAGTCCAATCATATAGACTAGTCTTAGTGATCAACGCTGTCTTCTTCATGTCCTTAGGAGCCATGCGAATTTGCCAAAATCCCGACTGCAAATCCAATGCAGTGAACCAAGTTGACCTTCCCAGTTGGGCTATCACGTCCTCAACTAAGGGCATGGGGAACAAATCTCTCCTGGTCTGCAGATTGAGTGGCTGGTAGTCCCCACAAAATTTCATACTTCCATCTTTCTTCACTGGCAGGGTAACTCTACAAGCATATTCCGAGTCACTAGGCCTCATTTTGCCCAGATTCACCAACACATCAATTTGTCGCTTCACTTCAGCCTCCTCCCAATATGACAATCGTCCAAGAGTTGCTCTATAGGGCATAAATCCCTGTGTGTCGATGGAGTGCTGTCCGACTGTACAACAACCTAGCTCCCTTTTATTCCAGGCAAACACATCCCGGTACCTTTCCAACACCTTCCAAAGCAATGGCCTCTTCAGTTCGTCCAAACCTAGATCATTTCTGAGCTTCAAGCATATGTCTTTCCACCTTGAACCCACCCGAATTCATCTGTAGAAGCAGTTTGGTCCTTGGGATCTTTGCAAGAAGCAGCATCATCCAGCTGCTAAACTTGTAATAGTGCAGATACCTCTACATTGGTAACACCAGAAGGAGCCTGCTTCTTTGTTCTACGTCTGCCACCCACATAATCCAGTCTGCATAATCGTTAGAATCTCCAGTCTCTTCCCTCATGAGGTGATCAGCCTGTTCTTGCAAAGTCAGCTGCAGAATTTGCTGAGGTCCTTCCCTCATGACCAACTCCTCAAGCTCTGTGTCCTTGAATTCAGATTCATCACAGATTGGCTCAAGCCGTTGACGCCCCTCTTCAGAGTTTTCAGATGTATCAGAGTCTGAGCTTGATACTTGCTCATCCAGCTGTTGGGTTTCGACGTTGTCACCCACACATGGGTTTCCCATCATCCTGTCGAACTTTTCGGCAGTACATGAATCGCCTTGCATCAAGGCCTCCGAGTACAGTGCCTACAACATATTCACCATGGTCAAAGGCAACACTTCCACATCAGATCCAGGACCATGTCTTACCTGGATCAATCCACGCTCCACATCAACGATGGCCCCAATCTTGATCAGAAAATCAAATCCTAGAAGCACGTCGTAGCTGTCGGTATCCACCACCATAAAGGTCATGGTGCACAGTACCCCTCCAGCTTTGACCGAAACCTCGTCGATCCTTCCCATGGCCTGTGTGACCATTCCAAATGCAGTTTTGTAGGTTTCCGATCCAGAGACCAAATGCATCATACCCATTTCTCTTACCACTGCAGCCACCATGACAAACATGGACACGCCAGTGTCTACAAGTCCCTCAATCAGGCAATCATTCATCTCAACAGACAAATGCAAAGTCTTACTCCTGTGTGTCTTGTTGACGCAGATCCTCCTCAGAGTCGGAGCTGCAGACACCATTGACACCTGAGTGCTCTCAACTTCCGCATCCTTCTTCCTCCTAGCAACCTTAACTAGATTTTCCAGTTGCTCCAACTCGCTTGGTATCATCATCACTGTTTCCATTGGTGTCAGTGAGATCTTCCCTTTGATGAAATGGGAAAGGATCTTTGACCTAATGGAGCTCTCCCGATTCATGACAATGCTGTCTTCTACAGCCTCAGTTGGTGGTACAACACCCGTTGGTGGCAATTCAACAGGCAGCCTTCGCCTGGGTATGCGAGTGTATGAGAACACATTCTCATTCCCACACAATTCATTGAGTTGCTGTAACGTTGCCGCCTCGTCATTCAACAATACTTCAAGGAAATTCGCCGCTCCTGAATGAGACTTCCCATCTTTGGATTTCTTCCAGCACCTGTCTTCCGAATGCCCAAGACCTGAACAGAATGAACATTTCACACCACAATTTTCTGTCCTATGCGGCATGCCACATTTAGCACATTTTGGCCGTGGCTCATTTAGCCTTGGACATGTCGTGGCTATATGGTCCCTCCCCTTACAGATTTGACATTCTTTAAACAGGGTAGAAGAAGATGATGGTATAGAGTTCGGCACACCTCCCTTGAAAAAATCGATCAGCGTATTGTTCAAATTGGCAACCTGATGTTCCATCGATGTCTCAGCTACTCCTTCTTCTTGCTCTTCTTTGAGAGGCTCAAATGGAGTCTTTCCAAGCTCGCCTAGCACCCTTTCCACCTCAATTGCAGCACCCACCAATTCCTCAATGTCCGCAAACACCCTTACCATACACAACTTCCTGATTTCTGGCCTAATTTTGGCCAGGAACCTCCTCCTCTGCTCTACATCCTGAATCTGCCCTTTTCGAAACAACTTATCTAGTCGTTCGAAATACTTCTGAACCTTTTCTCTGGGTTCTTGCTTGATGGCATCCATCTACATTCGGATGTCATCAGCGTCTATGTTCCCATATTTCTGAATCATCAGCGTACGTAGGTCAGCCCAATCAGTAGGCATTGGCTGCAGCCTTTCAAAAAACACCCCTTCGCACGGCCATGCAGATTCAACTTGGCAATTTTGAACAGTTTGTCGGGAGTGAGGTTACAGACCTCGGCAGCCATGGTCAATCGCTCTGCCCAATCACTGACATCTTCATAGTCTCGCCCCAAGAACAAATCGTCCATCCCTTGGGGACTCTACATCTTCCAGAGGTTCTGCAACACAGTATAAATGCAGCAATCCTTCCCACACACAGATCTTCTAATAAAAAACAGATGCAAACAAAATTAGCCAAACTTTTAGTTCTTGCTTATAACTGAATCCTGATTTTTAACACAAAAGCAAATAATGTCCAAGTCATCCACCGAACTCGGACTGCACTCCTTCATGAATAGGCCTCACACGCTCAAAAATGGATGGAACAGTGTGAAACTGCTGCTCATTTGTAGATTCCTGCTGGAATCGCCATCCCCCTTCCTTGCTTCGCCAGATTCTCCAGCTAATGAGGCGGGATCTAGATCGGCTATGTTCCACCCGAAGCAATCGATCTCCTTCCTGATACAGGTCTTCCACTCCCAGTATGTATAGTCGCACAAAATGGTTAGGCGAGATAGCCGACTTGGGAATCCAGATGTCGCAACCCTACTTTGGCCAAGTGTGGGGGTGAAGCCCAACACTTGGAAAAAGTGGGGATTTGGAGTCCTCCGGGACTTTCGAATGTTCAGAGCTCAACAGCAAGGGGCAAAACACCTTGCATTGATGTGTTCTTAGTGTCATTGAAAAGGTCTTGAAAAGTAGATATCGAAAATGCCCTCGTATTTTTGATTTGGACATCTATTGCCCAAGTTATGGGCAAAAGAAGGGTCGGGAGTCAAACTGCCAGTTTGACTCCCGACCACTAAAAGTCGGGAATAGACCAGCTCCCGATGTCCGATTTGAAAGTGCAATACATTGTTGAAAAGATCTCAACGAGGGCTACAACTTCGGTTTAGACCTCGTTGCGATCAAAGGTCAGGGCGAGGAGCTATGACCTCTCAAAGTCTCGGGAGTCCAAAACCGGGACACTTGGGTGGATTTCGGGACTCCAACTTGGAATCCCGGGAAAAAGAGCCACTTGGATGTGGGTGCGGTGGAGCGTCGCAGAGTATACTATATGGGGGATGGTGATGCATCCCCCGAGTCCGGGCCGTGGTGAGTCTTGTGGTCCGAAGTGCTCGTGGCTTGTCCCAACACCGAAGGGTGTCCCGAAAAGTGAACTAACCACTTGGGTGGTTTGTTTTGATGCAGATTCAAGCTTGATCAACTAATACCTCTTCCTAGTCTAATCCTTGGGCTCCCAACTCGACCCTCTACCCCTTTCTAGAGTTGGAAGCCGAGAGCGTGGCTCCAAGTCTCAACTTCCGCAACTTGACTTTGTGAGACCCTCAAGTGGGTTTCACCCCGTGACTTGGGAGCGCGTCACAGATGCCCCCGAGTCTTGGTATGCTAGCCTGCCTTTCGGCCAGATCAGGAGCCACTCTACGCAAGGTAGGAGGCGAAGTAAAAGCTTGTCTGTAGCTCGGAGGTTGATACTCACCCCCTTGCTCCATCTATCACTTTCAACCAAACTTGGGCACGGGTATAGAAGCCACTGTGAGCTACCTCTACAACGATGTCTCCCACCCTAGCCTCGTTGGGATCTATTCCTACAAGTCTAACTACTCCAAATCCTAAGAAACGTAAAACCACTGATCCTCTCTGGGGTCCGTTCTGAATGGTGTAGAAATCAAATCTACAAACAAGGTTTAGCTCATGATTCTCCTAGGTCATTGGCTCCTCAGGAACCTCGTCGCTAGACGACGACATTATCTTCAATGCTCATGCTAGCTCGATTTACACAGGTTATGCACTGGCCACAAACACAGAACCATGTTCTGATACCAAAAAGAAGGGAGGCTTCCAGAGGTAGATTGAGATAGACCCACCGAATCCTCACACCTACTAGACCTCTCCGACACTTTCGCTCAGACAGAGCACGCACGAACAATCACACCACAACGACACAATACAGCAGTTGGGTTGTGCCCAAGCTTCTAAATGGAATCTCCTACAACAGCTACAAAGCCAATCATGCCGAAACTCTGTAGATTGGTACACAAGAGACATAGAGTGCACCTCACAGACCAAAATCCATAGCTTTATATTTCACATAAAATCCCTCGATAGCACAAGCTCTCATACCTCCTCTCTTCCAAAGATTGCTAAGTCTGAGGCATTGGTCCTCTATTGTGACCAAACATTATCAAATCCAGAAGCTAGATGTTGCTAGTCACTAATCGCAGCGGAAGAAAAAGTCACTAGCCAAAAAAAATTCTCTAAGCTTCTGTCTATCCTCCCAAAAATCTCTCCCCTTCTCTCGATTGTCTCTCCTTCTCTTCTCTTGATCCTGGCTTCTTGCACAAGCTTCCTTCTCCTCGCTTTCTCTGCCCTCAGCTTTTCCTCCATCCCTCATCAATGTGGCGCCGCTCCTCATCATCAATCGCGTCGTCATCTTCCTCTCCTCCCATCCCACACAGACAGACCACCTTCCCCCATGCACCCCATGCATATCTAGCTTTCCTCTCACACTAATGAAGATGAAATCCGTCGCCACTCATCAATAGAGGCGGCCAGACTAACCCTGATCAATGTTCCTGTGTTTACACAAACTGCACAGACTTACAGTTCTGGTTCGGTCACCCGTTGTTCGGCCACAGTACCACTTCGCAATGCTTGAGGGATTCCACTACTTTGCAAATGTGCAATGGATTCATCAAAGTATTGATTTTGTCTTGCACATATGTCTAATAATTATTATATGTTTTCCATGGAACTAGTTGTTTCTTATGTGGAAATAAACATGATTTCAAAATAATAACAATGCACATAATCATGATAGGAAATATTTAAAATAGTTAGATATACATTAAAGGCATATGAATTATATTCAAGTAAACATGACATGGTTCAACATTATATCAACCATGCACAAAAACAAGGATCGTAGTGTGCAAAATGCTTGTCTAAAAATGATCTATCATAAGTTTTGGCAAACAAAAATAGGGACATCAAAGTGCACATGACTATGTTGGAAAGTTGTATTTCAAACTTGCTTTCATTAGATTTAAGATAATGTGTTGCCATACTGCATATATTTAGAACTATTTGGAAGTTAGGCCATAGTAGCTTACATGTAACCTTTTAAAAATCCCAATGTCTAAACAAAAACTTTAAAAAATTTGTGTAATATATCTTATTTATGAAAATGGGATTATGAACTCCATTAATTATGGATAAAAAATGAACTAAAAGATTGATGAATTTCATCAAAATTACAAATAACAAATTTTCATATAAAATACCATTTTGAATTTTTTAAAGATGTCTATAAACAATGAGGTGTATGGGTTAGTTGATGTAATCCATGACAACAAATCCCTATGTGTATAAAGTCTAATTGGTATATTTTGGTTTCTCATTCTTCACCATCACACACCAACATAAATAAATTTTAACAACATCACATTTCAATCAATGGATTGTTATTAGAATGCAGTCACTTTAACCACAAAAAACATAAAATACAATCTTTAACAAAGGTTGCAAAAAAATGATGTTAAATGCAAATTGAACACCATGTTGTTCTTGTTGATTTCACTTCAAGTAATTCCCACTTATACCCCCTAATTATCGAAGAGGTTATAATATCATTCAAAATGGTATCTCCAACCAACACACATAAGGTTATGAAGATCTTGTCAAAGAAATCATCTTTTTTCATACCTTCCCTTACTTTGATTGACAAAGTTCATTGACCCTTGCACTAACCCAACATTGAACCAACATTCCTTTGTAAGCTATTTATTCAAAACAATGTTGACTATGTCTAAAAACCTCTCTTTTTCCACCCCTCCTCCCTTTTACTGTTTTAGTGTGTACACCTTTTCAAAACCAATGTTTGAATTTAACACTTGTGTCTTCAATGCAATCTTTTCTTGGGTTTTCTTCGCACATCTTTAATTGAAAATATAAGCCATGTTCTCCTTCCTTTACTAAGGACATGTGTATTGAATTAATCGCAGTTGTAATTGATGTCTTTTCTTTCGTTCTAAGGCTTATATATTAAGGTTTACCTTGAGGTTAAAAAGACAACATGTTGTGAAACTCTTGCCCCCACAAGACATAAACAATCTTCTTGTCTAGGGCATCTTTGCTTCAATTGTCACAAAAAGGCTACATGTAACTTGGGAATGGATTCAAACATATTTGAATCACACTAATGGGTTTTAAGCTTGACCAAGTGACTTTGGCACTATGAATTTTGTTCTCCATTTCCTATGTCCCAGATTTTCTACAACACCAAATAAAGCTTCAAGAGTGACAACACCCAAATGCCACTATTAGATTAGTGTTAGATTGCATACAAATAGAAGGAGCCCTTCATCTATAGACCACAAAAGCTCAACCTAAAAAGATGTCCTTGGTGAGAAAGATTCTACTACTAAACAAAATTGACCTCAAAAGTTTGGAACACCCATTTTGAGGAGTTATAAAACCAAATCATGAAGAAACAAAGAAACCAAAGAATCCCATGCCCACCAAGGATTGAACCCATTCAATGTAGAATTATGACTTGTGAAGTGCAAGTGATGCCATGTGTGGCTCCACAACAATTAAATGGGGTGTCCACCACACAACACAAGCTGGATAACAAACCCATCCTGCTCACAACAACTACTCTCAAAAAATTTGAGAGAAGAACCTTGCTCCTCCACTAGCATCACTACACCAAAGAAGAATGAAAAGAAGCAAATAAGGTATGTAGTTACAGCCTACAAACCAAATCTAAAGCATTACACATCTACAATGCAAGTCTGTTCAGTAGAGAAACTTAAGCCCTCCATAGGTGAATAATCAATCATAAGAGTGCTATGGTATATGTTTCCATGCACATGTTTTTTGCCTAACCTTTCGCCCACTCAATTAAAACTTAATGTGTTTTTCCTTTGAGTTGAAAGAACTTGGATAACTACAAGATTCACCCATCACTGGGATAGTTCACTTGATGCATTGGGGCAGGCTCTAGTCCAAATGGTCAAAAAATGCTCTCCAACTTCTTAGAGGAAAACATAATCAAATACGAACGAGCAATGGCCTCACCAGCGTCCAGTATTTTGAAGTGTGATCGTAGCCTTCTCCTCAACAACACCAATTTGAAACAAAAACCTGGAGAAATGAAAACCAGAACAGTTTCTTCCAGATCTAGAATTCCAGTCCTTGATTCAACTCAAGATGGGTTTACCACACAAATCTGTACAATTGGACCCAGACTGCTTGCATAAAAGAACGTGGGATTTTCTCATTAAGATCAGAAATTTGTGTCCACAACAAACCAATATAATATGGGTTGACTGTCTCTGTATTCTGCTACTAACAGCTTGGCAGAGCACAAAAGCTGTACCCTTCCTCAAGCTGATCACTGATGCTGCTGCTGATAATATATCAGCCTCAAGCAAACTATTGTAGCATCTCTATCAAAAACTGACCCAAATAAAATAGTGATGCACGCAGGAACTAAGTTTGAAATCTGGCATGTTGCTAGTCAGCAATGTTAAGCTTGAGAACTTGCTGCAGATCTGCTCATCTCTTATCAAATAGCAGGTAAAACAGTACACCCATGAGTTGATGAAACACTGACTTGCCAAGTTCAAATATGAATCCACCCACAAGAGATCACTACTGTACCCATGAGCTGCAAGAAAAAAGCTTCCTGACAAGAATCACTTGCAGAGAAAGCTGGAAAAAGCTCAGTTGCAAAGCTCAAATTCTCTTCCCAAGCTTTGGTGGAAAGATGGAACCAGTAGCAAAAAAATCATTGGGTGTACAAACAACCATGTTGATATGCATAAGACCCTGTTGATCTGCAGTAATAATTTGCTTAGTACTACTAGATTCATGGTAACAGATCAGGAAAGATTTCAAAGTTGTCTACAGTACAGTTTGCAATACTAGGATTTGTGATTGCAGAGAGGAGATCAATGTCTGACATCTCAATTTCAGGTCCACAACAGCTACTTGACATCAACAGCTGCTCCAAATACTCTGCACCCAGATCTTGCAACTCTAGTGTCTCCTTGATTGTCTCCACCTTTGGTAAGTCTAATTCATTGCTGATCTCCATGCAGCTATTGCTTGTCATCGTCTTCTTCTTGCAAGGCAAAGGTTCGAGCTCAAGGCAATCTGATTCTAATGATGACAGACCAGTTCCATTATTACTTGGCTGATCCCTTGATCTCTTTTTTGGTGTGGTTGTATCACTTCTTGATTGGTGCAGCAGATCAAGAAGTTCATCACCATTAAGCTCCTTTGAATTTGTAGCCACCATTTGATCCCCACCTCGTACAGATTTAGCGATTGTTGGTGTTTTGTAGGTAGCAAGAGTTGATCGGGATTCAAGTTTTGTTGTTGGGGTTGAAATATTTGTGCTGCACTGGGACTTGATTGTGCTTGCTTGACCTGAGCTAGTCATGTTGTTGTTGTTGTTGTCATTTGGAGTTGGACTAGAAGAGGCTTGAGCAAGGGAGCTTGCCCTGAGAGGGAAATTGAGAAGAGCTCGACAACCTCGCATTTTGAATGCTGCTGCATCATAAGCTTCAGCTGCTTCCTCAGCAGTATCAAACGTCCCTAGCCATACTCTTGCACCTTGGCGGGCCGAATCTCGAATCTCAGCTGCAAACTTCCCCCATGGCCTTCGTCTCACACCTCTGTAGTGCGGCTGCTGCTGCTGAGGAGCACAGGGTTTTACCTTCTGTGGTGGATTTGCAGCTATGGCTCCTCCTCCCAGAACATGACCTGTGTGATGATCCACATCCAGTTTTTGCTCCTCAAGATGTACTGGCTCTGGTGCCTTGTTTGCAGATTTGATGTGCTCATGGAGCCCCTTCAACTCCATCTTTTGGTTTTGCTTCTGAGCTAATTGGAGCTTCTGTTGTTGCTGCTGTGGATCAATCCCAGGCCAAGTGCTGATCATTGATGGCTGGAGAAAAGGATGCACAGCTTGATGCTTTGACATGAAACTCATAGCTGTAGCTTCAGGGAAAGCAGAGCACCTGCGAGATATAGATCGAATTGCCGCTTTGGGCTCCTGGAGCTTCGTGGACTGCTGCTGCTGGACAGGAGCTGGAACAGTATGAGCAGAAGACACAAGAGCCTGAGGTGCTTCAGTGGTGGCAGCCACTTTCAACATACCCACTAGAATTGTCTCCTCAGAGTCATTCTCATTGAGAGGGAGCTGATTCTGAACTTCTGTGCAACTGCGAGTTTGGATGAGCTCTGGCTTAGCATCTGCGGCAGATCCTTCTTCTTCTTCTTCTTCTTCTTCCATCAGCTTTCTCAAGCTGGTTGAAATTTGAACCTCGTCCTTGTAAGACCAGTCTGTGAGGAACTGATCATCTTCCCAACATGACTCTTGTCCTGGAAGCAGGTTTGGTGCATAAGTAATTGGTGAAGAAGCAGCTCCTTCTACTCCAATCTGTGAGTTGATGAATCGAGGGCATGGCGGCTGCTGCTGCTGCTGCTGCTGCTTAGTGTTGGATCCAGCAGCTTGTTGTCGTTGTTGTTGCAAACAGCTTGTCTCCAGTGCTTGTTCAACCTTCCCTCTGAAGCTTTTTGCAAAGCTGGAGACCAGTGAGTCCCTCACTCTCTTTGCAAGCATCCAAGTTTTTATCTGATGTCCATTACCAGGAGGCAAAATATCATTCAACAAAAGCTTGTCCTCATCAGAATTGGTGTTCACTTCTGTGAATGGATTCCTTTCCCATGAAGTCTCCTCCCTGATCACCATTTGGTTGCCAATCCCAACAGTGGAACCAAAATTCCGGCTTGTTACTGGAGGAGCTTCTGCTGCTGCTCCAGTCCTGCTGGCCGCTGCTGGTGCAAGTGCATCGTCTAGTACAGGAAGAGGGATTTTTGAGAGATGGTTTTGGAATTGTTTCAACACATCTTTGCCAAATTCCTCTTGCTCTTTATAGCTCTCCCACATCTGGTCTGCCCAATTCTGCCTGTCATTCTGTGAGCTTGATCTCCTCCTGAACCCAAATGTGTCAAAATTCATGATCTCTCTCTCTCTCACTCTCTCTCTCTCCACCTATGATGCTCCTCCTAATCAATCTCAACTCTACTTCTTGTTGTTCTTCCTCCCTTTCTTCCCCTCCTCAATTCTTCTCCCGAACCCTCCGTCTCCTCCTCCTGCTCCTCACTACCCAAACACACAACTCTTTCACCCAATTCCCAAACTCGTCTACCCAATTCCCCAATTTCCCCAACTCTTCCTTCTACCCAATTCCCCAAATTTTCTCTTGAAAACAACAAACAAAGCCTTGTTGGCCACAGTTCTCAAAAGCTGGACTCATTCATTCTAGACTTGCAATCAATTTATGACTCTTTTCTTCTCCAAACAAAAGGTGCACTCTTCAAAACTGTTGACTACTTACCCTTTCCTTTCCTTGCCATTTTTTTTCCTTACCTTTTGCCAATGGTTTTTTTGGTGGGTTCTCTTCTTCACTTCCCCCCTTGCCTCTTTAACCCACTTCCATCAAGCACACCATTTTGTTGCCCCGACTTACTCAACTCACACACATATGCCAAAAAACCCTCTCTCAACATCAATCAACAATGCAAATGCCCAATTTTGCAACTCTCTTTCTCCCTCTCTTCTCAATCTTTCTTTGCCCAATTTTTGCCACTCTTCTCAACTCTCTATATCTCTCTTTGGATGCAATGAACAAGTTATGGTGTGGCCCTGTCGGCAATGAATTTAAAAGATGGAGAGCGAGGATAAATAAGGGGGGGTGGAGAGATAGATGGGCATAAAAAGAATTCCCAACATTTTAGGGCAAATTTTCAAAAAGGAATTGGGTGTAGCATGTAATTTCAACTAATTGGACAGGAAACTTCGTGTGGGAAATCCCACAGTATCTTTCTCTCACCCCCACACACAAACAAAACAACAAGAAAGACTTGAAAAGCTAAATTGTAGTACCCGTCCTCCTACTATGTCTAGTTTACTTAACCTTGGGTTACAATCTTCTTTCTACCCAATCACTCAGCTTGTGAATTAATTGCATGGGAAATTCCTTGAACGAAAGATCTTGAGAAGTTTACAACCCTCACTATAATAGGAAGTTGCCAAAAATATATATATTGTATGTTGTAGTATCTTTATTTCTCCACTCTTGACCTTTAGTTTAGTCTCTTTCACTCTCTCCCTCTTCCTCTCTCATGATAGTATACTAATACCATAATATATTAAGCACTAATAGGAATATCCATGAATGGAATCTAAGATGTAGAAGCCATAATGAAATGAGCAAGGGCACTCTTGCTTTAGTGGTGTTGCATAGTTACAACTATAGTGGGATAGTAAGTTTGATCCATATTATACGAGTACTCTCAATTTATAAATGGAGGTATTTGTCCATGTTGAAAATGGTGGCAAACCCCTTCTGAAAAATAGAAATTTCATGCATCCAATGAAAAGGCTCACAAGGCGTTAAATTTTTTTTCTTTTGGATTGTTGGGGGGGGGGGGGGGGGGGGGGAGAGGAATTTCTTGTTTGTTTGTTGCCAATGTGTTCCCAAGGTGATTGCATCTAGTTCTCAGAGTGTTCCCTAAGACATTCCCAATAGCGCTCTCTTTTTTTTCCCATATTGTTTTGCCATGGTTCAACTTCCATGTATAATTTGTAAATGGGGGAGGGTACACAAAAAAAGTTTCTTGCACCTGATGAGGTCAAGCATGCACATTGGGACCTAGGCTTTTTTTGTCTCTTTTGGGGAGGCTGGGGTTGTTCAATTTTTGTTGTTCCCATGAAGACATTCTCACTGTGTTCTCATCAAGTTCTCAATCAGTTCTACTTTTCGAACCTATATAACCAGCCCCAAAGGAAGAGATATTACAACATATCTCTATTTCAGGACTGTCCAAAGCTTGATAATTTTTTTGGTGATAGGCCAATCAAAGATGCCCATCACACAAAAGAAAAGAAAAGAAAAAATTGGACTTTGGGGGTCCCAAGAACTAATTAATATGAGTATGCTTTTAGTTCAAAATCATTTTTGCAATGAGCCTCTTTGATTGGCCCATCACCAAAAAAAGTTCTAAAACATAGATTCTATGGTTAGATTAAAGCTTAGTCCAAACATAGCAACATATAAGTTCCAATATTGAGCCAACCATGTAGGCAAAGACACGGGACCAAAGAGTGGGTGCTATTGCAAACATGTAGGAACACATTGGGAATTTCTGGAATATCTTGGGGGAACTCATTGGGAACTTGATAAAAAAAAAAGAGTGAGAACTTTGTGAGAATACATTGGGAACCAACCAAAATAAGGTTCTATTCAATGCATCCTGCAATTCCTCATTGGGTGACCAGAATTTCTATTCCCAAATAGATTCATCACCTTCATATTTATTTATTTATTTATTTATTTTTCCATGACCTATTTTTAACCTTGGCTAATGGCATGGGCATGAACTCTGGGGACATGATGTAAGCTCCTGCTCTTATGCACCAGGTAGTTTGTTGCTGGAGGAGACAAGATGAGAGACGTGGGATCTCAACAAGAAAATGATGTAATTTTTTAAAAAATAATTAAATATAATTCATAACTTTCTAGAATAATATTTAAATCTTATAATGCCACTTGCATTAGCTCCTACTTTCCATTATTTTAATTTATGATTTATACATTTTAATTTTTTTATAAAATTAAAAAGATAAATTGAACATCTACAATTGAAGAGAATGTATTATAATTTGATTTTACAGGATAACATGTGTATTTTCATGTCCATGTAAGTGATTAGGGGAAAGCAGCAATGTAGTTATTAAGAGAGGAGTGAGATAGTTTTAAAAAGGTGTTTGAATACATATTTGCTTTGAATTAATAATAATTGTGGAATATAATAATAATTTTGAAATAACATAATATCATTGTTACATAGATTGCTTTAAAGTCCTAGATTTTGGATAAATCCAAAGGATACAAATTTCAAACAAAAATGTGAACTCTAAAACATATCATTAACAACAATAATGAAAGAAAAGTTTGCAATTCTCAAATTAATCTAAAATAAGAATTCTTCAATTTTTCATGTCACACTTCAAACACTGTTTTTTAATTAATGTTCTTTTTTCCAATTTTGCAATGTAGTTGAGCTGGTGATTATCCCTCAGTAACAAATTTGGCAATTAATAAAATATGAATGGAGAGAAAATAAAATATCTTTATATGTTTTCTGCTACCTATTTAAACCATGTATTGAAGTTTGTTGATTTGAAAATATTTTTTGACAATATTTTTTGAAAAAGTCATTGAAGTTGCAATAGAATACTTTCAAAATTTTGCAATGGTGAAAATTTTCACCGAAAAAGGAGGGGTCCATATTGTCCAATTTTATGCAACATAATGGCACTTGTATCGAAACATCTAAACTTTCCAACTTCAATTAAGCTTGGAAGTGACTCTTGATAGCATTTTGTTTTGAAAATGTTTTTTCACAAATTTTGATGATACTCAGAAAAATAATTTCTTGCCTCCCACTTAAATCGGTCTTATAACATCAACATGGGTTAGTAAGAGTAGAAATCAGAAGTAATAAAATTATGGTTTAATTGGTAGAAGGATTGGTAAGTATGAGAAATAGATAATACAAGTTATGTGCTTTACATTTAACGTCTTTTGATTACAAATTTAGCCTTGGACTCATGAATTATTTAGTTAATCATTTTGAACTAGGCATAATTGAAATTTAACTTATGAATTTGAATATATCTTAAGAAATAAATTTAAATAATTTACTTTTTCAGTCATAGAAGGATGATAGTTTTAGAAGATATGTAACATAATATTATTGGCTTGAAGTTGATGAAGGATCATGTTTAGTAAATGCAAACAAATTGGATTGATAATTCATTCATTTCATTCTTCAAGTATTTAAAAATTTGTGGGTGGAGTTCTTGACTCACTCTCTTTTTCATAATTTCATGTTATTAATTTGATATTAAGTTTTGAAAAATATTATTTTTATGTAATGAACATATGTCACAATCAATTTATGTGTCATTTTGACTATGGAAATGTTGAGAAAAATAAACAAATGTACATGTTTTTGGTGAGTTATTCTTATATATATTTTCTAAAAAGTGCATGTGATAAGCTACCAATTGGATGTAGCTCACATAAAAGCCAAACTTTAAATGCATGAATGATTCTAACTTCAAAACATGTAAGTTTCATTTCTTGTATTATTCAAATGTTTTCTATGGTGTATGAATGTTTTGTGAGAATAATGTAACTTATGTGCTCTAAAGATTTAATTGAAAACTAACCCTTTAAGTCCATACCTTTTTTAGGCTATAATACCATGATAAAAACTTAAAGCTTTTACTTTTCTTAGGTAGCTTCTAACAATATAAATAATCAATTGTTAGATTAGATCAGGTCTCTAAAAGGAAACATCATTAAAGAAGGCGAACTTATCAACCTAAGTGCTAGTGCATCTTCACCTTCATCTAGTAACATTACTCTCTTTTCTTCTTTTTTTTATGAGTTGTTTTTTCCTTCACATTTCTTTTAACAATAAAAAACAAATCTATTTGGTGTTTTTTTTTTTTTTGGTGGGTATTTTGAAATTGCTTGCGTGAGGTGAAAAAAGAAACCTTGCACGACCTTCCCTCTCTCCTTCTCAGGTGGGTCCAATGCAAAAGCAAAAGTGAAGAATTCAATTGTTGAGACTCTTCCAACAACTTTCCCCCTCCAAGGCAAGTACAAACTTCAAACTAAACACTTCCCTTAGTGAATCTTGACCTTCTTAGATGCACGCACTTCTACCTTACAAAACATGCTCATTCATTCATGGTATGCACACACAATATTCCACATGTCACCCACAAATTGGGTCAGGTTTGAGTCAAAATCTAATGACCAAATGCTACAACTATGTCTAATCTCTTCCCTATGGACAAAGCCAACAAAACTAGCATTTCAAACAACAACAATAGGGAGTACCCACATGTTGTAAGAATTTATCTTATAATTCACTTGAGTTTTACTCGGCATTTTTACTTTCACATAGTGCTTTACTTTAGGGTTCGTTTCATCATGAAATATTATTTTAAATAATAAAATGAAAATATGTGAAAATATGGAAATGAGGTGTTGAAACCATCCCAATTTTACCATAGGCTACAATCTGAATACTTTCACTCTTCATATGACAATATATCAAGGTAGATCAAGAAAATTTTATTATTCCAATTTTATAAAAACAAATTAATCTTTTTATAAAAATAATTATTGGTTTTGTCCATATGAAAAACTGACCGTAGGCTACAGTACCTATCTAGGGTGACAACAAATTTTTCATTTCTCAGCTGCTTGTACGGACACTTACTTAGTGGAAACTAAATGGAAAATATTTCAGATGAGCTTGGTAGTTTAATAGCAAAAAAACATCTGAAACTCTTGTACAACATGAGATCGCTGAGGTTTTTTTATGCATGATTCTTTTTTAGAAAAAGTTTCTCGATTGATTTTTACACTCACATTAACCAGCTTTTTCTCATATTACTTAGTTGCAAAGGTTCCCAAAGTTCAATTTTTCTTTTTCTTTTTGTTTCTCTGTTGCAATGGGCATCTTTTTTATTGGTTCATCACCAAAAAATTAATCAATCCTTGGACAATCCCAAAATGGATTTGTTGTAATCTTCTCTTTAGGCCGGTTATATAGGTTACAGGACTAGAACATAGGGCAAAGGATATGGGATAAAGTGAGGTGTTTTCAGGTTGGGGAATCAATTGGGAGCATGTGGGAACACATTGGGAACAACAAAAATCCAAATACAAAAACTCAGGATGAGAAATGATAAAAAAAGTGTGCTTTTGCTGCTTCTCTCTCCTAATGGGAAAAAAAATCAAGGCTGCTCTTCTCTCTCAATCTAAACAAAATGGCTCCATTCTCTTAATTGAAAACAAAACACACACACAAAGGTACCCCAATTGATGGTTGTTGTATTAGGTTAGGTTAAAAATGGTGACAAGTTGTTTTAGGAGTAAGATTTTCATGTTAGCCAAGAGGGTTGGGCATGCACTTGGGGGATTTTTTTTCCTTTTGAGAGTGGGTGAGGTGGGTGTGGGGTTGTGTGTGTGTTTTCTTTCTTGTGTAATCGAGCACTACTTCCACATGCAATAGTGAAATGCTTGTCATTCCTTTGGGGTGAGGCTAATTTCTACAACTACTCATCTTGAGTTCAATTTGTTCTAAGACATTGTTTTGTGCAAAACTTTGGGCAAGTTTGACAAGTTGTGTAAAATTTGTTTAATTTTGTCAAGTTGTTTTGAGTTGTTGGTATATAAGAATTTTAGTTCTACTCTCATAATTGTGAAGTGTTATTTTCATAGAGGCACTCGTAGAGAGAGAGACAAGGAAGGGGGGAAAGTGTATGTTAGTTCATTTTTTATGTCTTGTAAATGTCAGTGCAAATAGCAATTAAGGTGATTTTGTTTGAAAATGTCTATATAAAAACTTGTGAAAATAAAAACTTTTAATTTGAGGGGTCTCTTAAACTTTCACTATTTATTTTATGATAGACCAATCAAAATTGCCCATTCAAAATAATAAAAATAACAATAACTGAACTTGGGAAGCACAACAATTAACTAATACATATAATAATAGGTAGAATCTTCTTTCATTGTCCTCTCTCCAAATTGAAAGAAACTTTGTGGAATGATTTGCTTTATGCACACAATTGTCTACTCTTGATTGATTGATCTACTCCTCTCTCCCTCACTCAAGGGTGTGCACACACAAATCTCACACAAAAATTTGAAACACACAAATTCAAAATGCAAAGAAAGTCAAAAATGCTCAAGGAACTTTGCTAATTACTTGCTTTGAAATTTGAAGTACCTACCTACTTACCTATTTACCAACCTACTTTAAAATATATCAAAGACCCTCAGCCCCCTATTTTAAATAATTTAGGGATAACTCTAGTATGTAAACCACAATTGTAACATGGGAAAACTTGTTGGGGGGGGGGGGGGGGTGGGGGTGTCAAAAGTTGTAACCCATCTTGACTCATAACCCCCATCTCCATCCCCTCCTAGAAACATGGACAGAAAAATGTGGGGGTCAAAGTTCACTATGTATATGAGCCGCCCCTGATATTTAGGCCTAAAAACCTATTAGACACGTAACCCCATACCCCTTTGTTCATCCACTCCTGGAAACATGGACAGAAAATGTTGGGTCAAAGTTCAAAACCGTAAACCCATAGGTGTAAGTAAAAACTAAAAACCTCTTACTTGTTTTTTGGAAATATTGCCAGATTTCTCTATTGGGTTTGGGCATGTAGCCATAAATGTGAAGGAATCTTAAAAACTTTAGTTTTATATCCTATTTATAGCCAAATTTGGGTAAACTGTATTAAGGATGATTGCCAGTTCAGCTACATCACCATATATGAATAAATAAGTAAATAAATAAACCCCGGTCAATGCCATGGGGTTTTACCCTATACCATTCACCCCATGGTCGTATAGAAGTGTTTTTTTTTTTCCTTTTCTTCTTTTCTTTCCGTGGCACAAATGAAACAAAACTCCATACAAAATGAAGTTTGGGCAAGGGATGCCACTTCTCTATCCACCACCACATCATTGCCCACATGTTAGATATTTAGGTCAAAGTGTTTTAGGGTTAGTATAAAGTGCACAACCCTAGCAAACTCACATAAGCATGACACGTATAATATGCTTCTTGTCTTGTCTTCAAAAGGAATGGCCACAAGGCTGGGATAATGGGATAATGTACGGTGGAACAGGCCCAGCATGGCCCATTCCACTCTGGAACATGTTGAGCCTCATAGGGTGAATAGGCCTGGCTGGGCCCATTTCCACATCCGAATGTGTCTCATCCTCTAGGGTTAGATGCCACTCCATGAGGTGGTAGTTATCTGGTGTAATGATCAAGGTTGTACAATGGGCCCTCCTGCTTGAATGGCAAAAAAACTCTAATTTTCATAATTTTCTGCCATTATGAGCAACAGAGCTTGCCATAATGGCTTTTTTTGCAAGACGCAAGGCCTGTTGGCTACACGCCATTAACATTATAGTAGAGGCTCTCATATGAGTGGGTTCTTATGAGGCAAAGGCACCCAAGGGTGTTCCCAAGAACCTCAAGAGAACCCACTCGCACGGGAACCTCCACCTACATAAACAACTTCTCAAGGCTTGCTAGCTACACCATTACCTTATAGTAGAGGCTCTCATGAGAGTGGGTTCTCTCATGAGGCAAGGGCACCCAAGGGTGTTCCCCAGAACCTAAAGGGAACCCACTCGCACCGGAACCTCCATGTACATAAATAACTTTCTCTTTTTTCTTTCCTCCATGGGATTGTGGGAATCTATAAAAATAGGAGGTTCTCCCCATGGCATTAGTCCTACTAGGGTTTCCTCCTGGGAGAGATCTCTCAAATACACATAGAAATAAAAAGAGAGTGGTTTATTATGGGTAGGGTAGCTCTTGAGGAGCCAGGAGTGATTGAAATAACTGCCCACCTATGCCTGATTGGGTGAGGAGTTGCCCGATATAGAATCCTTGTATTGAGGATCCGGGTCACCTACTGAAACTATGCCCAAGAACCCCAAAAATTACTAAACCATGGTCAAAGTGCCTGTAGCTGGCTAGTAGGCAGACATAGGTGGGTGGTACAAGGGGTTGACACGGGCCACAGTGAACCAGCAGCACCCACCAGCGCAGCATCCACTGGATGCCCGTTATTACTCAGTTGTGGATGAACCTCAACTGAGTTAATATTTGGTTTCACCTTGGTCAGCAACTCTGTAGGAAAATAGGTAACTACTAGGTAAGTAGATGGTTTATACATAGATACAGGCTATTTTTAGTACCTATCTACTAACAATCTGCTTTTGGGTTGTTGGTAGGTAGGTTAAAAAAAGTAAAGCAACTGAGCTAATCACTGTGGTTAGCAAGGGAACTGCAACCCAACAGAAAACTGTTTCCTGGACACTTAGCATTCATCCTTGATGGTGCGCTGGTGGGTGCTTGTTTAGTGTTGCCGTTGGCATGGATCCCAAATGAGGGACCTGTTGACGCCCACTTTGTACCCAAATTCGGCCATTAGGCTGGGGATTCATACCTGTTCATGGATGTTATGTTGGATGGAGGGCGCAACTAAATTGTGGAACGTCCCACAATTTCCCCAAAACTACCTCCCCCTTCTCTGGAGGGAAATCCCTTATTTTTTAAAAAGACCCAAAACTCCCATTCCCCAAACTCCCTACCCCTTCTCCAGAGGGAAATCCCTTTGTTTTTTGAAAGACCCAAAACTCCCATTCCCCAAACTCCCTCCCCCTTCTCCGGAGTGAAATCCCTTTCTTTTAAGACCCAAAACTCCCCTTCTCTCTGGAGAAGGGAAAAGGGATATCCCTTCTCTCTGGAGAAGAGGGAGGGAAATCCCTTTTCCTTAAGACCTGGTCCCCATAGTGTTGAAATTTGGGCAACGGGCAATAGGGGAACACTAGGATGGAAGAGGGTTCTAGTGTTTGAGAACAAGCGAGTTCCCATCAGTGTACAAGAACTTTTGATTCAAGTTTTCCTCTAAATCCAAAGAGTATCAAAATCACCCTTTGGACAGAATCACCTCCAGTCAGAGAGACCCAATCCGATTGAGCCTTAGTCAAATGATCCTAGTGGTGTGTTTGACTAGAATAGTCATTTGACCCCAAAAGAAACACACACACAACTGGGTTCTAGAAGCAAACATTCTTCATTTAGAATATCCGGCCAAAAAACCTTTCCAGACCCATCTTCCCAATTTGGCCATGTGGGCGTTGTGTGTCTAATAGGTATTATACAAAAGGGGGAATAAGTGTGCAGACCAACACATTGAAAGCATTTTGAAGAAGCAATGCATTTGATGACCTAAGCTACAAACTCTCATAACCTACTTAGTGTACGGGGATGATGTAGGAGTTGAAAGGAAAATCAAAAATTTGTTGAGTACAAGATGTCATGCTAATGCAACCGATTCAAGCCGTCGCGGTAGCACAAAGGATAGGAAGTTATCGCTTTTGTTCACGTTTTATTGTTTTATTGGCCCTTTTTAGTCCACAGTTGAAGTGTGGAATTTGGTTTTCGAACCAAAGGTGTGTATACGTCACAAATTCATCATATGATTGTCAACTAAGTTAGTAGGTAGTTTGATGCTTTGTTTGGTTGGTTGGAACTCTTAAAGGGCAGGGTAAAGGTACCTTTGGGATGCCACAACTGGACGCTGGTTGATAGCTTCGTTAAGTACTAGAGCTCCTAGCAGGAATTTTTGTTGTTGTAGGAGCTCTGGCAACTAATTAGGCTATAACCAGCGTCTAGTTGCCGCATCCCAAAGGGACTTTTACCCCTGCCCAAGAGCTCCTACAACAACAAAAATTCCTGCTAGGAGCTCTAGTACTTAACTAAGCTATCAACCAGCGTCTAGTTGCCGCATCCCAAAGGGACTTTTACCCCTGCCCAAGAGTTCCAACCAACCAATGAAGTATCAAACTAACTACTAACTTAGTTTGACAACAACAAAGGGCTAGAATTCTTGAACCGGGCACACTCTCTCGGTCAACACGGTACTTGGTAATGGGTGATTTAACGTCATCCCACTTTATATAATAAGTTTTGGTTTTTATTAATGTATTTTATTGGGTTTTTCTTAGGTGGGACATGTGGTTCAATCTCCACTTGTGGTTCTACCAGTTCCACTTGAGATGTGAGTATTGGTTTTTTTATCAATGTACTTGATTGGGTTTTCCTAGGTGGGACACGTGGTTCAATGTGACTGTGCCACTTGTGGTTCTACCAGTTCCACTTGAGATGTGAGTTTTGATTGGGTTTTTCCTAGGTGGGACACGTGGTTCAATCTGACTGTTCCACTTGTTGTTCCACCAGTTCCACTCAAGATGTGAGTCAATGGTGTGGAACACTGTAGTGATGTGGAATGAATGGTGGGGAACAATGGTTGAGGAGAAGGCCTTGATGTCTCTATGTTCAAGATGTCTGTGAAGTAGAAAAGGAAAAGATGTTAGTGGGAAAAGGCTTAGTGCTCACCACATTGGGCTTTGATATTATCATCCAGCATCCCTACAAGCCACTAGTGGTAACCATTAGGAAGTTTCAAGTAGCCACAAATACAATTGCACAAGTTGTATAGAATTTTGTGAATGATGGGTAAGCAAGTTTTTGCAAGAACTTGGCCTTTGCTCACCTAATATCACATGCTTGCAATTAAACTACAACTACAAAAAATCAAAAAGGATTCTTATTTTGTGAAAGGTTGTTTCCACGATGTTCATATCATGTTGGGATTTTAGCTTCTTACATATGTGTTGTTGGCCTTTATTAGCAATGCCAATTGAAAAATAGGTCAAGTGTCAGTTTTTAGGATTTTTTAACCCTTCTAATTGTTGATTGCCCATTGTGGAATCAAGATTTTCAAATTGTTACAAGTTCAATGTAAGTTAGTTTTCCCTCTACTATTTAAACTATGATCCATGTGGGGTGTTTCTAAGTATTACACACAAGGTTAAATTGGAATGGCAATTGATCATTGTGTTATATTGTGAACACATGCAAGGTGAACTTAAATCCTCTTTGAATTTCATGACTTATTCAAATTATTGCAACCTCTCAAAAATTATTGTTGCTCGTCATTGAGGGGACATTTGACAAAAATCAATTTTTAGAATGGTTTTAAAAGTTTCAAAAAGTTTCCATATTCTCCAAACACCTAAATCTACAAAGCTAATTACACGATATTAAACAAATTGGAAGGAAAATGGTAAGAAACTTTCCAAGGAGTCCTTTGCTAAGGCATTATGCCAAGGCCAAACCCTAACTTCATTATAGGTTTAGGTGTCATAATCATTAAGCTATAAGATTCAACAAAACTTAAACACTTTAATACCAAAAATATTAGATTAGGACATATTTGCAAATTGCATATACATCCCATATTTTAAAGATGACCTATTTCAACACAACAATTTTAAACTTATAAAACCAACCACAAAAAAAATTAGACATATCAAATGGAAAAAAATGACAAACTTTGTTGTCTTGTTGTTTGTTGATGTTGGTGTTATTGTTGTCATTATCCTCTTCCTTTGCTTTTAAAGATGGTTGTTTTATATTGAAATGGAACTAGAACCCTTATTTCTTGTTTCTTGAAAGCTCACAACTATATATTTTTTCTTTTTGTTTATGTTTGTCCCTCTATGTTTATTGTTCTTTCTCTCCCCTTTTTGCATGGCACTAACTACTGAACGTAGGGAAACAATGACAATAATGGCATCAAAGTTGTTGCCACCACTCCATTGTCGCCCAAACTATAGCAAAACCTTCCCTACCATTGTCATTGGTTATTCTTCTCCTTTCTATGTTTTTCTTTTCATTGTCTAACTCTAAAGGGAGTTGTTAATTTGTGAACACAATGTCAAAAGTCAGTTCATAGCTAGGCATAGGCATCCAGAGCATGCAAAAGAAATCCAAAGTCCAAAACATTCACATTTGTTTGGCCCCAACTGACGCACTCCCAAGTCCCAGGGTGAACGCACTTGAGGGTTCACCAAAGTGTAGTTGCGGAAAGTTGGGACTTGGAAGGCGCTCTCGACTTCCAGCACTATACAGGGGTAGAGGGGCGTGCTAGAAGTCCCGAGATAGACTAGGAAGAGGGTTTAGTAGATCAAGTTTGAATATGCATCAAAACAAAATCACAAAATGGTTAGTTCACATTCCGGGACACCCTTGGGTGTTGGGACAAGCCACGGGCACTTTGGATCACAAGACACACCACAGGCCGGACTTGGGGGAAGCCACCACCTTCCCCCATATAGTATTCTTTGCGACGCTCCCCCGAGACTACATCCAAATGGCTCTTTTTCCCGGGACTCCCAAGTTGGAGTTCCGAAATTGTCCCGAAATTGTCCCGGTTGGAGTCTCGGAACTTTGGGAGCTCATAACTCCCGACTACAAAGTCTGATCGCAACGAGGTCTGAACCAAACTTGTAGCCCTCGTTTAGATCTTTTCAACGACGTATTGCACTCTCAATTCGAAGGTCAAAAACAGGTTGATTACCAACTTTTAGTGGTCGAAAGTCAAACTGCCAATTTGACTCCCGGCCCTTCTTTTGCCCATAACTTGGGCTGCATATGTCCAAATGACCAATGCAAGATCATTTCGATATCTATGCTTCAAGACCTTTCCAATGACACCAAGAACACCTCAATGCGAGGTGTTTTGGGTCTTGTTGTTGAATTCTAAACATTCGAGAGTCCCGGAGGACTCCAAATCCCCAACTTTGGGAGTGTTGGGCTTCACCCCCACACTTGGCCAAAGTGGGGTTGCGACACCAACTTATTGAAATTATAAATATCATTTCTTTTTTTGTATTGGAAAAATGTGACGAGACACAAAAGGTCCATGGACCTTCCATTGGTGGGAGGAGAAAGCCTATTTGACAATGGTTTTTTTTTTGGTGAAATGGCGACATAGATGGAACATGCTTCATGTGTCTAACCCCATGTACATTAAATTTATTGCAAGTTAGATGCATGGAATTAAAAAAAACACTATTTACAAAATTTGTAGTAATTCCAAAGTAAGTTTGAAGTTGAAAAATAAGGTCCATGGATTGAAGTAAAAACAAAAAACATTTCACATTGATTTTGACCGTAGATGTTTAGGGGTTGGAAAATCGAAGGTGATGGTTCATGAGAGCCAAATGTAAAAAAATTGGAAATTACTTTTTGAAATTTGTCCTTTCATTAATTAAAATGAAACCAACTATCATGTGATTTGGGGTGGGTGGTTTTTTGTGGTACCACCCAAGTATGCCTTCACCCAAATGGTAGTGGGGATGCCTTATAGTGGTAGGCAATCTTTAGAAATTAGGGCATGTGTTCATAATAAACCTCCTACCTCATAGGCACCAAACATCCCATGTCTCCCAACTCATCACGTTTCATTGAACTTGATAGTTCCCATCACCCATTCGCCTCATCATGTGCCACCATTGACCTATCGTCCACCTCATCCCCCATGCAAACCACAAACCACAAACCATCCATTAATTACCTTTTTAGTTCTAACAAATCATACACCACCTATTTGTTCCCCCTACCAGCCCCCAACCCTTCATGTGAATGTGGGGTCCCAACCTTACATTTTCCCAAACCCCCTTGACCATGCACGATTAGGACATTTCCCCTTCCCACTTTATGATCCCTACAATTAGCTATGGTCATACCCCGAACCTACCCCCATTTCTTCAACACGCTTTCAACCTATACTTAAAGTGTTGTGCGTCAATTTGTTAATCGAAGGTTAATTCTTCATCAACGTCTTGTTAAACATCTAATACATCTAATCCAAACCCTTATGATCTTCCCGGCCCAACATCTTCCCTTACTCCCACTTTGTATGCATCAACTTAAATTTGGGTTTCAACATTGGATGTCTTCGGGTCCTTTCACTTAGGCCTTTGTCATCCTCAATTGTATAACCGCATCCCCACCACTTTACGGCGTGATGTATAAGTGGCATTTCATTTTCCATTGGATAAACTAATGCAAGACTTGTACAATGTGGTAGTTTGGCATTTGCCCCTCATGTTACCCCAATGGTGTTTCACTTTGCCCCCTCTTGATGGGGCAACAAGGCATAAGGAAATGTGGATTCAACTTAAACATTTTTTGGTAAGCATCTAGGAAAACTTGTAGAACGAGTTTTTTTTTTATGAACCCAAGTTTTATCGGCCAGTTCGAGCTCAATCTTTTTTCCCCAACATGACCCTCCAACTCACAAACACGTGCTCCGCGTTTAGCCCTTGGGCGTGTAAGGAAATACTTTCATGCAACTTATGTTTTGACGCCATCTTATTTTACACCCATATCCTTTGACACCAACTTAACTCTCACCACATTACACCCCGAATCAAATGGTTACTACATGGTTTTCCTCGAAAACTACGAGCCAAACCAGGACCTCCAACTTTCTTCTGATTATTTTAAGTTAGCATTCCAATGCATGCCACATTTATTAGTAAGTGGTCTTTCGAGGATGGTTTTTGAACACCCTTAGGATTATTTTCACCCTAAAGATTTAACAAGTAGATTTTTTTAGTTGTTTCAACTTTGTTCTCATATTACACAAGGTCACATTCCACCCCAAATTGCACATGTCCTTAGAGCGACCTACCTTTTAACCATGACTATATTTCAAGTGGAGTTCGTCCCATTGTAATGACAAAAACATTGTATTGATTCACAACCTAAATTTTATGCTTTCAATTCCACAAAACTTTTGAAACACATTTTTCCCCACACCAATTTGAAGTTATAATTAAGGGTGGTTGTGAAGCAATAATCCACAGCATCAATTGCACCCTAGACCTTCACCTTGACTAAGTTGCTTTTTAATTGAATGTGAGGGGTCATATTTCAAAAACTTTGTGTAGTAAGTGTGGACAACATATAATTCATCCCTTTTATTCATGCATTTTATGCATTTGAATCTCCTTTATTTTACAATCATCGCAATTGTGAAGGTGATGTCACGATCATCCCATACGCCATGGGGATTCATCAAGGTGATCCTTGGGGGGGTGGAGGGGGGCATTATTTGCCTTAGCTCATTTTAGGGCTTTACATTATATAGCTAATCATTTTCACTATTGTATATTTCCATCCATTGTAGGTGACATTCATATGATAGGTCCCCCTTTAATTATATCATATGCATATGAACATTTCCAAATCAAACTTCATGCCATAAGTCTTCAATCCAACCTCAAAAATGCATTACATGGTCATCCTCTAACGTGCCGCCAGACTTCAACAACCCATCCCAATTTACCACCCCATCCGAAGGAATTAAAATCTTGGGAGTTCTATTAGGCACCTTAACTTTTACATCATCTTTCATCAAAGATATTATGTTAAAGGATGTTGAACATGTGGATTTTTTTCCTAAAATGGATGATGTTCAAGTGGCCTTTGGAATTCTAACTTGTTGTTTTGTGTAATGCCCATCATATATTTTATGATGCACATTTACATCTTCCACTTTCATAGAATCCTTTATATCCTTTGACTCCTCCCTCCTTCAAATATTTGGACGCCTTTTGGGTTTAGGATCCTTTGATAGCCCAGAAAGACCTTTAGCTCGTAAACAAGTTTTCCTCCCAATAACTTTTGGTGGCATTGGGTTCATATTGACATCCATCATCACCCCAATAACCTATTTAAGGAATTTGGCCCTTGTTGCTTCAATCATAGGTGTTAGGTTTATGGTTGATCAACATCCTTCCCTTCTTGAAGCCGTAGCACAAATCGAAAACAACACATTTCCTTTCCAACAACACCTCAAGACAACATGTGATTTTCTACCACCCCCAGCCCGTGCATGTTTTCCTCCATTTGAACAACTCATCAGGCAACAAATGGTTCAACTTCAAAAGTCCATTTCAAAACATCTGCACCATCATATCTTCTCTAACATGTTCTATGATGAGACATTTGAAGCCCATTGTGCCTGAATTTTATCATGTTATGGCTAAAGGGCAGGCATTTGGCTTACACCTCAACTAGTCTTCCCAACCTCTCAATTATCTTCACCGATCTTTTCCACAACATGTTGTATGCAACTTGGACTACCCCACCCCTCAATTGCAAACATCTTTCAATGTGTGTACACACATCCCATCAACCCTATGGGTACCACCTTTTATGTTGTGTTCATGCCAACAAACGCATTGGAACCCATGATGCAATTTGTGACAAGTTTGCCACCATTACGTGAAATGCTAACTTCCATATGGGACAAAACAATTACATGCACTTCCTTCAACCACATTCAACTCCTTTCATCAACGTGTCGACATTGTGTTTACCAAAGATGGCATTCACACCTTAGCTAATGTTGTCATTGTCGACTCAATGTAAACATATTTACTTCTTTGATCTTACGCAACTCAAGCCAAGGAAAGGAGCTATCACAACCAACACCCCACTTATCAATTCCTCCTCTTAGCAATTGAAGTATTTGGTTGCTTACACAAACATGCCGATGTGTTTTACACAATTGTGCCAATGTCATTTAAAGCTCGAAGGGGCAAGAGGGCCTTCATCTTTCTACCTTGGTCATTTTTTTCGTCAAAAAGTTTCAATCACATTATAACGGATGGAAGTGTCTTCCATCTTAATTCGGGCGATAACTATAGGCTTAGTTACTTCCCAACTTCCACCCCTTCAAAACACACCTCCTATCACCACAGCCGATCTATTGCAAGCCATTGGTTTTTGACATATAAATATGGCCGACCTACCATAAGCAGTCGGTTATGGACACGGAGAGATTTTCATAGCTACTTTGAGCAAACTTGATGTCATGTCACTTCTCCCTTTTCCTTAATTTTACTCCTTTGTACATTTCCCTAATCTACAATGTGTTTTTCAATAAAGCTTTACATGACTTTTCAAAAATGAGATCTATAATCTCACCCTGCTGGATTGGACTGGTACCCAGGTTGAACTAACAAAATTCTACCAGAACCATTCCATAGTATGTAACCACTTGAGGTATTCTATTGAGACACTTCTATTGAGGACATGAGAGATCCTCGTGCTTGAATACCTACACTTTGGAAAAGACCCACATAGAACCTGTTACCACCCAATGGAACAATGCATCACCCTCCAGGGCTGGTTGTGTTGCTAGATACTGGGTCCATTCTATAGGACATGAGAGATCCCTCAAAAACACCTGTTTGGTGGTTGTATCGTCTCAAAATGTTGGAATTGAAATGTTGTTGAAAAAAGTTCATGACGTTAGTCATTATATATCGCCCTTCATTCATACTTGGAGATGGAATTTGATTTTGGGGTCAAAGAAGGTAAATGAACTCATGAACTCATCACATCATAGTCAATAAAGTGTGATCCAGTACTTGTCACAATTGTGAAAGAGGTTTTCTTTCCCCCTATGTGACTTAGGCCTGCTTAACACTAGGAGTAAGGGGCGATGTGCAACCCAAATAAAGCATTCCTATTGCTGCAAAAGTTGAAATCAGCCCCAAGGGCTTTACACTAGGAGTCAAGGCTGAACTAGGAAAAAATCTTCTCAATCTGCCCCCAGTTACTAATAAATGCTGAACTTTATGGGCTTGTATTGGCCCCAAGTCTGGAAAAGGGATACCATCGAATTTGGGAGGCAAATTTGCATCCCTTGAGGCCAATGTCCCAGCATTTATTATATATTGACATCAATGTTCTAGCATTTATTAGTTACTTGGGGGCCAAACAACAGGCCAAAAATGCTCAAAGTTGGCCCCAAGTTCTTTTGGCCCGGACTCCTAATGTTAAACGGGCCTTAGTAGACATTGCATATGAGCTAGAGCTCATGTTAGGGCTTGTTCTGTTCGAACCCTTCAGGACTCAGGAGATAAGTACTTCTTTTCAAGTAGGCACAGGTTCGGTCAATAAGTTGTCCACCAAGGAAGGCAAGGTCGAATAGGGGTTATGTTGCTTTCATACAGACATAAGGACTCAGACTTTACCGGCCTTTGGTTCCATGAGCTCACAATAACATAAGCAAAATGTTTGTTCCCACCATTGATTCTAATCTCTGGGCTGTTCCTCACCATGGATTCACATCACAGGTGGAACTAGGTGCACCCAACAAGTGAAACTATCTGCAAACAACAAAGAAATAAGGACAAAAAAGAAGGTGAGATATAACATAACTTGGGTCAACCACATGGGTCTGTTTCCATGGCCCCTGACTTCCCTGGAGCTCCAGGCACAAGATGCCGGAACTCCAACAAACTTTTTGGTGGTCTTCCTTCCTTTTTGTATGAATCAAGATAAATTAATATGTTGTATCATATTAATATGTGTGAAAAGACTTACACACCTAGAAAGCAAATGGGGAACATGCAGTTAGACTCAAACACAACATTTTTCAACTCTTTGCTGTATCTTATAAGCCGTTCAACTACCCTATTATGGGTGGTTGTTTGAACTAGGTAGTTGTTCTTCTTTCGTACGAAATTCATTCATGTCCAGAGTGAACCGACAAGCATGCACTTACAGCACCTCCAGCGGTGATCAGTATATGACCCTGCAGCTTAAAATTAGATGAAGAAAAGTCAAAATATGCTGGTTTGGATCAGGACAATAGTTTTGGCTCACCATAATTGCATGGTTTGCGGTGGCTGGTAAAAGGCGCACTACAGCTATGCACCTGTTGAAGAAAGTGTAATAAAATTATCTGACTGCTGCCAAGTCTTTGTGATTGACCCATCATAATGATTAGTCCAGGTGGTTTGCTATTACTAGTCCCTTGCTTGCGTGTTTGTTGTCCCAGTTTCAGTTTTATCAGTAGGGTTTGCAAAAAAGTAAGTAACTAAACTTGGATGTGCAAATATTTTTGCAGGGTCACATACTGAGCAGTCAGTGCTGGAGATGCTCTTAGAGAGTAGCTCTATGGATGCACTGCATTTGGGTCAATACCGCTTAAATCTATCACATTCTAGTGTTCTCTCTCCCGATGTTGGTAAACAATAAATACTGGACAGTATACGTGGACACAAATTTTAATTAATATCTCTCACATGAGTCAGTCACTACGGCTGGCCAAGCATGAGCAATCATTTTCTATCTCCAAGAGTGTTTTGACCCAAGGTATCCTCAAGATGTTTGTGTGAATTTTATGGGAGCTAAATTTTATTTTTTTCACACCCCTACAATATTGACTTCATTCACATGTTGACATAAATGTAATTTTATTGTTCTTGCTAGAGATGCTCTTTGTGCATCATCCATTAAAAACCATCGACACCACCAGGTTGTTGTTGATTCTTTCTATTTTAAAGGGTCTTTTGACCAAAAGTATCCTCAAGATATTTTGTGTGAAGTTATAGAGTTAAAGCTTTTTTTCACACCCTACAACGGTTGACTTCATCCATGATTTGACAAATGCCATTTTTGTTATTCTTGCTAGAGATGCTCTTTATGCACCATCCATTGGAACTATAGACATCATTTTGCTCTTGTTGCTAGACATGCTCTTCTTGCACCATTCAAATAAAACCTATGACTGAATATTGGATGAACTTTGGCTGAGTTGACTTCGGGTTTCACTTTGATTTCAAGATAGGGGTCCTCTACATAGGTAAACGTCTTGCTACTAGGTAAATAGATGCATATAGATTATTTATATCATATCTATGTACAAAAAATGCTTCTGTGATTATCTCAGGAGGTCTTGTTTGTAGATAGATATTGTTGCCTATGGCATTGAGCATATAGTTGGAACAAAGATATACAAAGTACTGTAAGTTTTTTGAACCATAAAATAAGGCCAAATCAATAGTTGAAATTTGCCTAACAATTTTATTTTTTATTTTTATCAAATTTTCATTGGCAACAATTACTCAAATTTCCTTTTAAAAAATTATTTGGATATTTATTGAATCTTCAATGATAGAAATACTCAAAATTCAATAACTCTTGTATGTATTACAAGTGTAAACATTATGAAATCAGCTTGATGCACCCATACTCATTGGTAGCTTTCTCATGGTACTAAGAACAAAGTCAAGGCCTTGTGGTTTGGGAGATCTCCCAAAAAAAAACAAATGAAAACGAACAAATTATCTTCTATAATAACAAGATGATACATAGCCAGAAACTACCAAAACAAACCCTACATAAGGTATTATAAAGTCAGCATGACCACAACACATGGTGCCACTTCTTGTGTTGCTTTTAGTATACTTTTACTTTTTCTGTTATATAAAGATATTCAATTTTTTTAAATATGTACCTTTTTTCCCTAAAAATCTTACCTTTAGCCAATGGTCTTTGAGCTCATTCATTGTTAGGGTTCCAAAAGAATTGTACCTAAAAATGATTGGAAATGATAATTTTAAATTTTTATAGTCTTTAGAATATTGCAACTACAATATATTGTTGTGTTCTTACTATTAAAGTATTCAGAAGAAAAGCTTTAAAAAATCCAATAATTATTGGATGATGTATAAAATTATTCCTTTTCAATCCTTGATTGATTTATGACCAATTGTCCATATTAAAAAAAAATTATGAGAAAATACAAAATAATGTATAAAATGATGCAATTGATTTCAAAAACATTGTACAAGAAAACCACACAATTCCCTTTATGCAACTATATGTTCATTGGGTTAATTTGATGAAAAACTAAATTATATGAAAATTTCAAAATATTGAAATTTTGAGACAAATGGTTGAAAGGAAATTGATTCTTTTATTATATCATTTGGTTTTAAGAAAATATTTATTAGGTTCACAATTTTTAACTTTAAATCTAGGTCACATGTGCAAGAAATAGTCATCCAAAAAAATGTTTATTTGATTTTTGAAACCCATTTTGGCATTATCTATGTTTTCGCATGTAAACCAAAATATTTGTGCACAATTATGTACACACGTGAAAAATCACCACCACCACATGAATTACCTTATCTTGGACTATTCAAACTTTTTTAATCAGATTTTTTCATTTAAATGGTATTTGTAGAAAATAACCCCAAAAAAAGTCCTAAAGTCTGTTTTTTTTTTTTTTTTGATACCCCAACCCCAAATGGACCCCTTCTTCTTTCCTTTAATTATTTTCAAATTTTTTACTCCACTAAAGTAGCAAACTTTCAATTGGAAACACATTTCACACTCAAAAAAATCAATTTTCTCTCAAAAATTTGCAAAGTGATGAAAATTCATCACCAAAGAAATTCATCGCATTCAACCAATAAAAGGATATTTCAATGTGAAAATACAAACCAAAGTTAAATATACAATTATTGGACCCATTACACATGATGAACAATTCTACACATGTTATGAACACAAACACATCTTTTAAATTTAATGCATTTTTGAAAGATGTGGCATTGATGGAGATTATGGAAGGGGCAAACCTTTATATGTAATACACACAAATTATTATTATTTTGATATTGACTAATATATTTTACATACCCATTGTAAATATAAATAAAGTTTGCCAAAGTATAGTATGGGGTATAACTGAAAAATATAATCACACCATTAATAAACAAGTTAATTGTTTGTTGGCATGTGTCACACATTCCTATTTTGATACTTATAATATCATTGTTATCACACATATAAAACATAACATGCAAATACTTTGAATGGTACACCATGTCCAAACTAATTGATCATTCACTTGCAATGAAAGCAACAATCCAAGCCCCACACTTCAACACCACCAAGATGTGAAAACTAACATCTTGCACAAAACACATAACATTTGTATACAACAATAAAATGTGTTGAATTTTCAAATCACCAAAAGTGATTTGAGATCAGACAAACTAGGATCATATCCTATCCACAAAACATTTTGAACATGTTCACACCTAACTTAATTTGAAATGAAAACCCAAACAACTAAGCTAACCTGGTCTATCCCTAATTAACTAGGACCTAACTAAATATTAAACTAACACACCTAACACATGGTTTTTTTTTTGTGCAATTTTTAATTTTAAGGGCCATTTTTTAACAATCATTCACAAATCTTATAACAATTCAACATGTAATAGCCATGGACATGTCCAATCTAAGTCAATATATTATAATATATTTCAAGTTTGGTGGTAATTTTTCAAAAATTGGAAATTTTTTAATTACTTTTTTGAAATGCCAACATTAAAAAAATTATCCTTGATATCAAAATGCTAAAAATTGGGACAATTTTCCATGGTGATTGAATTATTATTACAAAATTTGGTTCTTTCCCCATATAATGATTAGGGTTTGGTTCATAATGTGATGATGCACCTTTAACTTTGTTAAATGGTATTGAGGTTAAAAAAACTTATTAATTCTTAAGTTTGTAATAGAATGCAAATTTAAGGCTCATGATCCCTAACTCTTAAAAGAAATGGATGCACGGTCCAATACATGGATGAAATTTATTCATATGGAATGAATCCAATGGGGGTTGGTATAAAATTATTTACATTGACCTCCATAAGGGGTTTCCAATAGGGTGCATTTATTAGAAGGAAGGTTAGTTGAAATAAATGAGTATGTTGGATTTGAAAGAGGCAAGGTGTGCAACATATATATACATAAAACACGTATACAACTCACTGAAGGAAACGTGTTTTAATGCATTAAACTTGACATTGTTTCTTTTTTATACATGTTCATGGACTTTAAACAAAATGTTTTACCAATGAATATACAAACTTATTAGTGAAAACCTATCAATAACATTGGCACAATTTGCATACATGCAAAGAAAACAAGACCAATTTACCAAAACAAACAAAACACTTCAATCTCCCCAATCTCCCCAATCCTTGAAAGTTAAAAAAACATTGCACACATGTACATACACCCAAAATCATCATGTGGGCTTGAAATTGTCATGTGGGGAAATGAATGTTATTATTCTACATCATCCAAAGGCTCTCACCATCAACATTAACATTTATGTCCAAAAACATTTTAGCCCCACGTAACTTACCCATGTGAATTTCAAAAGCTCTATCTCTAAATGCCATGAAGTCATCATAATCATCATTGGCCTTTTCTTGAACATAATGTAAAGCTTCTTGCTCCACATGCATAGGTGTGAGGCATTCTTGCACACCTTCAACATGAAGATATGCACTCACAAACCTCACTTGGAAGTGGAACTACTATGTAGTTGTAGTCTAACAAGTAAGGTGGTTCAATGTAATGCAATGAAGTTCACTAAAAATCTAATGTGTTATGTCCACTTCGAAGATACAAAGACATTATGGGAGAATCGTAACTCACCATGATGGAATGTGAAGGGGCATTATGTCGATGTTCATTCAATGTCACGCTTGATGGTTGAACCCTTTTGTTCCATTCGTCATAACATCTACATACAACTTCTTAATCTAACATGCATTAGATTTTTGAAAAGCTAATATAAAAGGAGCCATGTTACAAAATCTTATAAGTTTTTTTTTTTTGGATCAAGAATTAAGCCTTGGGACTAAGAATCACTTTGCTTTGACTGAAGGAAAAAAAAAACAGACAATTTAACCCCCTCTACTTCCGACAATTATAGCTCCTTTACAACCAACCAATGATGCTGAAATTTGGAAAGAACCTTTTACACATCTTAAACAAGAACTGTTTTAAGTTTGACATAAATCCAACGGTGGATTTGGGAGGAACAACTATTTGAAATAAAACTCCAGAGGCTTTGTCATGGAAATCCTTCCATGCTTAATTTTTGCACACAACTCTCTCATGAACAACACCTTTCCACACATAAAAACTAATCCCTTATTTTTCACACATTCCTTCTCTTCCTTTTCCTTTCCCCAACCCAAGAGACTTCCCTCTCCCTTGGTAAGCCTCCATGACCTTTCCTTGAACTTGTTCCCCGTGTTCAATGGAAGCTTCAAAATCCTCCCCTCCAATCAATGCCCTTCTCATCTTTCAAGAGCCAACAAGAATTGAGAATGATTTGCCCTCCAATTGATTTTAGGATGAGCATTATTGGGCCCAATGAAACACACAAAAAAATTCTATCCTCTAATCAAATAGGATGACAATCTTCATGACTAATGGGATTAGAGGACTCATCCTTTCCTTTATCTTGGATATCTTGATGAAGTTCTTGAGCTTGATCTTTATCCTTTCTGGCCATTGACCCTCACATCCTACTTCTTCATCCTAATTATTTCAAGTAACTAACTACTAGGACAATTTATCGATAATAATAAGTAAACATCCTTGAGTCGTTACTTGACTAAATCAATTCAATCGTTAAAGTAACATCCCCACGTACCATTTACTCTTTTGATATCCCCTACTTATTTTTTCTTCCATGCACTGATGAACTACGTAATACATAGTAAATTGGAATTAAAATTTGCATCACAAAAACCCCCACATACTTCTACATCCACCGTTGAAATTAGAGTTCGATGAATCCATTAGATCTAAGATGTTTGAGTTTTCATTAGGTTTCGTCGTCACTCCCACACCTTACGCCTACCCTAATTTGTTAAATAAAAAAGCCTCAACCATTTCTGAATGCAAGTACCACATTGTTTCTGCTACCTTTTTGTTTTTGTTGATGCATGTGAGAATTTAGTCATGGTGGATGATGTCATTACGCCTTCGAATCCTCCAGTTTCACTAGTAGAAAAGGAAGAGCTTGAAAAAACACCGCTTGATGTGAATGTCTTTCAACGGTTGTGTGAAGAAGAACCGTCCAGAAGAATGGTGCACACTCAAGTCGATTGTTCGGCAAGGGATCGTCGATTGTCTCCTAACTCACATGCCTTAGAAATCTATTTAGAATTTGTCCCTACTTGTGGAGCCGCACCAGAAAGGTTTGAAAAGTGTCAATGTGAAAACAATGATGTCCGTTTTCATTGTCGAACTTGGGTTCCCGGTGATGGCCATTATCATTGGTTACGAAGCCCTATCAACCCCCTTTCCACGAAGCATCGAGCCGAAAACCTAGCTTGCACCATTCGTCGCATTCTAAAATTTTTGCAATTGTGATCTATCCCCTTAAAGTTGTTTACTGAGTTGTAATTCACCAAAGGCCACTCAAGTGGAAATGTTAATACTTAAGTTTGATTTTGATTCTAATTAAAAGTCTGATAGAAGTGAAGACTAAATATAAAGGTATTAAGACTACATCCTAAAAATCTTTCAAGAATATCATTCATGCATGAAGATTATTCTACATACTAACTTAATATTGTCATGGTGAAATGTTATTGTTAATTATGGGTTTGTATTCCCAATATATCAGTAAAATCCCCTGTAATTTTACATCCCCTTTCACCTTTCTACAACATAAAAAGATAATGTACTTTAAAAGGTTTATTAAGTCTTAAAATAAATTAAGCCTTACATCAATTTTAATAAAATAGTCTTTTACGTTGAAATATCCAAAGGCTAATTCAACTCTTAATAATTATTACTTGGAGGTTTATCAAGATTTAAATCATTAACACTAAGAAAAACTATGGAACTAAAGCTTAACAATTTGTGGTATTATAATTCATGTTTCACACAAGCTAAAATAGAAGCATGACGTTTTATGACTAAACATCTTGCATTTTATCTTTCTAGGGTTGACCATCTTACAACTTAAATTTTTGATGGCTTAACATCTTTCATCGTGCCTTGCATACATCAGATGCATATGACACCCCAAGCTAACTAGTACTTTCATAGTGTTACTTAAAAGCCATAGTTAAAACTAAAACTAATGTAACTAAAACCCAACCAAATATGGGCCCATAGATCTGATGTTAGTAATTTGCATAAGATGATGTTAAATTGTGCTAGGTAGTAACATTTCGAGGTTGATGAATAAATGTGAACCAATCATTAGTTGTGTTATTGCAACAATACTTGAATTATGCATTGAAGACCTTGATCTTCCTCTGCCCACCACCAATGCGTTTACTGTAGGTCTTGGGTCTTGGCAATTATGTTGCCTTCCATTATACAATGCCATGTTGCCTACAACAAAAAAACAACTAACACATACATATTATTCACCATTACAATGCTTTATGTGAAAATGCATAAACAATCCATATAGATTCCTTTTCAATTGTGAATAGTTATTTGAAACTTGGTTAGGTAAATTTAGTTAGTAGCCATCAAACTCTTATATTCTTGTGGCAACAATGTTATATGCTAAGTTGGAATTGTCATGTGAATGCACCAAAAATACACGACCTCGATTGCCCTATGTCATTAAAACGAAGCACCCACGCCAATAGTCACAGTTGGAGCAACCTCCAAATTACACATCATGCACCAAGAAATGGACCCACATGGTTTGCAAAAATGGTGTTCCTGAATTTGCACAATGAGGACCAGTTTCTAACCAAAGTATCTGGAAAGAAATTGATCATGTTATAAGTAGTGTTATATAACTATTAGCACAATGCTAATGATAACTATCAACACATTGTTGATCTAGATTGACACACTTAATGCACAAAAAAAAATAACACACGCAAAAACAATCGTATGCTTGAGCGTGTACAAGCAATCCAATAGCACGAACCTATGTAATGGTGACTACATCTTCCATTGGTGCATGCTTTGGCAATGATGTGTCTATTTGGGCTCCGACCTGCATCACATTGTTGTGGGTGGTTGTGTGTTCTACATCAATTGATCTATGGCCCCTACATTAATTAGATCCAGAAAGAATTGCCCCAAGCTTTTTCTTAATGCATGATTGTGTGATCAAAACATGTCTTTCCTAGAATGGTCCATTAAAAGAACATCATTTTTCGTTAATGCAAAGGGGCTTTGTGCTACTATGTAGCCTAGTCACAAGCTCAAATTCAAAAATGTACATACAACTCATCTTTACAAGTATTGTGCAATTAATTAGTTTTTTAGATGAAAGCAGTTAAATTGTCCAATATGAATAATTATAATTCCATCAATAGTCTTTAATTATGGTAAGTTCATAGTAAGTTTCAAAGTTATATTGTGTTTTGATATGGGTTTGATTTGTAGGATTTGGAAAAATTAGTTTTAGAGTTGTATTTATTTTTCCCCCAAGATGATTTTCAACCAAAAATGAAAGGAAATTCATTGCAAATTGAAATAACATGTTTTGGTTTTCACTTGGCTTTATGGATTTTTGTTTAGGCTTACATATAAACTTTAGTTTGAACTAATGTTGTGTTGGTAACCAAAAAATGGGCTCATGGTCTTGATTTTGGTTCCAAGTATGCAAATCCTAAGAAAAATTAAATCCATACCAATGTTGGGCCATTCTTTGAATCTTTATTGAGCCATCAATTTCTATTCTTTAAATGTTACAAAATCCAAGAACTACCAAATCTTGATTCTTTGGAAAAATCAAAATTAGAAAAAGGCCCCGATACTACAATTATTCAAAAGCTTAAAAAAAATCAAAAGATTTTCGTGAAAGAGTCGACAAAAGGACTAATGGTCTTTTGGCCAATTATTTGATTTTTTACACCTTATAAATAACTATGGTTATATTCAAATATTGATTTTTTTTGGTTTTTATGATCAATTGTTCAATGTATGTATAACTAAATTGAGAACTAATGGGTATTTGTTATTCTCTTTAAAAATTGTCCAACACTAGCCCTTACCTTGGTTCACTAGGTTGGAACCATATCTAAGGGTCCTCCATAATGAAGGAATCAACCCCCCTATGTACAATTTTTCCTCTATGGAACTAGAATTGAGCCTAGTTCTTAATTAGTTAGAAGAATCAAATCCAAGCAAGGTTGTTGAAAAATGCACAATTCCCATCCCAATTTCATAGTTGGGGTTTTGGGATTAGGGCCAAATGGGTTGGGCTTTATGTTGGCAAAGGGGGGATAAGTTGGGATTTTAGGAGTGTTCTTGAGGGTAGATTTGAAATCCTTTACAACCAAAAGGGGTCAATTGGCAAAGGTACAGTTGTTTCAGGTGGATTTGGTAAGTAGATTTGGGATGATGCTATAAGACTTTTACAATAACTTGTGACCATATTGTGGTTTTAATAATGCAATGCAAGCTTTTGGGAAACTGGTGTTGTTTATGGGGGAATTTAGTGTTGTAGATATGTTTTAGTAGTTCCATAGAGCAACTTACTATTTTGGAAATGTGTTTGAGTAGGCAATGAAGGCTTATAGGGCCAAGGTTAAAAAATGTAGCCATTTTGGGAGGAAAGGGAAGGCCGGGGTTCTTCGAGACTTGGTGAGTTAGATTCCCACCATTTTCATGATTACAAAACTTGAGTAATTAGACAATTTATTTTAGGTCTGACAATGGCCTATCCATGTACACATAAAGCTTCATGGTTCATCCAAATGTGTCATGGGATCTGTTACATAGTGTGCAAGTCAAGAACAACCCCCCTCCATCACTAAGGTGGCATAATAGTTCACTAATTTTTTTAATATAAAGGTACACACCAAACTTAAACAAAGTTTGATCTACTATTTGTGATGTGATAGGATTTGTTTTGGGCACTAGATGTATAAATAATAGTCGTAGTTCACAAATGAATGAATTCCATGTTACTTTTCTAATTTGGATTGGGGAAGTTGTGATAGGAAGCCTTGAGTGGCATGGGGAGGTTACAAAATTGGAGCAATCAAACACTGCTCTCAACAATGCCCTACAACTGATGACAAAAAAGGTTGGGTCAATCCAAGCTTTGCATGACCATTTTCAAAGGACACATGTGGAGTTGATGGACAAAGTGTCATCCATGCAATCATGGATGACAAAGTTTGACAATAATGTGTCAATAATGACTTGACTCTTGTCAAGGCTTGAACCCCTCCTCCCTAGCTCACAAGTACCTCTTGCACAGAAGCAATCTGTTGAAACCTTTGCATTTGAGAATGGTGGTGAGAATTGCATGTAGTGGAAAAAGGGGTAAGGCTAGAAAGAATCTTGGACGGAGTGGTGGTGGTGGAGAAAAGTACAATAGAGAACCCATCAGTAGAATCCCAGCCCACACACCAAGATTTAAAGTTTACCCAATTTGTTGAGGAACCTGCATGCACAAAGAAGGTTAACCTTGCAAGTGGGGACAAAATCACAAAAAGTAATGGGATGGAACCTAAAGCACTCGAGGTTCAAGAGAAACCTAAGGCACTATCATTGGAAGGTACTTAATGCCATCCCAAGTGTGCATAAGTGATGCTTCAAACATTTGTCCACTAAATCTATTTCTATGCTCACATTGGGGTTGAAATATATGTGCATGTTTTAGTCAAGTACCAACCTCAAGGGACTCATGCTTGTGGATGGTACATAGCCACATGTGCAAAGGAATTAGGTGGGCATCTAAAGGCTAGGAATGAGGTTGAACTAATGATTAGCAACATTACTAAGCCCACTCGTGGAACAGTTGGGAAGGAAAACCCTAATTTGGGTAGAAGGACGATTGCTCGAAAGGCCACAATACTTACAACATCAATGCAGGAAACATGGTCGAGCAAAGGGACCATGAAACCACACAAGGTACGAGCTCCAACCTTGTTTGAAATTAAGTCCTATAATTTCTTAGTAGGGACCACCATTTTATGGGACCGTGAATACCTTATTCTAACCGACGTTGATTAGCTGTTCATCATAGACGTTGATTGGTTGCCTCACCAGGTTGTGTCTTCATAAAATTTTCTGCCACTTTACTATTAGGTCTACATGTCTCAAATGGACTAAAAGCCCATTTGTTGGTCTAGTTAATAGTCTACAAAGATTGTTAAAGAAGTTGGTGTGGATTAGGGTGGTAAGGATCCATGGATGCATGTCTATGGAGACTATTTTACAACTAAAAGATGGGGTTGCTGATGTGATTAATGTAGTAATGAAGATGGCCTATAATGGAGACACTATTTGTAGAACCTTGTGATGGCTTCAAAAGATCATGTGTAAAGGGTTTGTGCTACATTTATATGTTGTGCATATTATACCATGGATTTTTTGGTTGATTGTGTCTAGGAGGGCTTGGGACATTAGTGTAATGGAAGAACTATACATGACTTAAAAGTATGTTGTGAATATATTGCCATAACTCCATGAACATTTCTTTGTTAACTTTTAGTGTTGAATATATTCAGTGGCACATTTGGTAAATTAACTCGAAATTCATCCATACTTTTTTATATTAGTTATCTCTTTAATGCTAGTAGGTAAGCAAGCTTCATCAAGCCTAATGCATGTTAGTTGCCTTATGATTGTTCGTGCTTAATAGGGCATGTAATTTTCATTGAATTTAGTGCATATTCTACCCAATGTTCGTGGGGGTTTGGCACTAGTAAGCATGTGCAGGGTATTTGGGAACAATGATATCAAGGCTATGCAGATGAATTATTACTCTCCTTAAAAGAGTATTGAAGTAAGTACAAGGGTAAAATGTTTGAGTAAATAGTACTTTAATCTGATGATATGTCAATGCCTTACTATAGATTATCCAATTGTTGAAAGGTATTTGCAAGCCAATGAAAGTTTAGAGCATTTGCATTAGTCTAAGAGATTTTGTGGGACATTAACTATTTCCAAGATAATACATAATTTGTAAATGCATTTATAGGACTTATATGCAGTTTCAAACTTAATTTATTAGGTGATGTTGATTTTGATAATAGTTGCCTCCTTGATTTTGGTAGGTTGAAAAGGTTGATCTTACATATCCTAAATTTCACATCATAGCGAACTACAGCACATGATTACATTTTTCTTGAACATTGCATTTGTTTTATATTGTTTAAATTGTGGAAACCCCTAATACCTTTGTGTGATGGTTGTAAACATTGTTCATGGAAGTTTATCATCAGAGGCATGGTATCTTTGTCCTTGGAGTTGTCCCCCTTATTGGAGTATAATAGATTTTATTGCAACTTCACACTTCCAATGGTTGGTATGTGGGCTCATTTGGCTATAGATTTTTAATGAACCAGAATAGGAAGTTGCATATTTACAACTAATTGTAAGAGTAAGTGGAGTGTTGCATCTTGAATTCCCTTTAATTGAGGTTTTGAAAATAAGAATGCAGACTAGATGTACCAGTGTTTTCATTAGATTTCATTTGTTTAGCTTTCATGGTTTGTATACTATAATTATTGCAGTAAAGATTCAACTTAATGCCAATTGCATTGTAGTCCATTGGTCAACTCAATATTAACTATAATGACCCAAAAAAATACACATGTTAACTTCTAGGCAACTAATCTTGACCTCTTTTCTTACATATATCTCCCACTATACTAATTAGGCTTTGTACTTAAGCTTGACTCCTTTCACAACTTTGTCGATGCACCTCGTGCCTTAACATTATTATTAAATCTAGTCAACCTATTAACTAAGTTTTTATTATTGCTCGACTTTTGTTATAGGGGCGTGAATGTGCCATGTGTCACTTCATTACTGACCATCCATTCAATTTGTCGTATTGTGCAACATGGTGCACAATTAAAAGTGCCACATGTTGCCTCGCTATTAGCCTAAATGCTACACAAACATAATTGTGTAATAGTCGACCTTGCAACTCAATCTCTACTATGCCTCAACTAATCCATTGAACGTATGAATTTACCATGTGTTAGTTCACCATGATTTTCTCATCGTAGTTGCAACATAGTCAACTTTCCAACTAATCCTTTACTTTGGGTGGACTATTGGTTTAAGGTTACAAGTGTGCCACGCATCACCTCAATATTGGACAAACATTCCAATTTCATACATCTAGTATAGTCGAGATTACAACTAAATGTATGCTGACGTCATGCCCACTCAGCGGATGAAAATCATCCACCATGCAAGGGTAGTTGACAACATCCCTCAACTAGATTGGTAGAACATTTTGCGACTAAAATGGTTAGTAATGGCTATTGATATGGTATTGACACGTGGCAAACACTTTCAACTATAATGACGCTTTTGACTTGTACTTATTGATTCGGCTAGTTTGCAGTTGAGAAAACATTTCCCAGTTGCAAAAAATAATTTGCAAATGTTTTTGTAGTTTTCAACTATGTTTGTAGTCGAACAATAATTGAAACTGTAGTTGCAAAAGGGGGGGTTTTCTACTAGTGAATAGATGAGTCAAGATTATCTTCATTTGATAATGCCTAGTATTGTGAGAATCGAAGGATATTACATTATATGGGTGAATGTTTTAGTTAAAATTGCTTGCAGGAAAAACCAATGTTCAAATTATAAACCCTATTTATAAAAAACCACCATGGGCACTAATCGGAAAGTCACCCACATCGGGGTTGACCTCCTTCCTTCTTCTTCCCTTTCTTTATGTCCTTTAAGTTCAACCATTCATGCAAGAATTACTTATGCCATAATAGTGGCTACTTGTGAAATTATTTGTTATCCTTGTTCCAAATCATCATGGGGAGGAAGTTCAATTGAGGCACCCCCAACATCACTTGCAACTTGCTTAACAACACTCCTATGAATAGATGCCTTTTCATATGGGATAATGTTTTTGGGCATATCCAAGTACTAACCTCCACCCCCATGATGTTCTAAACCCCATTTTGGTCCAATTTGAAATGTGTACATAATAACTAGGGGTGCACCAAACTTCCATGCAATAATAAACTTTGGTTCAAATTTGAGGTGTCCATATGGCCCAAGCACAAGCCTCATGTACCTACAAGGGAAAATTTGACATAAATAGTCTATGGATGTTCATGCATTTCCAAGATGCATATATGCAACCAAGACATGTATAATTTGAATAATTGTAAACGCATCATGTAAAAGAGTATAATCAAGTTTGAAGAAAAAATATGCAACATACATGTGTAGAAGGTGTTTCATAATTAATACCTGAAAATGATTATTTTCACCACCCTTTCACCCCCAATTGTTGTTCCCAATCATTACCTCAAAATGGTCCATTGGGCAAAGCAAACTCACAAAAAAAAAGCTCATTGAAATGAGTCATTTTCTAGGTGTTCATGTAGTCACCCAAAGTCTCGTTAGTCCTTTTTCTAAAGCTATGTGGAAATGCCCATGTTAAGTGGTGTAAAGAGTAAATTGAGCCAATGCAACCTTATGGAGTTTCCAAACATCCATGTGTTTGCAATTTTGGAGAACACATCCATTCATGCACTTTCACAATGTTGAAAGGAAAAATATGCAAGTATCCAAGACTATGTACTTGCCACCAAAATATTCTCCTATTCAACCAAGGATCCAAGGTTGGCCCACTTATTGGACCAGGTGGTAAAAAAATATGGTTTTTGATTACTCGGTCTCCATTCCAAATCTATAGCCATTCCACTTTCTCTTGTGGATCCACCCTAGTTGTGGCATGTGACCAATGTAACTTAAGTTGGTAAGGAATTAATCATCCCCTAAGGAGGGATCAACAATACGGAGCAACTTCACCAATAGGCAAGGGAACGATATGTTGATAATTAGCATGTGGAAATGAAATATTGATGAACTTAAGGTATGTGAAAAGAGATGAAAGTTCAAAATATATATGAATGAATACAATGAGTACATTGTATTCATGAAATAAAGCTTGAAATGAGTAAATTTACCTTGAACAATTTTTTTGTCATGGCATGGATGGTCAATGTACCAAGTATTTATGGCCTTCTTGATGCATTCATCATATTGCCCTTCTTCAACACATTTTTCCATTCGGTTATAGGTGTAATACCCATTATATTGACTTTGCACATAAGGTGCACAAACTTGGATGTCACATGTGCCCTCTCCATTGCCTTATATGACCACAAAATAAAAGCATGTGAAAATGTTGAATTTTTTGTGTAAAGAAATTGTAATTTGTATGTAAGAGGGAAAAAAACCTCACACATCGATTCCATCCATTACAAAGTGAAGAACACCATGGTTTTCCATGTTTGCATCAAGCACCCAACTTGTAACCCAAACATGCTTTGATTTGTTCTTCACATGAACCTTGTTGATGTATGGAAACCAAGCTTGAAGCCTATGGTCTCCATCCCACACATGAAACATTTTTCCCATTATATGATGCAAGAAAGGTTTGGATTGTAAAAATTCTTCAAATTTGTCATTAACAATTTTCCAATGATCATCCCAATTATTTATCCTCTCCGAGGTGACATCAACAATGCACCCATCAATTCCCTCAAGAAAAACATTAAAAACTACATCTCTAGGGTGATAACCAAAGCAGAAGTCCCCTTGAAGTTCAAAGATGTCATTCATAAATGCAAGCCTCACAAGTTGCATGGAAATTATGTGGCATAATGGAATTTCCATTATGCCTTCTTCAATGAAAAGGGTCATGAAAACAACAAAACCATGTCCTTTAAGATCATCACATTTGACTATGATTGGTTTTGATCGAAGACTCATTTGCCCAAGTTGGCAAAAAGAGGTAATTATTTTGACTAATTTCATGATTACTTGACTTGTTTTTTTTACTATGTTTCAAACATGTGTATCACATTAATAGTAGTCAATGATTTACATGAACAACTTGTATATGAAAATGAAATTAGCAAATTTATGAATGAGAAATTCAAATTGTAATAGAAGATAGATACATTTTTGTCTTTGGAAATACTATTGTATTATTTTACTTTTCATCTGACGAGCTTCCAAGGAAGTCATCATCATCTTCTAAGAATGTTATTTCCAATGCTTCTTCATCAATGTCATCTTCATTAGATGAAAACTCTATTGCATCATTTTGAATTTCATTCCCTTGTGGTAAAGGGACATGTAATCCAGGAAAATCTTGATCACTTCCAATTGTTAGTTGATAAATTTCTAGCCCACTACCTTTTGAATTTTCAATTTGTTTTCCTTGAGGTTCATTCTTCAAAACTACCTTCCACCTTAATTCAAAAGGGTCATGAGAGAAGAATATTTGTGCCAAGTGTATAGGAAATGCAAAGGAATCTTTTGAAAATGGGAGCATTTCACTAAAGTTCACCAATGTAAATCCATATTCATCTTGTTTCATTGTCATTCTTGTCCCCTTGTAATTGGCCTTTACCCACTTACAAAACAACACAATGACACGTGTTGTTCCATAATCTAATTCCAAAATTTCTTCAAACCATCCAACATATTCCAATTGATGGGACTACTATCTTGTCCATTTGATTTACACATTGTTGTGAAAGCAATAGTTACTCCAAAACACATTGTGACCAAATTTGTCTCAACACTCTTCACACGAATATGATTTCCATATGCATACATAATTTGATATGATGTTGTTTTCAATGCAAGAGGTAGAGATAGTTCAATGGCCTTAAGATCAATATTTTCACCATTTTCCTTTGTTGAAGATAAAGCTTGTAGAAGCCAATTTTCATAAGAAGGCAACAAGTCCAATTCAAGTGGATATACCACCCTCCCTATCCTAATAGCCCTCCAATGAAATATTTTCTATGCCTTTCATTTTGCTTCTTTAGTTCCATTTGCAATTCATTTTTCTGGAAAAAATATACAAAAATCTATTATCAAATGACACATCCTCATAATATAATAAAAATTTGAAATTATAAATTATAATCAATATTTACAACTAGATTCAGTAGTTCATTATATCCAATAATTAATTAGTAAATTTGACCTTGCAATTTAGTCACACTTGAACAAAATGCAAGAAAACATCTACTAGTTAAAAATTACCACTATATTTAACCACATGAAAGAGAAAATTTGTTCAATTTTGTAAACTTAAAATGTTCAATACATGCCAACTCATGTTCTCCAAGGCTCCAATGTTGTTGCATTCTTTATGACAAATGACGCGTTCCCAAGCTTTTTGTTAGACTCAAAGATGAGTCTAAGGTAGAAAATAGTGGAAAGGTTAGGAGCTTGGGGCACATCCCCTGGCTCTCAGCACTTAAAGGGGTAGAGGGGCGTGCTGGAGCTCCAGGATGGGACTAGGAAGAGTGACAAGCAATTTATTCACTCACATGAATCTGCATCCAACCAACCATAAGTTGGTTAATACAATGTTGGAGCACCTTTGGTGCTAGGACAAGCCACGAACGACCTCGGATTCACAAGACTCACCATGACCCAAACTCGGGGGAAACCACCACCTTCCCCCATATAGTATATTTTGCACATCTCCACGAGGCCCGCATCCAAATTGTTTTTTTTGTCTCGAGACTCCCAAAGGGGAGTTTCGAAATTACCAGGGTTGAAACTCCTGCAACTTTGCAAGGCTATAACTTTGTGCTCACACTTCTGATCGAAATGAAGTCTAAAGCAAAGTTGTAGCTCTCATTGAGATCTTTTCAACGGCATATCGCACGCCACTTGCACGCACAGAAGTTGAATTGAGTCCCGACTTTTTGTGGTTGGGAATCAAACTACTAGTTTTGACTCTCGACCTTTCTTTTTGCTTATGTTACAGATGTCCATATGGGTCATGCGAACCCATTTTAGACATCTACATTTCAATAGCTTTTTGACGATAGAAAGAACTCCTCAATGCGAGGTGTTTTGACCTTTGCAATCGCTCTTCAAAGGTTCGAGAGTCCACCGAGACTCCAACTCCCACAATGGGAGCTCACTGGGGAGTGTGAGTCTTCATGCTCACACTTTCTCACACTCCTTTTAGCCTACGCCCTTATAAACCTTTGCCTTGGTCACGAGCCCAAGGCTAGGGTTGTGACAACAAAAAAATGGGTCAAACTTCTTAATTCAACAATCATGGTTTTCATTTGCCCAAAACCTTGAAGCATTTCATCATACACGTATTGGTCCTCAAAATCATCCCAAATTCAACATTCTATAGTTTAAAAAATTTGCATGTACTCTATGGAAAATCCAATTGTTTCTTCCATTATGTAGCCCTCAACTAGGCTACCCTTTGGCCTTGCCATATTCTAAACATAAGTTTTCAATGATTTCATATATCTTTCCATGGGGTACATCCATCAAGTATGTACATGGCCACACAACTCTATTTATGCCACTAGATGCACCATAAGATGTGTCATAATGTTGAAAAAAGATGGAGGAAATTCTTTTTTTAAAAGACAAAGTGTGATGATTGCTTCTTATTTCAAAACACTCATCATATTGGGATTAATAGTTTTTACACAAAGTCTTTGAAACACCCGGCTCATATGAATAGTAACAAGTCAAAGACCCCTATGCATGAAGGTATGTACACAAAGAGGTAAAATTTGCTACATAAGGACATGGTAGTCATGTGCTTTCAATCCTTTTAACTTGCTTATGTCCATATGAATCTGTTTCTTGGGGTATTTGAATAACCAACTAGTGTTTTTAATCCTTCAATGGTATGTATGAAAGTCTTTTTTTTCTTTCAACTACAAAACATAAGGTGCAGGTGGCAAAGTATATTCACCTTTTTTTTGTTTGCAATTGGCCATAATCCATTCCAAATATTCATGTCTTTCATATCTTTTTGCATTAATATAATATCACCTCTCCAAACATGATATTCATCACATGTTCATTGAGATTTTTTCCATAGTGCATGACATCTAATGTATGTCATATAAGGATGTCTTGATTTGCACAAGAAAAACAATTCATATAAGATAAACAATAATGATAGTCATCAACACAATACTTGTACCCAAAAAATGCATCCAATTTTTTTAAGTTCCAAAACTTTGTTGAGTTTACAATTACATAGCTATGTGGTTTTTATCTATTTCAAAAAAAAATTATTGATTATTACGTGTCTATTGGAATAAATTGATTTTTTTATTAACTATGTACATTTTTTGTGTAAAATATACTCACTAGCCAATGCTCAAGAGTCCATAATGAGGATTTGTGTTTGATTCCATGTTTGTTTATTGGGTCATTAGTTGACCCAAGTACACCTCCCTCCTTAATTTAGTTTACATGTGACTCTACATTTTGGAGTGCTTATTTTGGGAAAATAGGTTGAGGAGTTCCTTTGGTTTCCAACTTGCCATCAAACCAACATTTGTTTCAATAGTAAAGGTGTGTACAATCGAATCAACACCTATGGCATGTGTAGACCATTTTCCTCATGTGCTTGGAATATTGAGCTACTATATTAGGTCCACAAATGGGACATCCCTTGTAGCTTTTAGTAACACACCCCACTATAAGTCCATAAGCGGGAAAATCATGAATAGTCCACATGAATATTCCTTGAAGTTTAAAGGTTTGTTCACCAACTTTAGCTAAAACATCAAATGTAATAACTCCTCTCCATAATTCTTGTAACTCTTCAATCAAGGGTGCCATGCATGTGTCCATATTTGCATCCTTGACTAATTTCTTTCTAGGGATGATAAGAGACAACATAACAATAAAATTCTTTGTCACCAACCATGGAGGTAGATTTTACATGAGCAATAAAACTTGCCATGCTTAATGCTTGAAATTGAAATCACCAAATGGATTCATCCCATCTGTAACTAAAGCAAAACGAAGGTTCCTAAGGTCTTTAATAAAATTTGGTCACATTGCATCAATGTGTTTCCATGCTTTGAATCAACCATAGACCAAAGCATGCCATCTTCTAATGAATTTTTTGCATGCCATTACATAAATTGAGTTATGCTCTTGCACCAATACATCCTTTTCAAGTGTAGAATAAGAGGGAAATGTCGAAGAACCTTGCAAGGGATTTTTTTTGAACCCTCCACATATTGATTAGCCTTGCATATTGGACACACAAGCAAGTCCTTGTTCTCTTTACAGTACAAGATGCATCCTTGTTCACATGCATGATTGATGTGTAATTAAGACCAAGACTACTTACCAACTTCCTTGCTTCATATCTTGATTTTGGCATCACATTATTTTCTAGGAGAATTTCACATCCAAGTAATCTAAACAATTCATCTTGAAAAGTATTAGTCACTTGGTGAACGGTGCAAGCATTAAGGAACATCAACACACTTGATAGGCAACTATTTTTGCTTTGGCCACATGCTTCAAATAATGGTGTCTCTAATTCTTTCAATAACATTTCCATCCTCTCATCAATGGCTTCTTCAACTTCAAAAAAATTGTCATCGTCATGTGGATTGGTTTTTGAAACATGTGCACATTCTTCATGTATTTCATCATATCAACCAAATGCTTCTTATATTGTACAAATGCAATCCAAAGGTTGATCTAAATTTGTTTCCCTTTATAGATTGTTGGCATGAATATAAACATGTCTTCCTATGGTGTATGGATTGCTTCCCAAAGGCTCCAAATTTGGATCTTATCCCTAATGATACATGGGAATGACATTAACCCATTTCAAGAAACAATATGGGCCATGACACATGGATTCATAAATATAGGGCAATGTTCATTTGGTTGCCTTTGAGCTCGGAAAAAAAATGGTGAATTCAAATCAATATTATAGCTTATTAAACTCCAAAATCTTACAACCTATTCACAATCTAGCAACTATTTACATATATATATACAATTGAAAATTGAAAATTTACATGACATAATAATAAATATCTAGATTTTTAAAGTTGTTGTTTTGAACTAAGAAAATCCAACTGCAACATGCTACCATTTGATTGTGATTGATGAGCCAAAATCCAAAAGTTTGAACTACATATATAGCTTTATTTTTTTGTTGAAATTTTCCATAATTTCCCACTAGAAAGGACACATGGACTAAAAAATATAAGGCAATGTTCATTTGGCTACCTTTGAATTCAAAAGAAATAATGGCAAAGTTCAATCTAAATTATAGTTCATTAAAGCCCAAAATCCTACAACCTTTCACAATCTAGCAACTATTTACTTCAAAATTTTGTATAAATATAGTTTAAAATTGGGATTGCATGACATAATAATAAATATCCAAATTTGAAAACATGGTCCAAAATCCTACAACCTAAAATAAATCTGAACTACATACATAGCCTATATTGATTGTTTAAAATTTCCATAATTTTTCGTTGTTCCTTAAATTTGTATAAAAAATGAATGTTTTTGCTATGTATGAAAAGTCAAAATTCAAAAATTGACATGATAGTGACAAAAAAACTCTTCGCATGCATGGATCAACTTAGTTGAGACTATCATAACCCAACCCCATTCCTTTTCATCCCATGGTCTAGGTTCTATTTCATTATATTCACATATACAATTTTTGATTCCCAAGCGTCGATTGGAAGAACTATTGATATACCCAACCACATGCATTTCTCAACATCATTGTTAATAAAAAATTATCATGCCCATTACGCGCATAACATTTTAAGTGTGGGTAATAGGGAAATATTTTTTTGTATTCATTTGTTGTGTAGTATGGACATGTGAAGGGGAGTAATGGCTCCTTAGCTTGTACACCTTCAAGTATAAAAAAACCCCATCCCATATGTTGGAATGTAGACACACATATCTCCCATCATTGATTCCACCATGTGAATGGGGCTAATTGGGGATTTGGCAAAGTAATCTACTGGCCAATTTTTGTTCCATTTCCAGAACTTGCTAGATCCACTATGACTTTAGAAATGGATGGGGAATAACACTTGGTAGTTGGGAAACCAACAACAAAATCTTGTAAGGATGAATTCATTGCAAATTCCACGTATGGTCAAACATCATTTAACCTTGATCAACAACAATGTAATGAATCACCTTATCAATATTCTTACTAACATTACAATGAAATCAAATGCAAATAGGGAACGAATAATGCTCACCAATATAGATTAAGTGAAGAAGTCATCACATCCAAATTTTCGTAGGTGTTGTCTTATTATTGACCAAAATAAAACTTTGGACCTATGGTAATTATTAAAAGGACATTGGTATTCGATAAGACCCAATTTATTTTCTTTTACTTCTTCACGTTCCCACAATTTATTGTGGTTGAAAAATTGTGAAACTTGTCTTGATGGATTTTTTCAATATCTAGTTCCATCTTTGACAAACAAAACACAATTTCATAAAGTAATCCAAGATATAAAACATTTTTAGAAACTTGTAGACTATGTGTAGTTCAAAAGTCATTATCATATCCACATTTTTGTTATACATAATATGAAAAAAATAGATCTGACAAGTACTTGTTTGGTAGACACAAATGTTACACAAATAAACTACAATGCACGTAACAACAAACTTGATAAGGAGTGAGAGGTTGTGATATGTAGGATTTTGGAGTAGAAGTCAAAGTTCAATGGTGTGAGATCTTTTCTTGTGAACAATGTACGTTACATCCAACCTTTGTTCACATGGCAAAAAAAGTTGTCACTGAGTATGAAAAACTAAGGAATAGGAACATAAAGTGTAATAATGCCAAATTGCACAACTTGAACTTGGCACCTTTTCTACCTCAGTATGTAACTATCATTTCCTTCTCATTTTATTCTTGTTATGATGCAAGGAATTGTTTTGACTAAAAGTAAAGAAGTTAAAACATAGTTTCAAATAAAAACTTGAAAATTGGTCACTTGGTGGGAAGTCACAACACTACAAGGTTTAGTCAAGAGAATGAAGAAGTTAGGATCTAACTCAAGTAGAAACTAGAAATTTGATTGGTGGGTGCAATTTTACTTTCTTTACTATGGAGTTTAAGTTTAAGGCATTATCATATCCCTAAAGGTTTGTAGCACGCCTAATCACATACATCGACTTAAAATCTAGAAGAAAACCTATATTTTAGAAGGCACCAAAACAAAGTGAAGGAAGTGAAATAAAGATATTTTTTATAAAAATTGTGCATTAGGTTGTAGCTCTAAACCCTAACTTGACTTTCCATTGCATCTTTAAAGCCATCGATTAGGTTTATTGTAGTCATTGCATCTCTAACCCTAGTTAGAGCACTAATTTTGAAACCACCGCAACTTTTAGGTCATATATTTTGTATGTTTTCTGTTTGGCATTGAAATGGCGTTAAACTCATCATTGAAAAGGTGAAGATGAACACTTTAGTGTTGATATAATTTTGATCTCATAGTAGGCCATTGCTTTGATGAATTGAATTTTTTAAATTAGTTGATGTAGTATATAAGCATTACATTTGGAAATATTTCGTCTCAAATACAATCTATGAGCATGGAGCTCCTTTTAGTCCTCCAAACTTAGTGTAAATCGCTTCATTTTTTTAAAAATCAAGTGATCTTCTTTCCCACTACCCTTATGTTTTATTTTGAACAATTGATCTTGTTTATATATTATCACTTTGCACGCACTTCACATTGTTAAGATAGCTTATTTGTTCACTTCTACAAATTTGTGATGCTTGTAATTATTAGGGTTTAAGGTTTTTTTGCATCTTGTGTTGTGGTCTAGATCCTCCCATTTACCCTAAATTGTTTATAAATGTGTCTACAAGAAATTGCAACGTATTTCTTATCTTTCAAATGTTTTTGAATGTCTATTGTAAATTCAATTTTGGAGGCAAATAATGAGGCTTTGTTGAAGGTTTTAGCCAACAAACCAAACTTTGACCAACAAATTATTTTTATGGCTTTGAGTAGGTTTCCTTCCATCACCCAACCTATTATAGTCAAATTAAAACATCAAATGACCTTATAGATGTCTTTGAAAGTCAAAGGAATTTGCTTCAATTAGAAGGTTTGTTGGCACTACCCAGATGGAACAAATGTTTAAACACACCTACAAGTAGCTTGAAGTGTGGTGATACAAGTGGATCTACATCAATTAACATCAAATCAAAAAACAAAGATTTTGTTATAAGTGAAGTCAATGAATCTGGTTTTAAATCAAGTGAAATTGCATCACAAGATATACAACTAACAAAGAAGCAATCCATGCATCAAGTTTTCTTTTTTAGATCCATATTGCAGGTTGAATTTAATCATGTTTATTCCTTATGTAACATCTAATGTTTAATAAAGCAAAGTTTAATGTAAGTGTGGATTATATAGGTTCATATTGTGAAAAAATGGGTGAAGAGGGCAAAAAGGACTTCAACCACCTTTAAAACCACAAAACAAACTATGAAGAAGGCTTTGGACCCCCCCATTATTGATGATGATGTAGTGCTTTCAAAAGATAATAACATTTGGGCTACATTTGATGATGATTTTGATGGTGGGCAACGAGCAAATGTGATTGTTTCTATTGTCTTACCACCTCTAACCTTATGCATTCTATTGTTGGGACTTCTAGATTTAACATGGCATAGGCTAGCTCTGCGAATGTTATGTTGTTGACATTAGGGCAACAAGCGTTTAGCCAACAACCATTAGGCTTGGGGTAGGTAGGAGGATCATGGGCTTTGGGGCAAATGGGATTAGGTGGGTTGGGTGGTTAAATAGGTTTGCAAAGTCATATGGGAAGTCAACTTAAGACCCTTTAAAACCTAATTTCCCTACAAAACTTATTGACCCAAGCCACTACTAGAACTAATGCAACAACTACCACGACCCCATCTATGGTACCTCCTATTATGGAGGATGAAGAAGAGTACTTAGGTCGATTACCAAACAAATTTGTTGTCACACGAACAACAAGATTATGAGCTTGTAGAAAAAAGATTGAGTTTGTAGCAAGAGTTAAAGCTTTTATATGTAAGATGAATGGGAAAAAACCTTATTGGGTTTGATGCGATGCAAATGGCAGACCTATTGGCTCAAGGAGATATATGTGCCCAAGGTCAACTCTTAGAGGGTACTCTCAAGGATTAGATCCAAGCATCATAGAAGTAGATGACCATCCATAATTGTCATTGTAATCTAAGACAATTTGGCAAAAAACTTGGGAATATGTGGATTACCCCTTGTTAGACAAGGCATTCAAGATTTATTTAAAGATGAGCTTCAAAAACAAAAGACACGATTTGAAGGTATGGATTGAATTTAGAAAAGAATGCCCAAAAACTTGCACCCTTATGCATTGGGAAAACATGAAGGCGATGATTTGTGACCCTTCTAAAATGGATGAGGTAATTCAATTAAAGGCAATTAAAGGGTGTCAACAAAACCTATCTTGTTAAGGGTGTGTTGAAGTTGAGATTCAAACACAACTTGTAAGATTTTTTTATTGTTTGGGGGTGATTATGTGCCTAGAAAAAAATCATCACTATGAATAAGTAATATGAATATTTGTGTGACTAGGTAGAGGATCTTGGTAGGACACCCATGCCTACATAGCTTAACAATCAATTGTTTAGGCAGAAAAATGATGTGGAAGGCATTAAGAGAAAACAAAAGGTGGTTCAAGGTTATCTTGTCTCCAATGTTGTGGTAACTTTTTTATAATTTTGTTTTTTAATAAAATTTAATGCCTTTTAGAAGATGATGACATAAATTTGTTAATGTGCAAGAAGTTCAATAAAGGGATAATGCGTGTGATGGTGCATCTAATGTGGTTTTTGAAAAAACACAATCTTTTGAGCCAAAGTCAAATTTCATATGAAGAAAATAATTGATCATATTGAGAATTTTGTCTTTGAACTAAAAACCTTCATACTTGGTATCAACGCACAATTTGGTGCGCAAAAAGATACCAAAACCACAAGAGAATCTAGCAAAGGAGGTGAATGTATGTCAAGTGAAGCAAAACAATTCAAGTGTGAAAGTAGGCTTAAACCTAATGCAATTACATATAATCAAGATGAGGCAGGGATTGTTCAACCAACTCAACTACCACCTCCAAAGGATAGTCAATCAACTCCCAACCTTGTGAACAATGACAACCCCATTAATGAGGTTGAAGTAAGTACCTTTTGGTTGAATTGAATTGACTTGATGTTTGCACATAGATTGATTCATGTGACATCTCATACAAGATCGTTGATTTATACATGTTGTAGGTTGGGAGTCCTACACCAACAACTATAGCTAAAGGATTGTTAATAGTTGCTAAAGAAGCAGAGATGTTAAACAAAAGGGAGGAGAAAGGGTGTAAGGGAAAAGAAAAATGTAATGGAAATAAATGTCAAATGTGCAAAGTCCCTTCAAGTGTGTGCCAATAGTGGAGGACCAATTAAAAAAATTTGGGGTGCCATTAAAAAAAAATTGGAAACTACCGAACAAAAAATGAAGTGGAAGCAACATCTCCTAACAAAAAGGCAAAAATACAAAAAGAGGTGAGAGATTTAACATTGATTTTCATTGTGCCCTTAGTGAAAATTTATTCCTACTATGAAGAATAAATAACTTAAGCCCTTTAGGGGGTTTATAGAGTTTGTATTTTGATATAATAAAGTGTTTTGTTATTGTTAGATTAAAAAAGGTTTCACAATTCACATTTTGGATAGTGCATTGGGGAGTGTGGCTTTTGGAATTATTTTCAAAGGTCTAGGAAACAAGTTCCATGGGGATTTGATACTTAAAGGAAGTTATACAATCATGTTAAGTTCAATTTTTCAAGGAAAAGATAAGTTGCAGTATCCAAACCATAATGAAAATCCACCTCAAGTATGAGTGAGCTCATGGATGTAGAAGGTTTTTTTGTTATGTGGAAGAAGGAAAATATGAAGCTTGTTTGAAACTTCAATATTTTGGGTGGGTTAGGTTTCACACACAATGGATTGTGGGAATATTTTTAACATACCCCCAAGCTCTTTGATGGACTCAATTATGAGTCCAAGGGTTAAAACATCGAAAGGAGAAGGAGTTGGGGTGCGCTTCCTAGTTCGTAGCACTTCGGGGGTAGAAGGGCGTGTTGGAGCTTTGGGATGGAACTAGGATGAACGACAAGCAGTTTAATTAATCACACAAACCTACACAAACCAAACAAGTTGGTTAATGCATAATCGGAGCATTTTTGGTGCACGAATGAACCATGGGCAAACACAGACTCACAAGACTTACCACGGCTCAGATTTAAAGGAAACCACCACCTTCCCCCTTATAGTATTCTTTATGCATGGCCACGAGGTCAGCGCCCGAATGTTATTTTGTTTTAGGACTCCTAAGTGGGAGTCTCGAAATTCCTGAAATTGGGACTCCCACACCTTTGGAGGCTCATAACTTTGTGTGAAAACCTTTGATTGAGGTGAGGTCTTAACCAAAGTTGTAGCCCTTGTTAAGAGCTTTCCAAAATATGTTGCATGTCACCTAAAAGTAAGGAAATCAAGAAGATTATTGACTTTTAGTGGTCGGAAGTTAAATTGTCAATTTGATTACCATCCCTTCTTTTGGTCATAGCTTGTGTTTTATATAGTCAAATGGGTCATGCAAGCCCATTTTAAACATCTAAGTTCCAAGAGCTTTCCAATGATATAAGGAACTATTTAATTTAATGAATTTGGACCCTTGAAGTTACTCTTTGAATATTTGAAAGTTCATCAAGATTCTAATTCTCAAAATTGGAGTTCACTTGGGAATATCGAAGTTGATTCCCTCACATTCTCCTACATTCCTGAGAACATAAAATGTGACTTGCACGCTTTCTTCTTGGCCCACACCTTTGCAAGCCCTTGCCTTGGTCGAAAGCCCAAGGCTAAAGTTGTGACAATTTTAGATTCCTAAGGTGTGAGTATTTCCCATTTACAATTAAACATGTGATAGATTTTTTTTTGTTTGATCCATATCCCATTGTTGCAGAACATATCCGAAGGGTGAAACCATATGTATGCCCATATGCATGTACTTGCCTCTCTTTATGTTTGCATTGTGTTGGCACAAATTTGTCATATTAGTCATGCCTTATTTGTAAGCATTTGCAAAGTGTATTAAGTGTGATAATATTTTATGTGCATATATGTATAATATCTAATACCATATTGATGATGATTTTATGAGTATTTGGGCAAAAACAATGTGCTTTTATAACCATTGGAACACCTATTTTTAAAACTATGAAATATAACTACACGACATCACACTTGTAGACAAAATTTAGTCTCAAAAACATAATACCAATTATTGCAAAACAAAAGATCTACAACTATATATATATATATATATATATATGATGATAACTTAAGACTACTTATAAAATTATTGTAGACACACATTAGTCAAAACAACCATCCTAAATGAAATATTATTTTTAAAATAACATTTTAAAATTTTTAATTATAAAATTTTATATGATTTTAAAAATATTTACAATAACAAAAAAAAATGTGAAAACCTATCTATAATTATTTTCAAATTACCAAGTGTTTACAAAAATTATTTTTATAATCAATTATATAGTATTAAAAACATTGCTTTAATATTATGTTTTGTTTGAATTGGGGTAGTAAAAAAAACGTGTGGTTTTTCAAACTAATGTCACATTTGATTATGCAACGAGTGATTAGTCCAACTTGACTAGCTAGTCTAGAAAACACATGTGTTCAAGAAACTTATGTTAGTCTTCTAGTCGACAAGGCCTAATTTGTTGTAGTGAAACAACATTTAAATCTTGTTTCTTCTCAAGGAAATGTGCTTATTTAACATCAAAAGATGATGGGTTGGTTTGGAAGTCCTTCGATTCTTCAATATCATCAATAGCCCAATTATTGACATCAATTTCAACAATCAAAGGTGATATTGGTTTAAACAAAGTTTGTGAGGTAGTAGCATCATCCTACAAAAAAACCAACAATTGTAGTCATTGAGCACATTGGAAAGCTTAAAAACAATGACAAAATAAAATAAAATTTGAAATCAAGCTTGGTAATCCAAAGTTGAAAATTGCATCAAAACCATATGTGCCAATGCACATTGGTTTTGAAGCTCAAAAAACAATAGTTGAAAAGAACTTGAAAACCATATGTGTCAACACACATGTGTTCAAGCTCAAAAATCCAAAGTTGAAGGGAGCCTAAAAACCATATGCGTTAATGCACATGGGTTTTCAAGCTCAAAAATCCAAAATTAAAAACAACTTGAAAATCATATGTGCCAATGCACATGGGTTTTCAAGCTTAGAAATCCAATGCATGTGGTTTTCAAGTTTTTTTTAACTCTGATTTCCGAGCTTGAAAACCATATGCGCTAACACACATGTGTTTTCAAGTTCAAAAATCCAAAGTTGAATAAAACCATATGTTCCAACACACATGGGTTTTCAAACTCAAAAATCAAAGTTGAGAAAAACTTGAAAACCATATGTGTCGGTGCACACTTATATGTAATTCCTTTTAAAGTGCCATGTGGCATATTTACATTGGCCACATGTGATCATATAAAATCATCCAAACATTTAAATTGAATGTTCCATATTATTTCAAAATAATAATAGTAATAAATATTGGGACAAGTGGCAGCACATCATTTGCCCTGAATTGTGACCTAAATAGTTGCATCTTATTCACATGCGATAATACGTATACAATGGAATCAAAAGATGACTTTGTATTTGTTGAATTTTTCTTTCCTCCAATACCTTTTGTTGTTGGCAATTAGTATCGCATGTGATTAGTCCAAGCTAGTTAAAGGGATTTTAGTCACAAATGTTGCTTGTGACTAAAATTTAGTTGCAAAAATTAATAAAAAAGATGTGATTTTCTTCTAGTGGTAATGCTTCCAAAAATTTCAACAAACATACCATTTTTAGGAAATTGCCATAAAATAGGTGGTCCATATGGGAATGTATGCTAGTGGGTCATCCAATCGCATTTATGTCATTTCTATTGATAACGTTGATGGTAAAGTTTTCCATGCTTGCATGACACATTCATCAAATGCCTTTTTCAATCGATTTAAAGTTTTCTACAATGATGGTGGTCATGTGTGGACAAGGCAACATGGGATGGATGTTCATGTTTCATGTTTTCAAGTGGCGATGGGACATGATCTACATTCAAATTTCCTTCTAGTAGCGCTAGCCCCCAAATAATGTGTTGCTAAATCTAGCCAACATGGAACCACCACCAATTGATCCAACACCTTGTGTAAAATATTAAACATGGAGTTCATCTCTTGATTACCACCTAGGTAGGAAGTAGTCTCGTCCCAAAAGTCCAATACAAATCTCATGGCATACAACACAACACCACCATTAATACATCATATGATGTAGCATTTGTCATCACAACTCAAACCCACACAAATGATTGGTTTGTTGGATGATTGCGGTTCAACTCCACCACGATGTTAGTTTTAGTAAGCCCATGTGCCATTTTTGGTACACCCATGGATGTCTAAGTTTGATATGGGAATGGTTCAAGGTCTTCATTCATCATGCCAAGACCCATAAATGTTGATTAACCCAACATCACTAGTTGCGCACCAAAATCCAATAACACCTTATGAAGGCAAAATGCTTGCCCATTTCCATTCCTTTTCAATTAAAAACACCTTCCTTGTTGCACATCAACACCACTCTTGGTATCATTAAATGTTCGATCAATGGTAGGTTGAGCTAGAAGGTTGAACAATTTAACAACTATAACTTGCCATAAATGAAGGATATCCCTTATGACTATGTTGTCTTTTGAGGTTATTTCTAAATAGGTTAATTGTGGGTAACAATTTCAATGCAGCCATGTCCATAGTCTAGCTTAACACTCCTCCACTTTCACATAAAGTGGAAGTAGGTTGGAAAATGAAAAATGGTCATAGTCCAAAGGTTGCCATAGTGATGGGAAAAAACAACAAGGCTTGGCAAATGGATATAGTTGCCCTTAACATCACCCCACTCACATCCAACCTATAAGATGAAGCTTTTCCTTTTGTTGGCCTCGTGTGAACATGCCCCATGCTTGGGGATGTGAATGTTTCAATTGGTATAATCTAGACCAATGTAAATGATTAGGGAAGTAGACATGTTTGGTGGCAAACTTCTCTTCTTTTAGGTCAAGTCCTTCATATGCCCCATACAGTTTCAAACATGCGACTGAAACCATGTGATTGCATGAATGAACGAATCCACTTCAAGTGGATCAAAAAATGTAATATAATGTTTTATTTCCAAAATATGGACATCTCGGGGGACATCCATGGAACCAACAAATATTGATCCACAAAAGAATCCCAAATAAGGATCTAATTTCAAATATGTAGGCACACTTATGGAACTTGATGTTGTTGCCTTCTTTTCCTCCAACTTATGGGCTACCATGTTAGTGGTAAACTCTTTCGACTAAACAAATTGATCTTAAGTAATGGCCATGCCTCCACCCAACCTTGGTCATTGGTTTTACTTGAAACTTTATTTATGGTTTTGCTCTTTGTTTGATAATCATTGCCTCCCCCACATCACCCTTTGCTTTTACCGTCCTTGTTGTTAGTGGATTTGTTGGCATGGAATTTTGGATGCAATGAGTAACAATGACCAATGTTATGACCTTGAACACCAAAATGTTCACATTCTTCATCATTAAAAAGTGTGGATTTGAATGTAGATGTTTTGACCTTGTTGGGGCATTCCTTTTTCATGTGAGGACTTCCACAAGTCAAAACTCACTACCTTGGCCTTGTTCTATTCAAAAAAGGTGGGCAAGGCACATACTAGCCCCCTTGTTGATCCCATTTGGCCTTCCCCCTCTAGGTGGCCATTGATTCTTCCTTTTTGGAATGTTTCTAGGTGGTCATGGCGATGACAAGTTTATTAGTTTCCATCACACAAAATCCTCAATCGATCTTTTTCACAATGTGGAATGCCTCCTCCAATGTGACAAGACCTTCATTCTTTGCACTATTTGTCCTGGTTGGACATGTACAATTGCACCAATTGTCATTCCATGAAAGCATCATCACTTTCTTTGACGAATTATGCCAACCTCATGTAAATGTATGCATGGAATATCATTTTTTTCCTTTTGGAAATCATGAATCTTTTACATTCAATTTGGACGAATGCCCCCACATTCCAAATCCAAAACCTTTGAAAAAACATCTAGTTGGTCAAATGGTGGTGGATCACCAATAGTTGCAAGACACCCAATGTAGATTTAAAAACTTGTAATATAAAACATACATGGGATCTAATGGGTCCATGCAAGCCATAACACTTAAACTCCCAATGGAGGAATTTGTTGAATCGTCTTGGGAGTTAGTATTAAGTTGACTAGGGTTTGGCATGGCCTTGCCCCCAACATTGTTGCCCCCTCCTTGAGGTCAATCATGAGCTCCATGCACCATATCCAATATTTTTCCACAACTTGAATTTCTATTTGAACAACAACCCAATTTGACTTTCATAAGTTTCCAATGTTTCATGTTCCAAATTTTGAAGTAAAAACAAATGCCCGCCAAGGATTAAAAGTTGGGTTATGTTACCTTTTGGACCACATTCAAGTTTTGAAGTTTTATTCCTTTATGCCCATTTGTCCAAAACATCTAACTTTAATAGACCAAAGGCCCCCATATCATCTTCCATGTTTTAAAATGAATCATGGACAATGGAAAACCTATCGAAATTTCCTTAGTGACCTTTTGGTACTCCTTGTCTTTTGAATCTTGAACTCATGAATCCTTTTAGAGATGGTGACATGTAATACCATCTTTGAGTTTACATGTAATGTGACCCTAAAACCTAGCCTTAGACCTAATTTGGGTAACTAGTTTTGAAAATTCCCTGCTTCTTGTAAATAAATGACAACCCAACTAACATGATGATAGGAAATAAAAATGTCACAACCCTAGCTTTGGGCTTGCGACCAAGGCAAGGGCTGACGAAGATATGAGCCAAAAGGGAAGCCCGTGAGTCATATTTCATGTTCTTGGGAGTGCAAGAAAGTGTGAGGGAATGAACCCTCACACTCCTAAATGAATTCCCACTTTGTGAGTTGGAGTTTTGGTGGACTCCCAAATCTTTCGACATTGATTTCAAGGGTCAAAACCCATTAGATTGACAAGTTATTTTATATCATTGAAAATGTCTTAGAACATAGATGTATACAATGAGCTCGCATGACCCATTTGGACACTTAACACACAATAAGTTATAGCCAAAAGAAGGGCCGAGAGTCAAATTGGCAATTTGACTCCCGACCACTAAAAGTCAAGAATCACCTCGATTTTTTTGTGTGCAAATGGCATGCAACATACCGTTGAAAAGATTTCAATGAGGGCTACAACTTTGCTTCATATCTCATTTCAATCGAAGGTCTACACTAAAAGTTATGGGCTCCCAAAGTCACGGGCGTACCAATTGTGGGAAGTGGGAGTCTGAGGACAAAATGACATTTGGGTGTTCGTCCTGTGACTAGGCACAAAGTATATTATAAGGGGGAAGGTGATGGCTTCCCCAACTCCAGGCTATGGTGAGTCTTGTGAGTACAAGTTTTTTCATGGCTCGTCCTAGCACCAAAAATGCTTCAACTATGCACTAACCAACTTGTTGTTTGGTTTTGTGCAGGTCCATGTGAGTGAGTGATTGCTTGTCATTCTTCCTAATCCCATCTTGAAGCTCTAGCATGCCTTTTACCCCCAAAGTGTTGCGAGTTAGGGAACGTGCCCCAACTCCTTACTTTTTTGTTGTTTTCATCTTAGATTTACATTTGAGTCTATCAAGGAGCTTGGGAATGCGTCAAAAAATGTATAACCCAACAAAACTAATGGGGGTTTTGCTCAAAAAAAAAACAGTTGACATGGGCATTATTGCCCCCCATTTTGTAGGTTAAAATTATTTAACCCATTATAACAAACTATTACATGGAAAAGGAAAAAATGATGGAGCAATTTTTCATGTTTGTTGATGGCACAACATTCCATCACATGTAGGTTGGGAGTCATGGATTATAATACCACAAATTGTTTAGCTTTAGTTCCATAGTTTTCCTTAATGTTAATGATTTGAGTACTAATAAACCTCCAAGTAATAATTAGTAAGAGTTGAATTAGCCTTTGGATATTTCAGCATAGAAGACTTTTTTATTTAAATTGATGTAAGGCTTAGTTAATTTTAGGACCTAGTAAACCTTTTAAAGTACATTATCCTTTTATGCTGTAAAGAGATGAAAGGGATGTAAAATTAAATGAGATTTTACTGATATATTGGGAACACAAGCCCATAATTAACAATGACATTTCGTCATGACAATATTAAGTTAGTTTGTAAAATAATCTTCAGGCATGAATGATGTACTTGAAAGATTTTTAGGATGCAGTCTTAATACATCTTTATTTAGTCTTCACTTCTATCAGACTTTTAAATAGAATCAAAATCAAACATAAGTATTAACATTTCCACTTGAGTGGCCTTTGGTGAATTACAACTCAGTAAACAACTTTAAGAGGATAGATCACAATTGCAAAAACTTCAGAATGCGACGAACGGTGCGAGCTAGGTATTTCATTCGATCTTCCATGGAAAGGGGGTTGATTGGGCTTCACAGCCAATGATAATGGCCATCACCAGGAACCCAAGTTCGACAATGAAAACGAACATTGTCATCTTCACATTGACATTCTTCAAACCTTTATGCTGTGGCTCCACAAGTAGGGATAAATTCTAAATAAATTGTTAAGGCATGTGGGTTAGGAGACAATCGACGATCCCATGCCAAATAATCAACTTGAGTGCGCACCACTATTTTGGACAATTTTTTTTCGCACGACCGTTGAAAGACATTCACGTCAAGCAGTGTTTTTTCAAGCTCTTCCTTTTCTACTAGTGAAATTGGAGGATTCGAAAGCATAACGACATCATTCGCCATGACTAAATTCTCACTTACATCAACAAAAACCAAGAGGGTAGCAGAAATAATGTGGTATTTGCGTTTAGAAGGGGTCGATGCTTTTTTATTTAACAAATTAGGGTAGGCGTAAGGTGTGGGAGTGACGGCGAAACTTCATGAAAATTTGAACATCCTATATTTAATGGATTCATCAAACCCTAATTTTGATGGTGGATTTAAAAGTATGTGGGGGGTTTTTGTGATGCAAAATTTAATTCCAATTTATTGTGTACTACATAGTTAATTAGTGCATGGAAGAAAAGAAAAGTAGGGGATATCAAAAGAGTAAATGGTACGCGGGGATGTTACTTCAACCATTGAATTGATTTACTAAAGTAAGGACTCAAAGATGTTTATTTGTTACTACCGATAAATTATCCTAGTAGTTAATTACTTGAAATAATTAGGATGAAGAAGTAGGATGTGAAGGTCAACGGATGGAAAGGATAAAGATTAAGCTCAAGAACTTCATCAAGATATCCAAGATAAGGGAAAGGATGAGTCCTCAAATCCCATTAGTCATGAGGATTGTCATCCTATTTGATTGGAAGATGGAATTTTTTCTTTCATTGAGCCCAAAAATGCTCATCCTAAAATCAATTAGAGGGCAAATTATTTTCAATTCTCGTTGGCTCTTGAAGGATGAGGAGGCCATTGATTGGAAGGCAGGATTTTGAAGCTTCCATTGGGCATGAGGAACAAATTCAAGGAAAGGTCATGGAGGTTTACCAAGGGAGAGGGAAGTCTCTTGGGTTGGGGAAAGGAAAAAAGAAGAAAAGGAATGTGTGATTTTTTTTTTAATAATTTTTATGTGTGGAAAGGTGTTGTTCATGAGAGAGATGTGTGCAAAAATTACGCATGGAAGGATTTCCATGACAAAATCTTTGGAGTTTTATTTCAAATAGTTGTTCCTCCCAAATCCACCATTGGATTTGTGTCGAACGTAAAACAATTCTTATTTAGGAGGTGTAGAAAGTTCTTTTCAAATTTCAGCATCATCGGTTTGGTTGTAAGGGAGCTACACTTGCCGGAAGTGGAGGGTATTGTAGTGGAGTTCATGGAAGGATTTCCATGACAAAGCCTTTGAAGTTTTATTTCAAATAGTTGTTCTTCCTAAATCCACCATTGGATTTGTGTCAAACTTAAAATAGTTCTTGTTTAGGAGGTGTAAAAGGTTCTTTCCAAATTTTAGCATCATTGGTTTGGTTATAAAGGAACTACACTTGTTGGAAGTAAAGGGGGTTGAATTGTCTGTTTTTTTTTCCTCAATTTAAGCAAAGTGATTTTTAGTCCCAAGGCTTAACTCTTGATAAAAAATAAAAATTATAAGATTTTGTAACATGGCTCCTTTTAGATTAACTTTTCAAAAATCCAATGCATGTTAGATTAGGAGGTTGTATGTAAATGTTATGATGAATGGAACAAGAGGGGTTCAACCATCAAACGTGACATGGAATGAACATCAACATAATGCCCTTCACATTCCATCATGGTGAGTTACGATTCTCCCACAATGTCTTTGTATCTTCTAAGTGGACCCAACACATCAGATTCTTAATGAACTTCATTGCATTACATTGAACCTTCTTACTTGTTAGATTACAACTACATAGTAGTTCCATTTCCAAGCGGGTTTTGTGAATGCATATCTTGATGTTGAAGGTGTGCAAGAATGCTTCACATAGGTCTGATAAGTAATGTTTACTCGCACACTAGAACTTGGTTGTCAATAATTTATCACACATTCACCAACTCCCACACCTAAGAAAAACCCTAGAAAAATTATATTTCTAAATCATTTGAAAATTCCCACAAACATTGTCTTCTTCTTTACGACTCCAACATTGCAAACAACACCCCAATTTGATTATGTATGTAAAAGATGTGAATTTTTGAAAAATTCCCAATTAAGTAAAAAATTGAAATTAATTTAGAAAATCCTTTTTGTTGTCCAATCACAAGGCTCAAGATGTTTGATTTTTTAAAAAATAATGTCCATTCATTAGGCATGTTTGCTAACTAGATGGATGGATAAACAAATTTCACATCCAAATTACGGATGAAAACCTTTTACATGGATGAAAAGCTTTATAATTTTTTATAAAGGACACCACATGTTAAGTTCGGATTGGTGTTAAACTTGACCATTATCGAACTTTAAGTTTTAAATGTTTGCAAAAAAAAAAAAAAAAAAAAAAAACCTCGACTATGCAGTAAAAAGAGAGGGGAAAAATAGAGAAATGGAAGAAAAAGAAACTGGGGGGGTGGGGGTTGTGAATGACAAAATTTTCTTCCTAATTTTAATTTTTTTCCTCTTCACAAAGGGTTGCTCCTCTAATAGCTCATTTTTGACTTTACAAATCATTCAATGTTTTAAAGTCTCATGCCATAATGGGGTTCAAATCCCCATGGAGTGATGAATGAAAATCAACACAAAAAATCTTGCTTTTTCCTTTGGACCAAGATCAACATTTTATTGCAACCTCTACCATGTTGTAATACCTTTTTTAGTGCACAAACAAAAATTAATCTAGATGCAACACTAAAACACTAGATTAATTTTTCATGAAAATTCATCTACACACTATAAGAATCCAAATTCAAAGAAACCATAAACAAAACTTGTTTCTCTTGTGTGTGTTTGGAATTTCATAACACAAAAAATGAAATTCCAAAGATAATCTGTGGCAATAACCCCCCCTCCCCCTGTCTAAAACAAAAAAAGGTTGGACCCCCCGTTCACACTACATGGGGTTCCAACCACACAACAAACTACAAAAACTAATTGTTTTGCAATAAATACCTAACATGGATTTAAAGTGGGGGCTTTGGGATGGGACTAGGATGAATTCTCAAGCATAAGTTTAATGTGAAATCAACATGCATAAATTAAGAAAGAGGGTGGTTAATGCAAGTTGGACTATGGAATAAAAATGGTGCATAGATGAACCATAGGCAATTGAAACTCACAAAACACACCATCATTCAAATTTGGAGAGGAACCACCACCTTTTTTTATGATATATTTTAAGGCTAGTAGGAAGGGTTGCATCAAAGCCTTGGGCCTTTTGGGAAGAAATCCCAAAACAAAATCCTCAAGATTTAATTTTATAACCCTTGTTATGAATCTTGCAATTTTTTGACTCATAATTATCACACACAACTTTTGATTGAAATTATTTCAATTAAAAAGCTTATGAAAAGACATTTCCAACATTGTATCATATGTTAAGTTCAAATGCCATTTGGCCCTATTCCCAAGTTTTAGTGGTTGTGAGTCAAATTACCAATTTGGACCATTATTTGGCCATATAACTTTTAACTCACAACTCTAAATGAAGAATGTGAACCCACTTTCAATATTTATATTTCAACACCTTTCCAACAATTTATTGAAGCCCAATTTGGACATTCTTTGCCACTTTCACTTCTGTTGTAAAAATTCAAAATTTCCATTAAACTACAATTTCCCAAAGTACTTTGGATTCATTTCCTTGGACTCTCCCACACTTGTGAGAGTGTGTTTGAAGCTTGGGACATTATTTCGGCTCACTCCGATTTTGATGCTTTAACCTTGGTCACAAGCCCAAGGCTAAGGTTATGACATGTGATATCTTGTATGAGGTAGGTGTGAATAGAGTTGAAGAATAGGGTCTTTGAAGGATAGTAAAAAAATGTTGTAGAAAAAAAGTTGAAAAAGAAAGTTTTGGAAATCAAAACATAAAACTAAGAATTAAAAGTGCAAGTTTTTCAAATTGAAACAAATAAATCCATTGTTAAGGCAAAGGTGAAAAAAATAGGTAACATTGAATTAGAATTGATGACATTGAAAGAACTAAAAAAGGAACAACAATGATGTGCATGCATAACAACATCAAGAAAATACAAAATATGTTGAAAGAAAAATTGACCTCAAAACCTAGGAGTTTCATGCTTCAAATCAATTCGCCATTGTAGAACAAACATTCAATAATTTGGTGGAATGTTCTCTTTCCCCATTTTTGCGAAAGGATATTGTAAAAAATGTTGTAAAATGTCCCTTTTTGTTAGACATTCAAAGCTCAAAATCAAGAGAACTTGCAAAAGAACTTGCTTATATTTATTTTCAATATATCTTTTTTTTAAAAACCATCAAAGTGGATTTTTAGAATAAATAAATTATTCAATGCTCATGTGCCAAACCTAAAAAGGTACTATGGTACTAGGTAATATTTGTGCAACACTTTTATTTGCCAACAAGCTTGAATGAAAAAAAACATGCAATTTTCATCATTATAGTTTAGATTTGCTAGTCAAAATGGACATACTTTTGTACCTTGTTTGTTGGGGAGGTTATGGTGTTTGGAATTAATGGTGGGATCCAATGCAACATTTCACAAAATGCCCTAAAAAAAGGTTAATGTATTTCACATGTTCAATATTTGGACAAACCTTTGGTTGTTTCTCATGGAACTTTTTGTTAAAAAGGGAGGTGAGGTCATGAGTGACATTAATGTCCATTTTCCAAAGGCATACATGCCTTAAGAGGTCACCTCTAATATTTCATCCATAATGATGATGATGATGACATCTTGAAAATTTCCCATTCATAATCTGCCCATACTTTGGAAAGTACCTAATAACAATTTTCATCCATATGAATGAATTTTTTTCACATTTCATGCTTAGTGGGCGCTTGTGAAAGTTCTCATGAAAGATCATTTAGTCAATGTGTTGTTGAAGAAAATTTCAAAAGACTATTTGGATAAAGATGCTTGAATTCCTGTCATTGAATTTTGTCTTGCAACACCATGTGTCACTTCTCAAGAAGTGCTTATATCATTTGGTGACACTTGTTAGGAATCTACCTGAGAGAAAGTGATTAGGTTTGAGACCCTTGCCTCCAATGTTTTTTTCCAAACAGATGTTGTCCTTTCTTTGACCAAAACATTGAGAAACTTTTGGAGTTTTTTGTTTATCTAGCATAAAAATTCAACTAATTTTGCTAATTTTTTGGAGAATGTCACCAATTTTTGGAGATCACTAAATGGAAAAGAAAAAACCTTACCTCTGTGGAGCTGAACCCACCTTCAAGAATGAATCCTTCTTAGTGGGATCATGACTTAATCACAAAAAAAATTCTTTCATTGGATTCTCATCATTAACCATGCACCATTTTGGTTTGATGAGAAGTCGTTTGTGAATGAACTAGTGTCCATCAATGGATCTTTAGAGGATGAATCATTCTTAGTGGGATCATGACTTAATCACAAAAAAAATTGTTTCATTGGATTCTCATCGTTAACCATGCACCATTTTGGATTGATGAGAAGTCGTTTGTGAATGAACTAGTGTCCGTCAATGGATCTTTAGAGGATGAATTCTTGTTTGCAACTCCTCTAAAAAAGCATGTATGTGCACAATCAACAATGATAGACTTTCAAACTTCAAGTTGGAGTGTATGTTTGAAGTTTATCTATAATTATGTGACAAAATTTGAGAGAAAAACACAAGGACGGATTCCATTTTTGCAAAAGGTGGAAAATGCTAACTTTCATAAGTCAGATAGGCACATGTCATGTGTGCTCCAGCTACAGATGTCCAATTGGATCTACCCCTTTAACAATTCACAGTTTTCCACATTGTGAAATAGTCATGCACATGGGGAATCCAATTCTTCAAGCAGTTGAAAGTTCAAACCATGTCTAAAGATACTCTTGTAAAAAGGAAAAGTTTGCAAGAGACTTGAAATTATTGAATATGTAAAACACACATGAAAGATAACAAACATCCCCATGAAAGTTGGAACAATTAACATCCCAATTCATACCAATTTTAAAGAGTCCTCTAAATTATAACTTCTTAACACTTGTCATAGCCATTAGGACTTATTATATTGTGTTGCATGAAATAGGTACCAAGCACAACAACATTTTCCAAAAGGAAAAAAAAAGCAAGGAAAATATTAAATTGTTTCAAATATGCATGAAATGTTTCAAATATTGTAAATATTTGAGTGCTACCCGTGCAAGTAATGTGCAGAAGGACCTTTCTTCACACGGTATGAGAAAAACACAAAGAGTGCCTTCCACAATCATGCATAGGCACATACCCAAGCAAATGAGATCCATTCGACTTCAGATATTACACTTTTAGCAAGGAAAAGCTGTTCATCACCCTTCCATGGGAGAGAGGAGAAGAGAAAGTCATGCATTGGGTCTAGAGATCAATGAGCATTATCAGCTACCCATACATGTCCAAATGTTGCACCATATTGTAGATTGCATAAGAAGAAAAAGTTGATCAGATATTTCCACTCCCAACATTCATGCTTGAGTTTGGAACCCAACAATATCATCTTCACATGAGAAAGAAATAGGAATAATGTCAAGTCTTTCATGAAAGGATTAGGAATAATGTAACTAATAAGAGCAAAGAGTGGCCAAGGCTAAGCCTCTTTGCTGAATTGTCACAAGTGGTGTGGGGATCTGTGTTGTCGAGTTCAACCTTGGGTAAAGTGTGTGTTTTTAGAAGTGGTCTCTGAAAAGGCCAAAGAAGGATTCAAGCTCTTGATGATCCACCTTTACTCCATCCCATTGCTGTCTTGACCATCCATGTCTCAAGCTCATGACCTTGCCCTGTACAACAAGCTGCTTCAATTTTGACATCCTCTGGTTTTCAGTGTTACCCATGCCCTTCATTGCCATAAAAGGAGAATGAGGAGGTAATCCTCCGATCCATGACGGGGTGGTGGAGGCAGTGGTTGTGGGGGAGGCAGAGGTGGTGGCAGAGGCAAATGCAGGGATTGTGCTGGAGAGGAGGGCAGGGGCAGGGGCAGGGGCAGGGGTGATCTTGGAGGAGGAGGAGGAGAGCATGGAGGTGAAGGAGCAACAGGAGAGAGGGATGGACCAGGTTGTATCTTCCAGGAGTTTGAGGAATGCACAGACTGTGTGCACAAGAGATGTTAGAGAGTGGGCAGATGTGTGCCTAAAACTCAGGTCATCTGCAGTCATGTCTTTTTTGCAAGGCTATGACATTGCCTCTTGGAAACCTGCTTCGAATATGAGCTGAAAAACAAACATTCAGACGTGACATGGTGAACAAAAGTTCTTCAATTTGGTTGCTCTCTCTCTATATATTTTCTGCATTTGACACATCTGTAAACACTAGACACCATTGGGTCTGTCTGGCTCTGTAGATCTGTTCTAGTGTACCCTGTCACATCACCATTCTGCTCAGAAAGAATTGGTAGGGAGCCAAAGCTGGCTAGAATGGCAAGTCTCCTTGCTGCAAGCAGATGATGATCCATAGATGATCTTGGGCATAAAAGCTTCTGTTTTCATTGAGGATGTGAATGTTGTTGTTGTAGCTTGCAAACAGATCTGCAGTCCCAGAGTAAGAATTAGTCCTATTCAAACACCATCTGCATGTTGATCTATGATCCCTTTCAGTCTACCCAAAAAGAAAAACTTTTGGAGTATGTACGACCCTGGCTTGCATTTGTATCTTGATTTCAGTCTCAGCACTGTTTCTGTTAGGAACCACAAATCTTTTCTAGTCCTGTTGCCTTTTGGTTTCCATCAGCAACACATGGGGGGAAGGAACTCCATACACATCATATTGCATGCTCTGTTTGCTCAGTTGCATTTCCAGATTGGAACCAAAATTGCAACTGGAGGCAATCATTGGTACCAAATGCCATGGACCTGCTGCTGCAACCATGGACAAACACATCACGAAATGATCCTGGCTAATGATGAGAGACATTGAGCTTCTTCACACAAAAGAACCACGCTGATCGGCTGCAACAGCATGAGAATTCAAATGCTTCAGCACTGAAGTGTAGTTCAGAATCATGCCAGGTTTTTCTAAACCCTCTCAAAACTTTCACTGCAGTGGATCAGATGATGATGATGGAAGAGAGAATGATTGAATGCATAGACAGCTACAGCCAGAGACGAGTGTTTTCGGGAGAGTGGGTCACTTTGCGTTACAAATATTATTGCAATGATTTTGTAGGTAGAACAGGATTCTATGTGACTGGCTGCTGCAAAAATGGTTAGAGTTTGAACGAGAAGGGAGAGAGAAAGGCATTTTGTTTGAAAGAAGAGCAATGACGACAGAGCAAGGCAGGGCAACGAGGACGCGGCCAAATCTTCTGGTCACCGGGACACCCGGCACCGGCAAGACGTCCACGTGCTCCTTGTTGGCCAGCGCCACGGGACTGCGTCACATCAACGTGGGAGAGCTCGTAAAGGTGAAGTCGCTCCACGATGGTTGGGATGCGGAGCTCGATTGTTACATCGTTAACGACGATCTTGTATGTATATTTAGAAACCATAGACTAATGGTTGCTGCAACGGACCCATGCATGCATGCCTGCAACCCTTCTTCTGTGTGCAGTAGTATCTATGCCGGTTCGTGAAATGGATGTACAACATGTAGCCTCAACTTTTGCAACTCAACTGCTTATTCTTCCCCTTTTGTCACAGGGTTACAAGAAGCATGGACCAAATGTATCAGCTTTTTTAATGATGTTCTGCTGTGTGGGGATTTTATGTTAACAAAATTCTGTTAACAGATGCATCATCAATCTTGCAGAAATAACACCCATCTTGCAACATTCACTATATCATAAGCATAGATTCCTGCACGCAAAAGGAAAATGTGGTGTGACTTCAGTTTGTGCTGGTGGGGTGGGTGGGGATTGTGCAGGGGTTACATGGGTCATAAACTACAAAACAACATGGAATGTGAAATCTTCCAAGTTCTTCTGGAGGATGCACATGAGTATTACAATGTAGACATAGTGCAAGCCTTACTGAGCAACACCATCGAAGACATGAGCAACAATGTTGAGATTCTTAGTGGATTGATAAGGGCATGGGCCACCACCTAATACAGTCCTGAGACTCAGTATTGCTGTGGAGTGTCTGTCCCTTGCAATTTCTCATAGATATACTCTCTGAGACAGTTGTTTCTCTTCTTCTCCATAAACAGACCATAGTTTGAAGAAGATGGGTTGTGCATCCCTTCTTTCCACAGAAGGTTTGCATCAGCATGCATCTTTATGTGCATCACCCTTCTGTGGAAAATGATAATCACAAGTGAAGGGTGTTGTGTCAAAACATACCTGGTTTCCAGCACATCTAACTGCATTATCAGGTAAGCAAGCATTCAGGGAATTTAGCAGTGATTACAAAACTCTCCTGTGGGGATAATTCCAACAGAGATTTATGCAGGATGTTTTTTGCATGTCTTTTACTCTGGTTTTTATATTGACAATCATGTCAATGTCTCTCTAGTGGCAGTAGTATATCAGCAAAATGTGCTGCTAGTCTTGGGTGGCATGTTGGGCTGACGCTCTAGATCTGCAAAATGCACATGGGTTGGAATCTTTTTGATCTCTATCAATGGAGTGCAGTTGTCTCTGGATTCAGTGAATTTGTCTTGGGTGGCATGTTGAGCTGATGATCTAGATCAGCAACCATCTGTTGGATGCACATGGGTTGGAAGCTTTTTGATCTCCATCAATGGAGTGCAGTTTGTTGCTGGATTCAGTGAATTTGTCATGGGTGGCATGTTGGGCTGATGCTCTAGATCTGCAACCATCTATTGACTGCACATGGGTTGGAAGCTTTTTTATCTGCATCAACAGAGCAGTTTGTCTCAAAATTCAGTGCAACAAGTTCTGCAGCCTCAGGTGCCATAGTGGGCCTCACTGACGGTCCAAGCTTTACTTAGACCCTGATTCTGGTGTATCTGCAATCATGATGAACATGTACCAAAACATGGGGAATCTGCTGGCACCTCAGTGGTATTTGGGGTCTGACGCTCACATACTTCACAATCTCTTAGCAAACAGAGGCTGCCATAGAGCTGAGCGACTTGACATCACAAAGGCTGAAACCTATGAATAGCTCAGTCAGTTATTCTGAACAGGCATGTATGAGCTGTTGAAGAATCAACAATATGGAGGAATTGTGTTGAAAGAATCGGTTGCTTTTCAGTGTCGCAGAAGTTCAAATTCGCGAAAGAAAAAAGCTCGCACGTTTTTCGCTAAACCTTAGCCTTTTCAACCCTCAAGTGCATCAACGTCAGGAAAAAGCTTTCCCGCAAAAATCTGGTGTTGCGGGAGCAGGTTGAAGGTTTTGAAGTCTTTTGTCATGCAACTGCTGCAGCGATGGACATCTTGTCACGGGAGTTTTGCGGGAGCAGTCGCAGCAGCTGGCATGCCTGCGCTCCTGGCCACTGGCCTCACTGCCTCGCCGGTCTTCAGGAAGCAGCCTGCCGCCGCATATCCCGTCGCTGCTTTCCGCGGCGGGTGCTGCAGTGAGAAGAAGAACGTGCTGGTCGTTTCTAGCGGAGGAAGCAGGAGGAGCAGCAGCAGCATCAGAGCTTCTTCTTCAGACAACACCCCTGCAGCAGTATTCATCTCTTCCATAAACAATGAACAGATTGGGAAGCACCCTGATCACGTCACCGACCAACTGTACCAATACATCTTGCAACATACGCGGGAACCACAGGTGTGTGGTCCTTTCATTCTGATGTGTTTCCCGTTCACAGATTGAGCGCTTCCAAAGTATTGCTTCTCTCCAGAAGAATTGTCTTAAGAGTGGGAAGTCGGAGAATCATGGTGTGAATCGACGGCAATGGCAAACGCTTCTGTGGTTCTTCAACCAGTTGTGTGTTGTCTGGAAACAATTGTCAATCTTTCTCAAACCCTTTCTTCTTCGATATTCTATCACAAATTGCCTCGTGTTATGATGAAGCCCAGCTGATTTCTGGAATTTGAGAGTCCCAGATTCTCCAACAACTGAGAGAGGAGACTGCCACATTGCCTGGCAGTCAGATGCAGGCAAGTGACAGCTGTACCTGTTACAATCTGCTCTACAACTCTTAAACCCTAAACCTTGCTCATTTGTACTTTCTTGTACATTGCTGCATTATTCTCAGGATGGATGCCTGGTTTCATCTTCAACACAATCCTGAGAGGTCTCTTCTCTGATTTTCCATCTCTGTAGCTCAGGACGAAGGAGGTGCTGATTGCCATCACTTTGACATGGAACAGGTTTCTCCAGATCAGGCTCAGTTCTTGGCAATGCTGGTGCAAATTATGGGAGCAGAGCGGTGCATTGAAGTTGGAGTGTTTCATTTAAGCAAACATGAAGTTTCTGCATTCAGTCTGTCTTCCCTTATTTTCTTCCCAATGCTTGCTTGCATAGGAGGCCAAAATCTAGGTTAGAGTCTGCTCTCTAGGAGCAGACTCTCCCCTTCTCCCTGGAATCTGTTTCCTTCCTTTGCATCACTTTCACCTACTCAAGAGTGTAGAGCAGGGATCAACAATGTCAGTAAGCAGACTTTGTAAACATGCTTAACCACAGAACTGTTGTGTACAATGTGTGAGCTCTATAAATTTTGCTACAAGATTCTTATGTGGAGAAATATTTTGAAAGAGATTGGGGGATTGGGTGCAGGGCTATTCGTCACTAGCTGTTGCTTTGGTGCTGCCAGAATGGGGTCGACTGGTGGCTTGTGAGAGGGACGAGAGATGTCTTGATGTAGCAGGGAAGTATTATGAACGTGCAGGTGTGACTCACAAGGTGCATTTGTTTTATCATCTGTGGGTTGCAAACTCTAGTTGTGCTGCTATGTGTGTATGGTGAGCAGTGAACTAGAACAATCAGGTGGTGAATGTGTACAAGTGGAGCACAGGTTGGTTATAATATTCTCTTATCTGGGTGGGAGTAGGTGGATGTGAGGCATGGACTTGAGTATTTGCTTGACAATGGTGAAGGTGGCAGGTACTGCTGCCACCTTATAGGTTTACAAGCACTTGTTTCTTTCTAATTAGAGGGGAATTTGTATGTTTGCTGAAAAGGAGGCCAGCAAAAGTCTTGTCTTTTCTCCATGTAACTCAATCCAATACAGTTGTCTTTCTAAATGTGTAATGACTTACAGATGTTTGCTTAATGTACAGTTATGACTTTGCCTTTTTAGATGCTGATAAGAGGATGTACCACCAGTACTATGAGATGCTTCTTCAATTGGTATGTAGATCTGGCCAGTCACATGTGTGTGGGAGGATAAGATAGAGGAAAGATTTCAGATCCTGAAAAGAACATGCTGTGATGTCCCTTGTGGCATATTTCCATTAAGTGTCTGCATGTGATTAAGGCGGTTGTCCTTTATATTACCACATTAATGTGTGAATTGTTGTCCAAGTTGCTTCATCTGGTACATGAATATTCAATTGCAAATTGCCAAAGAATTGATGGCAGGTCAGATGCAATGGATTGGTAGTTGTGGACAACATCTTGTGGTATGGGAGAACAGCAAACCCCTTGGTATGGCCCTCAATGCATGATGTTTCATTTCAGGTTTTTATTCTTGGTCTTCCACTGAAGCAAATAGCATTAGACCTATTAGACCTAGTTGGAGGCCTAACTATGACCTATTGCTGAATTAGGTGGCAGAGAAGAGGACACAGTCTCTTCTGGATTTTAATCAGTTTCTTCTGTCAGATGAGCGTGTTTGCATAAGCATGGTGAGCAGCAGTCTTCAATTCTTCTGTGATGTTCCTCAACAAATAGTGTGATGAGAGGATGTTTGAGATATTCCAGGGTGCTTCCTCCTTCAGTCATTAAGAGTTGTGCCTGGTGATGGGTTGTTGTCATTGCACATGCAACAGGTGCCTATTGGTGATGGCATGACACTATGTAGGAAGCGATGATACATGAGAATTTCTGAGTGCACAATGATTCTTTTCAAGGAATCAATTTGCCATTAGTAACTTGTCTCAGTGGTGGCAGAGTAGTAAGGTTCCAGAGATGTTCCCTTCTATTATGGCCACAGATAGTAACTAAGGTTCCAGCCAAAGTTTTGTGAGTTCATACTGCTGTGAACACAACAGCTCATTGTGAAAACATACATTGAGAAGAACCCTGGAACAAATAGACAGCAAAAAGGGGCAGACTTCTTTCTCTGGTTGTGTAGTTGCACCCTACTGGATATGTTGAAAGACTTCTCATATTCAAGCACTAAGCATGGACAGTTGTGCAGGGTGCAAGGATCAGCCAAGTTGAGAAAGGGTGAAGACATCTCTTCGTGATGAGATCAATGTGTGTTACTGCAGACATTTGCTGCAGGTTGATGATGACCTTTGAGACCTAGCACATGTGGGAAAGCACACTGACCTTATAACTTTGTACATGTTCGAAAAATCAGCTGGAGGAAATCTAAGATGAGCCTTGTGCTTTCTTGAAATCAATCTTGTCAACTTTCACCTCACCATCAATGAGCTCATACACATATACAACAACCCGTAAGCCATCAATGTCCATGAGAACAAAACTTGGGTTGATATTGAAAGTTATGCTGCTGTAAGCCCCAGTGGCTGAGCCAGGGTTGATTACCACCCCTCCTTCATGCTTGTATGCCTTGAATTGGTGTGTGTGGCCTGTGACCAAAATGTCTACATCCAGCTGCCGCTGCAGCATTGCTAGTGAATCCAAATCTCTCCAAGGAATCACCTTCTCACATGCCAACAGAGTTAAACAGATGAGTGCAAGGACATGTTAAGTCTGATGACTGCTAAGTATTTAGAGGGAGACAACATGATGATTTTGTATACATACAATCCCTGGTTCTCTCAGAGGATCGCTTTCAACACATTGCCATTTAGGTACAGAGGTAGCTAAAATTCTGTGAAATCAATTGATTCACCCACTGACACAAAGGCCTGGGGGTGGCAGATATTGTCATTTTCTTGATCACATTATATGAAATAATCTTCCAGTCATGATCATATACACTAGTAACAGTGACTAGATGTGTTCATTGAACATAATGTTTTTGTAAATCATTGAATCTGCCATCCAGACCTTAATGTCATGGAATGGTCTCACCCTTGCCCATTATGCTGGGTTAGATGCCAGATGAGTTATGTTGGGTGTGTCACCTAGCTCACTCAGTGCCTTACCCAACAGAATGGGCAGGGGCTTGATCATTCCATTGTTCATCAAGCATCTGCAAGATGGAGAAGTAACAGGATCCAGCAAACTGATATAATGACACACCTGATGGCCATGGCAGATGCCAAGCTTAAATGCGCCAATAGTCAGCTGCTTTGTCTCAGGGTATCGAGAATCATCATCATACTCTCCTCGCGTGATGTGTACATCCCCACACAATGACTTCAAATAGTCATGTACTTCCTGCCATTGTCCCCCACCGTTGTTTCCAAGGTCAAATTCTTTCCTCGGCCTTTGTTCCACATGACATGGAGTTGCCCTAGCAAAGGGAGAGGGGTGAAAATGGTGAAATTGATGAGAGAAGACACGGGTCCCCAACATAGAAAAGGAAAGCAGGCAAAAAACCTGGAAAGAAACAGCTAACTAGAGACGGCAGTGAATGAGATTAGGCACGAGCGAGCGATGGAGTGCGAGATGAAGCAGCTAGACACAGATAAATCGAGCGAGGGAAAGCTGACAAGAAAAATCATGGCTATGCGAAACACGAGAACATGAAGAAGAGAAACCCACGGGAACACACTAACCATCATTCTGCAGAATTACAGTCAAGCTTGCCAGGCAAACACAGTTGAATTCAACACGGAAAATGAAAGTCGATCTGTAAGGAAATACCATTGAAACAGGAGCATATGTGGAAGTAGAGAATTGTAAACATCGCAAAACGCAGGAGGTCTGACAAAATCGGGAAAGAGGAGGAGAGAGGAGAGGAGAGGCAGGCAGACATGCACCTTGATACATAAGTTACCAGGGCTAAGAATGTGTTGGATCTTGCCTTGTACCAGCATGGACTTGAACTTGGCAGGCAGATCGGCCGCCCTGTGCGGTATGTGCAGATCGCCCAACGCCAACACCAGCACCATCTTCTTCTTCTTCATCATCTTCTTCTTCTTCATCATCTTCTTCTTCCTCCCAGTCGCGCAAGACTCTCCTCCCTCACCCAAAAACACAAAAACGCCGAAACGCACCAAAAACACAAACGCACGCAGGCGCGCGCGCTCGAGCACCAGAAGAACACACGTTCTCAGTTCCAAATTTTGTGTTTGCTTGTTCCGCGGGTGACACGTTACAGACGTCGTGCAGTTCCCAATTGTTTTTCCCACGTTCTCCACAACTGCTGGCATTTGGAAAACCCATGTTCACACTGTGACCGGTAAGGCAGTAGTTAGTTAGTAATTTTACTCTGACGTGTGTGTTCTTTTTGCGTCCATATTTTTGGGGAGAAATTGACTTCGTATGTTTTGGTGTGATATTTGATTCAATGTGAACCGGTTTGTAGTTAGTGCAGGCACTAGTTTCTTGGATCTAGTTAGTGAACAAGTCATATTTCAATAGTGTATCTACCTAATGTGAATCGTGTATATACCTAATCAATGGACAAAATTGAATATGACTTGTTCATTTTCACATTTGTTAATAGTGAGGTGTTCAAGTTCTTTGGAAGCTTTCAGAATTACAAGTTGTATTTTCAACCTTAGCTATGTTATATGTACACGAGAAAGGTCTATCATCAAACACTTTTTGTATGTAACACATTGTCATGATAATGACAATGTAGAAGGACACCATTATAGAGAGATTGAGGAGGGATAGGTTGGTGAGTAACTTCCACTCGGTTTCTCTAACATGTTTGAGAGTACTTTTTAAGGTTGTGTAAGTTATTTGTTTTGCAATATCATTGCGATTTCAACGAACATGATTTTTCGAACCTAATGAGGGACCAAAATATACAAAGGAAAAAATGTGATGGTGCTTTATGTGTGTGTGGGTGCATCACAATAGGTTTTTGAGAATTCAAAATTGAGTTGTGTTTTATTTAGTTCTATCTGTGTCTCCATGTTGGTTTGCAATTCATTAAATGCAGATGGTGGTGTTCATCCTTTTTTCATCAATTAAGGTAGCTAATTTATTACTGCATATTTTTAAACCACATTTTGGATTTGTTTTTGAATTCAAAAACATTCTTGTTAAAATTTGGTATATAGTGAGTGCATAGTCACAAAACCCAAGTTTTAGATTGTGCAAATATATAAACATGTGAAAGTTTGTGACCTAGGATTAATGGGTATAATTTTGAGTTCGCCATTCTCCATTCACCCCATGATTGCACACTTGGTTGCACATAAAAACTTTATCAACTCAATCTCTCATTGCACACTTTATACCCAATTTGGGCTTTGCATTGCTATGCATTACCAATGATGATTAACTTTTTTTTTCATATGGTTTCCCATAATTCATCATTATTAAGTCAATGTCAAATTTATTTTGAGCTAATATAAATATCATGGACATGAAAAAACACATGTTAATTTGCCTTTTCATATCCATGTTGTTGTAGGGAAATTGTTTTTGGAAATGTCCAAGGATGACCAACCAATAGGAAATGTTTAAAAAATTGTCCAAAGAAAACCATATGATAGGTTCCAAAAAATTACTCGTACATCAATTCTTTGGATTTTTTTGTCACTAAAATTTACAATTTCCCAATGAGAATTCAAAAGAACTCAAGTGTCCTTGCAGAAGGATAGGTAACAATAGTGTATGACAATAAGATTTTTATGTGCAAGGATAACAAACAACAATGTATGGCAATAGGAAAACATGTGTGTGACAATAGGGGAACTACAATGCTAGGTCCTATTAATCTATTGTTGAAGACCTTGGCAAATAATTTTAAAAAAAGAATAGAGAAAACTAGGAAGTTAGAGGTAGAACTAAGCAAGATGAAAAATGAAATATTGAAATTCAAATGAAATTAATTTGACACAAAATAACTTATGACATTCAAATTCATTGTAATTGATTTTGTGAATTTTTACATTATGTTGTGAATTATATTCAAGGTGAAAATGTGTTATGTTGTTGGAATGAATGCAATAAGCTTATGTCATATGTAACATGCATTTTGTTTGTTTCAAATCTTTTCCAATGCACAATTTGTGATATGTTTATTAATCATGAAATGTTAAAAGAATTTTGATTTGGGGGCAAATAAATTGTTCATGTTGATGTGTGTACAAATTTATATGGTTTAATGTACAAATGTACCATTTTCAAATTACTTGTGTGTTGTTGAGATCATATCTTGGAATATAATACATGGATGCATTCTAGACTATTAGCCTATGTTGTACTCAATGTAGTATTCAAAGCTAAGATCTTTAAGAATTGATCATTATTATTTGCAATAAATACATAATAGAAGATTTTGTGTAAATGATTTGCATTATTGCATACCAAACAAAAGGTCCTCAACTATTATAGTGCATTATGGTTGTCATAACCTTAACTCAAGCTCATTTTTTATTGCCATGATGAAATTAAGCTAAAAACTTAATATCGACTTCAGTCAAATGTAAGTTGAAGACATGATGTTGGTCAAGGAGAATGCAATGTTCACCCAAACAAAATGAAAATGTTTGAAAATTGAATGGAGGCATTTTTAAAACTTTCAACATGATTTTTTTCTTTGAAACTTGAACAATTCAGTGGTTCAAGATGTTTAAAGTAAAGTTTTTAAAATCAAGCAAAAAAGATCATTTGCTTATTAGAAACATACCTATTAAGGATAATTATATATAAAATAATGGAATTGCATACTCAAAACAAATTTGTTGTTTGAAAGTTATGATGGTTTCAAAAGCATGGACAAAAGTTTTTAAACACATCTTCCCATTTAAAGTTCAATTTAAAAAGGAAGATGATGTTCAATTAAAGAACTTGATAATACAATGCAAAGTTTTACAAGAACCTTACAAAATTAAGTATTTGGTTGTTTGATTTTGTTAAATTTATTAATAATTATGAAGTTCCAAACTCATAAGAGTGTAGGTTAGGAATGCAAGGATTTTAACCATTTCAATGCAAGAAAGGTCATTTAGATTTTCACATCAACTATAAGTAATTACATTGGAATGAATTTTCCAACTTGTAATATGATGAATTTCTATCAAAAACATTTTTGCAAAAGTTGACCACCAACCCCAAATTTATGGTGATTCCAATTTTGCAACTCTTCTTTGACCACAATTGTCAAAACTCCCTTCACAATGTGACTTGCAAAAATAGTGCAAGATTCATAACAACCATCTAGTACATCCATGTTCAAGTGTTTGCAAACGACAATTGAACATAAACCCATCAAGATGAAAATAAATATTACTTACTAGGGATGTTGCTTAAATGATAGAGAGATCAAGTGTCAAAGTTGGGAATGCATAGAAATCAACGTTAAAGCAAAATAGAATAACCCATAAGTTTCTAGAATGAACTATAGAACAAGAGATGACACATATTTCATCAACCCCAAGCCATGTATAACATTTGATGAATTTAGATAAAATTCATTATCAGTTTTCAAAACATTGTATTATTTTATTTTTGTATTTGACATGATACAACAAAGACATATTTGGAGTTAAATTAATAATATCAAGATTGTCAAACATGAATGAAAACAAAATATTTGATAAAATACAAAGTATAGTTTTCAATGACATCCTTGTCAACCCACAAAACATGTGCCATAAAAAACTTTAAAAAATATGACGACATTTAAAAGTTTATGATAAATATGTCATGGCTTCTAGAAGTAGTCATGTAATACAAAGATAAAGGATTTTCAATATGATAAACTTCATGGGAACACCAAGTTTGTTACATTTTCAATTATGCATTAAATCATTATCCTTTGTTAGCAATTTTAAGTTAATAAGGCATAAATATCAAGTCATTCTATGTCATAAACATGTTGACAAAAAATGCAAGAATAAATCCAAAAGTTCATTACATTTGTACACATTATTATTGATGTTATTCTCATGTACATGGGTTTTATTGAATAAAGGTGAAAAATTTAAAAATATATATCTAACAACAATGTCGGCATGTTTAATCACATAGTAAGTCATTATGGGTGTTATGAGCTACAAAAAATAGCAACTTACATATCAATACATTATTATGGCTTAATGATTCCTCAAATCTCAACACATTCGTATGATCATTATGTGATGATAATTCTTTTATAAAGAACATGGGTACTTTTGAAAATGATATACAAGACATCAATTGATATAAATCATCAATAGTTACAAATTGCATTAATGATGGACCATGATCAAATACATCCATGGACCACAAAGGCCCCCTAATATTGAATATAAAACCTTTTCAAAAAAAATCCAAAATGACATTTATAAATTAATGAAAGTATGTAATCAATTTGTATGTAATTCAACATGTTATAAGACAAATATTGATGCATTGAAAGCATTATGCAAGTATGGTTTCCTTCAACCCTTAATCAATGAAACCCATTTTAACATTGAAATTGGATTACTACACGTTAGAAGATTTACAAATGGTCAATTAATGCAAATCCATTGACATTATGGACCTTAAAAAGCAATGTTAACATGACATTACAATAATAGTTGCACATTGGTTGCATTAAAGTTGGATAATAGTTGTTCTTACATGTTTGCATATGTATATAATTCCATGTATGATGAATCATGTCTATTACAATTCATGTGACTTGTTTAATAACACTCATGCTATTGAAATACATTGAGTTACAATGAAGTTGCAAGGGGTCATTGTAACTCAAAACCCATTTTCAAGGCTAAAATGTAATCACAATTAAAAATTTATAGCACCTTATAATATAAACAACAAATCACTAATATATTATATCACAAATCACATCGTAAAAACATCTATTTATACTTCACACATGTATTCTTTTTGCAAATTAAAACACAAAAAAACTAAAACAATAAATGAAAACCCATATATTAACTAAAATTCAATTGACAAAAGTCAACATGATTTGTTCATATGTTGTTTGAATACAATAGGAAACCAATTAGAAATATTGACTATCAAAACAATTAATTACGTTATTGTTGGAAACAAATTACATTATGTTTCTCAAAAGTCAATCACCTTGATTTTGTTACATTCAAATCAAAACATAACTTTGGATTATTTGATGATTGATATTTGCTACTTTCTAACTAGTCAACATATTTGACTTTAGAGGAAATTTATGTTAAAATTTTGGTTTGCATCCCCCTCAATCAATGATGTCCAAATATGTTCTCCAAATGTGTTTGCTTAGGCTTTATATGGACACATTTTAATATAATTAGAAAGGAAAACGAGTTTTAGGTTGAGGAACCTACATGGTATGCAGGGACAATGTTGACTACCTAATACACTATTGGTTTTACTCCTCCTTTTGTAAATTACATTATAATACCTTTCTTTTATGTAACCAAAAAGTTTTCAAGATTTGTAGTAGTTTTATGTTCCTTTCATAACACCTTTCTCTACTCTAGTCACAATTATCAAACAAAAAACAATGTCACATAATTTTGGAAAAACTTTGAGCTTGCAAGTTTCTAGTTTTAGTTGGTCCAACAAATGATTTTAGTTCCAAAAATTTAAAGACTTGGAGCAAAAGTTCAATTCAAATGTGCTTCACCTCCATGTAACCAAATATTTCAACTTCCATTCTTCCTTCAAATTGTAAATGAATGACAACAAAACACACATCTTAACCCTTCAAAATCAAGTTGCAAGCTTAAAGATTTTCTACTTCAAAATATAAAGACACACATTGAGCATTGTATGCATGAATTATAGACTTGCCCCCACATAATTGAATTGTAAAACATTTGATGTTGCTTTGATGTCCATAGGCATCAACACCTTGTTTGCCTCCTTTAATAAATGCAACATCATTTCATTATATTCAACAACAACATTTTCAGGATCTAAATATGTGGTAATTGGTTACATCCACTTTAACCAAAGATCAAACATCAAAGTCAACTTCATTTTTTATCAAATGCATGCAAAAAGGAAACAAAGGGTAAAAAAACTTCTAGAATATGTCTATTCATGCAAATCATGAACTCCTTCAACTCATGATAGAAATATTTTTTTTGACATCGTTGTTAGGAACAATTTGGGATCCTAGTTCTTTTATAATGTCCCAACAAGTCGATTTTATGAAATGCAAAGCATATCCAAGCAACCAATGTCCATGATTGTGGATCAAACACACAACCAATGACTATTGAGGATAGAACTTTCACCATAACTTCACATACAATCCAAATTCTTAGAAATGGTACACAACTTTGTAATGCCACAAATTGTTGATTGTAGCATAATGCAATGATGTCCCAAAAAGTTAAAGCATCTTGGAACAACAATACCTAACTTACAAATTTGTTATCAACAACAAAGACAAATTAAGTGACACCCATGAACCACATAAACAATTTAAAAAATAAATCATAACCACAAATTTAAACGAAAGTAATAAAAAAACCACAAATATTTAAAAATATTTACCTTGTCTTCATGAATATATTTAGTTTTGTAGGCCTCAATCTACACTTAATGCAAGCTTTGCCCCATGTTTGCTTTCCTTTTCCAGAAATTTTGGGTCATGTAATACATTTTTGGATGACACCTTGAATAACATTTATAAATGTGTAGGATAGACTGGTAAACATTTTGTCATTGGAAGTAACATATCAACACACCTTTGAAAGTGCATAGCCCAAACACAAGCCATCAAATGGCTCCAACAAAGCCAAATTACTACATGATACAATAGAAGTTAAGGCAAATGCACATGTTTGCAAGTTAAACCTTTCATGTTTGACATAAAGCAACATTTTTTAAGTCAAGGAAAACCTATCCAACAATTGCTACAATTTAGGATCCATAGTTGCATTACTTGTGACATATTTTACTTCACATTCATTCGAGATAAAATTAATAATAATGGCAAAGACATCGTGTGCAAGCTATACATATGTCGTCATGGTTTTTTCAACAAAACTTAGCAAATTAACGTCAACAAAAACATTCATAGATGGGAAAACAACCCATCAACACAACTTGCATGCTAACCTTTGGAGCCAAATGGACGCAATAGCCTTTAAAAGCAAGAGCCCTTTACCCACTTTTAAAAACTTACTTGTAGTAGAGAAAAAACTAAATAATACATGGAAATACATGTGCCTTCTTTTTAATATATATATTTAATAAGGCATAATGATTAAAATTAACATATTTTTTTGTGCTTCTTATGCCATTAGACTTATAGTATGCAATGAGGCCTTTCTTACATCTCATATGTTTTCAAAGATATGAGGTGAAGTTGAATCATTGTGTCAAATAATACATTTCATAATCTAATTTTGAGAAGGATTAATAGGTCGATTATCATTCACCTTTAAAAAAATGTTTATGTAAGTGGATTATGATAGTGCAACTTTCAAAGAAACCTTTGTTTTTGCAAAGTCTCCGAATCCACTTCGGTGATACATGCTTCATCAACACTTAGAGCCTCTAGAACCTCCAACTTTCCACTTTTGTGAACAAGTTGCACATTGTCAATACTATAACTATTGTAATCCAAGTATTAGATTGGCTATATGCATATTATGATAATGCCTTAAGCTCTCATGGAATTTGCATGATGTCCACTTCTTTAAGAAAAGAGGTGGGCATGATGAAATTCATGGGGATATCATGAAGCTAAAAGCTATGATTGGTTGGCAAAATAGTTTAAATATCTTTTGATGGAATAAGTTTGGGAAGGATTGAAATATGAGAAAAGGTTTTTTCAACATGGTTCATTTCTTCATACTAGTGTTGTTGGGAGGTTTTTGGATTTAGTAGGTTTACGTTATACATCACATTTTTGGGTCTTTGAACCAGATGAGGTTTTGAGATTTTTTAATCGTCATTGGAGCTTAACAAGGTAACTAGGCTCTTTTCAAAATTAAATTGCAAGTGTTGTCCCTTTTTAAGTAGCTTTAGGTTCTTTAGTTAGATAAGTACAACTTTATATTTTAAAATATAAGCTTGGCCTTACACTTTAGACAAGTTATCCCATTTGATTAGTTTTAAATAATTGATATTACATAATTGCTATACTAAACTATGTGCACTCATTGAACATACTAATATTCTCAAACTTAATATAATTTAGTTTTACTTTTTTGTGTGTGTAATGGAGATGAAACTAGACCTGGATCGAGTATAATAAATTCTTTGTGAAAATGATTGAAACCATAAATAAATAAATAATCCAAAGAAGAGGTCTTAAAACCGGACCATCCACAGACCCCTAAATTATTATTTATATATAAAACTGGGACCAAAGGTACCTTTAGAAATCAAGATTTGGACAACCCTGGTTCATAGCAAGCTGGAACCTGCTACATGACTGACACTAGTCCAGGTATGAAAGAACCAACTAGTTACTAGACTGGTGTGAGTTGAGGAAATATACTAGCCTCATGGCACACTAGCCGCCTGGTATGGAGTATGGACATGAGGTAGCCTCGCCTCTCATACAAGTACCTGCTTTCTAGGGACCTGACATAATCCCATACCAGTACTACTAGCCAGTTATTATGTTCCAAAAGTTGATATCCGTGTTGGGCAGTTGTTTGAATTAGTTTTTTTCTAAAGAAATGTCAATTCTCGTTCCCAAAAGGAAAGAAGTCTTAGTTCCAGTTATTTCAAAAACCTTAAAGCTCTGGCAATTTTCATGAAAAAATGAACACGAGTTGATCGCCGCCCCGACACTTTGCTCGATGATGATTGCTTTGCTCAACTGCCTTAAAGCAGGCTGTCAGATTAGATTTGCTGCATTATTTCTCACTCCAAAATGCCTTTGGCATATTGAATAAGGTAGGTGCATTACTCACACACACACACACCAACAACACCCACCTTCCTGAAAAAGGAAAATCATGCTGCCTGAAGAAATCTGGAGGCTTGAAGCTCAGTGTGAAATTTCTTCACATGGGTGTCCGGGAAAACAAATACAACTACTGCAGCCAAATACAATTCCTAAAGCACAAGCAATACAATCAATCTGCCTGAAGTACAAAGCAACTGCACTTCTGGACTGCAAAGAAATAGGATTCCTAAAGCAAAGCAATACAATCATCAATCTGCTTGAAGTACAAGCAACTTTGAAGTACAAGCAACTGCAATCTGAACAACGTCATAGTAATGCAAGTAACATGAAAGGACATTTTTGCATTCATCATATGATTTTGAACAATGGGACTCCTTCCTTCCTTCCTTCCTTACTTCCCTCCACAATTTGTCACCATAAAGTGTCTGTCTCTCAAAATTACACTATTTCCTCACAATTTATGCCCCTCTTGTTAGCCTAGACTTTGCCCCCCCCATGCTGTCCTCTTGGAAGCTATAAAGCTCGGTGAATTTTGGGCCAATCAAAAAGACGACTCATAGCCAAAAAAATTCAAAAATGAACTTGGGAATGCACCCCAAACTAATTAATATGGATCACACTAAAATAACTAACGAGTCCAAACATTTTGTCTGGTGTGATATAAACTCAATTCAAACCCGGAAGCCGGAAGCTTCACAGTATTATTGTCAGTAAGCACCATTATTGGGCGGTTATCAGAAACAGTGACTACATACGCCCACAATGGATACAAAGGTGTTTCAGGATCATAACCAGGGTTCTCTCAAAATAATTGAAATTTCCAAAGAACCAGTTTATAACCGTGGGTTCTTTGAGGGTTTTGAACTAACCAGAACCAATGGTTCTTTGAATCTGATTTTTCAAAAATAAATATATTAGAATCAGCACTTATTGGGTGTAAAATTTTACACTGTTGTGAATTATTTTTAAAAGGAATATTCGGTTGTCCAAAAAATACCCCCAAAATATATTTTAGGTCAACTTTGGTAGATGCCTCTGATTCCCAATTTTTTGACCCTTCAATTATGTATTATTATTATTTTTAACCAAAAAAAAATTCAAATAATCAATTCATAGTTTCATAGTGACATTTGATTTAAAAAATAACTATAGTTATTTATTTATTTTCCTGGCTGCTGGAGGTAATTAGACTATAAAAAGATTTGTTTGACAAATTCTAACAACGTGTCGCCATTTATTGCTAAATCCCTCTTGGGTTGCTTGCCGCAAATTTTCTGGTAAGTGCCCACCCAACTAGGTGTCTATGTATATTCAAAGGAAGGAGTGAAGGCAAAAGGGGGATGATGGAAAAATATTGTAATTTTTTTAAAAATCACAAGTAACCCAACCAGGGTTTTCTTTTTTCAATCTTGTTGGCTTCTAAAGTTTGGCTATGTTTTCCAAAATTTTAGCAATTTTTTTGCAAGTTTACACTTTCAAAGCCACAATGCAAAAATTCACCCACAAAATTTATATTAAAAGAAAGAAAAAAAAGAAAAAGAGGTGCTGAAAAAAACTCAACTCTTGAATCTTTTGATCAAACAAACTATTATTGACTTACACTCAAGGTGCCTCTTGTCACCTAGTCCCAAAGTTCTCATCTTTATGAAAAAAAAATAAAATTCTTGTCACATAGTTCACAACCTTCTCTCTACTTTATAAAAGAAGAGAGAATAAATGAATGAATGAATGAATGATATCCTTGGCAATTTGGTTACCAAGTTCTCAATAATGGATTTGCTATCAATCCTCAATCATCCCAAAATAGTACTCAAAGAGACCACCCCAAAAAAAAAACTCGCTATCACTATTTCTTTGTTTGTTTATTTATTTATATTATTTTGGTTGTTTTTTTTGCTTACAAAAATGGGGGACAACAATTGGGTCATGTTAGCAACCAGACTATAAAAACAAACAACAATCAAGTTTTTTTGTTTGGGGGGGTGGCATTGGGTAGTTGAGTGCCATTAATGAAGATGGGAGAAAAAAGAAGGAAGAGAAAAAGGAAATGTAAGAACAGCCTTCAATTCATGGATCTCATGTGCATTGCAAGCAAACATATCCAGCAATTCAGCTGTTGTATGTACTTCGCGTGCGCAAAACAAAAAGAGTGCAGGTTGCTGAGATGGGGTTATAAGGTGTGTATCTCTCAACAGGAGTCTAGATAAATGTTTTTAGTCTCTCTCTGTCTCTGCTTCTGCTTCTGCTTCTTCTTCTTCTTCATCACAAATTCACAAATTTCAAGTCAATTTTGTTTTCTTCTTCTTCTTCTTCTATTGAAGAGCTGGGAAGTTGTAAAGTTTAAACTGATGTTGGAGTGTTAGACAAGGTGTTATCTATTTGCGGGTTGTTTTTCTTATTGGTGGAGCAGATTTTTTGTTGCAGCTGAGCACATATTTTGGAAATGCCCAATTGATATCTGCATCAATGTTCAGGATCACCTTCAATTTCCCATTTTCCACTTGGTTAATATTCTCTATTCAATGCCAAGGTCTTGTGGATTTTTTAGGAAGAGGTGGGGGCTGTATGAAAATATTGTGAATTTCAAGCTAGCTTTTCTTGGGAGCTCAAATTATATTGTCAAGCAAATTTTATTTATTTAGTGTCTTCTCAGAATTCAAATTCAAGTCCATCTACATCTGATTTTTCAAGCTGTCGATGAGGATGCTGTAGCATTGACAGCTGGAAAAATCAGATGTAGATCTACTTGAAACTGAGAACACACATGCAAGAACAAATATGTGTTCTTGCAGCAGCTGAACTCAATTTACTTGTCTCTCACAATTTTGCTATTGATAATCATGGTCAATGAAAAACAAGAAAGAGAGGTAAGCAGCAAATAAGGAACAATTTCATGTCCTTTGTACTTCTTGGGTTTATTGGGTTGCTGATGGGATTTTCCAGTTGACGAGTTTTATTATCATTTACCCTGTACAGCCGCAAATGTTTGCAGGACAAAGGGACAAAACATTTTGAATGCATCAAGCCCATGAAAGCCAGCAGCACACACAAAATTGCAGAGGAGTGCTTTGTTTCCTGGAGCATCTGATCAGCAGATCACTTCTTGGCTTGTATATCACATCTGTTGGAGCAAAAGCTTGACAGATTCATACACGTGAGTCCCACAGTGATCACTCATCCAATTCACCTCCTCTAGACTTTTGCCACCTATTCTTGTATTACCTGTGTATTCTTTGGCTTGTATTGCTAATTATGTCAATTTTCTTTGCACACAATTTTCTAGTAAGAGAGCATAATTACTGCAAATGATTTTAAAGTTAATTTCTAGATTTGATTTTGTGCTGCTAGGCTATGTGAAGTAGTCTCAAAGATGATTTTTTTATCTAGCCTAATTTGGAGTGGGTTCAAATGCTTCGGAACCATGCTATTGCATTTCATAATAATCTACCAGTGCAGAATGGCAATGTCTATCGACATTGCCACGTTGTTGTTGTTGCAGGTATCATTGTTGTTGTTCTCAGCAAGTCATGCGCAATTAGCTCGCAAAATTGCTGCACAAGCAAGTCACAATCATGATAATGTCGGCATCCAACATGATGTTAGCAGTACTGGACATAAAAGTTTCAGTGTTGCTCCTACTACTATGTCAAATCCCCATTTGGAAACGGTGAAGGATACAGATGGTGATGAAGAGTCTTATATCACCAACTCTTCCAGTAGTATAATCATTGGAGACTTACCTACAAATGCTACTCGATTATTGCTATCCAATTCCTTTACATGTCCACAGGCATTTTTCATATTTGGGGATTCGCTTACAGATACAGGCAACATACAACTCTTAGCTCCTGGGCTTGCTGCTACCACTCTCAACTATCCATATGGTGAATCCTATACTTTCACTAATGAGCCAGGACACAACCGCTACTCTGATGGCCGACTCATTGTTGATTTCATAGGTAAACATCATGAATTCACTACCATGTTTCAAACCAGTCCATGTTCACCATGTGGCTAGCCATTTCCATTGTAATGAAATTACCCAAATATCAACAAAATGCAGAATGAAATATACCAGATCCTCTATTACTTAGAAAACAATGTACATTGTTAATTTTCAAACCAACCCTTCCCTGCCAAGTCGATACATAATATTTGATGGTTTTTTTTTTCCTTAATGTTAAAAGATAATTGCAACCCAATTGCAATATGTTTAATTACTCACATAATAATTTTGGGCTGGTTGGTGTTTTATTTCGACTTTTGAACATGTGTCAAAGAAGAGGAAAATCTGATTTTCAGTGCACAAACTAAAATATATTGTTGTTGGTTGTTATTGGTGGGTTGCAGCTCAAGCCTTTGGTTTCCCATTTTTTGAACCCATTTTACTAGAGTTGGACAATGGATTCCAAACTGATTACACTCATGGAGTCAACTTTGCATATTCAGGAGCAACTATTCAACCTGACATTACCAAAAATCCCATCTACCTTCAACTTGAGCTCGACCAGTTTTTTGTTTACAAGGAAGCACTTTTCAGCTCCCCACGTAAGTAAAAGAACAACACTACTCTTATTACTTAAACTTCATTAAACTTTCATCTGTTGTAACCTACAATATGGTGATTTTTTTCATCACCAAAAACTTTATAAAAGAACTAAATTGTTGTAAGGTTCATTGTGCAACTCCACTTTGGTGTGTGAGTGAAAGCATATGGAGGACATGTCATTTATCATGTGGTCACTAGTTCTTGGATTGGGTGGTAGATGATCCATTTTCCTTGTCCTAAAAAATTGCTTCCCTTTTGATTTTGGATTTTTTGGGGAGGAAATTAACATATGGTATGAATACTATTTCTTTATGTATTATCCACTCTTTCAGAGCCATCTACACCATTGAGCTTCTTGCCAACCGCAGCATACTTGATACCTGAGATAGGAGGAAATGACTTCTTTTATGCGTATTCTAGAGGAGCCTCACCACAAACTGTTATAGATGAGATTGTACCCCACTCATTGAATCTTTTGGTGTCTGCTGTTGAGGTAAAAGAAACTTGTCAACAACCACTTTATTTATACCCAAATGGAATAGAAATAAAGTGATCCAATTGCAAATTCAAGTTGAAATAATGTCTTGAGATATGTATTTGAAAAGTGTATTGTGCAATACTTATCGAATTTATATGACTTATGGATTGAAGTTTTGTAGTATTTTCATTGAATTGTTTTCATGAACAATAAACCATATATTCAATTATGTACATAACAACAAGAGTGAGAAGCCTTTGCAAACATTGTTTGGGTTTGCAACTAGGGAAACACCCTTTTGTAAGCACTATGTTAATAACCATATTACTATTTTTTTCTACACGGCTTTCAACAAAAAGAGCTTGGGTTTTGATACTTGGGTAGTGGGTGGATGAATGGGGGTGCCAATTCAATTGAAAAAAATTAACTTATAACAAAAACTAATTTGCAGCAACTTCATGAAAGTGGAGCAAGAACAATCATAGTTGGAAACCAACCAACTCAAGGTTGTAGTCCTACAATTTTGACTGCATTTTCGGGGAGTGGACCATATGACAACATAGGTTGCTTGGATGAGTACAACAAAGTGTCTCAAGTGTTCAACATCGGACTCAAACAGGCACTCACCAACCTTCAAGAAAACTACAAAGCAGATGGCACATTGATTATCCAATTCGACTTTTACAATGCGATCATTGAATTGTTTACCAATCCAACCCAATATGGTATTTTTCTATTCTACATGTATATTTTGCTTCACATTCTTGGTAATCAATTTATGATTTAATCTTTGAAAATTTCCAACATGATGTACAAACATGATACAAATTTCAACCCTAGCTAGAATTATAATAACAAATGGGGTGTTTTGGTTGGTTTTTCTATTGTGGGAATTTGGCGGATGGAACAGGTTTCAATCCCAGTACTAAATTGGAAGTATGTTGTGGGTTTGGAGGAGCATACAACTACAATGTGAATGTGAGTTGTGGGGATAGTGGCAATGTATCCTTGTCTACGGGAGGCACACAATTTGTGAATATCAATACCGCACTTAACCCAAAGGAATACATTGAGTGGGATGGGGTTCATTTTACTCAAGCTGTTTACAAAGCCATTACATCCTTCTTCCTCTCAGGCCAATTTGTCATATCACCACCTGGATTTAGTTTCAAACAATTATGCAACCTTGATTTTTCCCAATTCTAAATGTTGTTTTATAGATCCAACTTATGAACATTTAACTAATTTTTTTTTTCATTGTCTAAATAATCAAGATAAATAAAGAATGCAAGGGATTGACTTTTGTTTGGATTTTGAATTAGGTTCTATTTTGATTCTTTGGAATCTGGGAATAGGATTTTTTTGTTTGTTTGAACTTAATTTCAATTTTTTTGGTGTAAATAATTATTTCTAAATTTAGAGATTTTTCCTCTAGAGTTTGTCATTGTTATTCTTTATGTTATGGGTTTACATTTGTGGGTAAATTTTCATGATTAGTTCTTTGTGTAGAAAATAGTGTTGAAAATACCATGTTTAATCAACATTATTTCACTTGTAAAAAACACTTTAATTTGTAACTTGAACATGCATAAATTGAATGAAACAAATGTTCAAAGAACTTACATCCAAGTTGTAGTACATTATTAAATTGATGTTTTTGAAATTTTGACCATGTTTTGGTCTTGCAATGCGCTTTTTAATCCTTTCAAAACATGTAGGAACATAAACATTATAGATTAATGCCCCCCTACACCCGATTTTGCAATTGGCACAACAAAAACCAATGGTAAGAATTCAAGACATCAACATGTCTAGAAACATTTACAAAGAAATATGAGTTTGAATTGAGAAATACTAATTGAAAGTCATTTAAGATATTGTGTCTTTTGTTGAAACTTGACAAATCGACAAATTGGGCATGAGACATGCTATTGTCATTTGTAGAAATTCTATTGTTTGCAACCATTCCTTGTTTGATTATGTGCGATTAAATGTCGCCTACGACTACAAATGGTTGCTTATGCAACTTTTTTCAAATTTTGATGGATTTTTGTCTTCTTCTCAACTAATTACAACTACGACTTATTTCATTCTTCAAATAGGTTGATTTTTCATGATGCTTTTGTAATTTTTTACAACACCACATATATGTTTAGTTGCACATGCAACCAAATAATCACCTTATAGTTACATAAGGTACATATGCTACCTAATAGTTACATGTATAGACTATTTAATAGTACATATGTATCTATATGTATATACCTACCTACTAAATACCTAACTACTTAGCTACCTATTTATTGAATACCTACATCCTACCTATTTACCTACCTACAGAATTACCGAATATCCACATACATACCATTTAACTACCTACTATGTACCTATGTATGTACCACCTACCTACCTACTTAATTAGTAGGTACTTACTTACTTATTTACGTATGATGTACATACACCCTATGTACCTACCTATTATGTACATACTACCTACTTAATTATTGTGTACCTACCTACCTACCTATTACATACATACTTACCTACCTATCACATGATACGTACTTACTTACTTATTATGTTATTACACCCTACATACCTACCTATTTAATCACTAGGTACCTATCTACCTATTTATTTACTACGTACCTACATACATATATCCTTACATATACATTGGCTACCTAATAGGCTATTTAATTGTAAATAATTACGTAGAAAATATTTAAATAGATATTTAAAATAAATAAATATCTAAAAACTATTTAAATATGTGCATAGGATAAATATTATTTAAATAAGTACCTAGTAAGAACTTATGTTACCTAGTAGGTAGGCTATGTAATAGTATATGCTAGGGAAGAGTTGCAACTAGGCTACAACTATATAACTAGGCTCCAACTAAGGTACAACTAATATGTTATCCCATATTATTTGTTTTCCCTTTCAAGTTTACAAACTATATATGTAGGTTGGTTTGGTGTAATAAACACATTCAATTTTTTCAATTACCATATGGGAAGAACTAATCACATAGGCTCCACCCAAAAGGCTAAACTTAAAATAAAATAGGATTTTGTTGTAAAAGTTTTAGGCCTAGACCTAAGTACCTACCTACCTAGGTTAGACCTATGGCTAGGTATCCTTAGTGTTACATTGCTTATTGTAAACAACCTAGTTGAAACTAGACTAGGTGCCACATGGCCTATCATAAGTGGTCCAACCTTAAACTAACCCTAAATGATTATGAATCAATCTTAAGTTGCCACATGGCACAATTTTAGGCCACCACGTGGTATATTTTAAGTGTTTTAATTGGATGGTTGACAAAAAAATATTTTGAAAAATTCAAATGATGTTATATTTTTAGGTTATCATGTGTGAACATATTGGTGTGCATTATAATCGCAATAATTCATCCTTGTATACATGTATAAAGTTGCCATACTTACATTCTACGAAAAAAATATTTTATTGTTTACTTGCGATTAACATTGTTGATAACTTGTCATTTGTTGTCAGGTTGATTTTTAGTCACAAATGTCACTTGCCACTAAAATTTAATCATAAATGACATTTTTCTACTAAGGTGTTGTGGTCTTCAATATGCTTTGCATTTTGTGAAAGTGTCTTTTCATAATAAGTGCAATAATGTACATTGTAATTATCATGAAAAATGTGCATTTTTTGACTACCCCATCATCTAGTGATTGACCTCAACCATTTTGGTGTCTACAACGTCAATGAACAATAAATTGTTAATTTGGATTAGTAACAAAATAACCAAGGAAAACCAATTTTATACCCTTGCGTGCATTCTTTAATTTTTCATAATGATAAAAAAGACAAACCTATGTTTTTATCTCCATCGTTAACATGGGTTGAGGGATTGGTATTTTGAACTTCCTTCAACACTTGGAGTATTTAAATGACCTTGAAGGTCCATGAAAGTCTATTGTACATCCAGCCTGAGATGTGGCATGAAATCACCCAAAGGCAAAAAAGAAACATTTTCCAAGAAAAGTACCAACCTAATTAATAAATTGACATCATAAAAGCCAACATGAAACCATTGGATGATATCAATTCTCATAAATGAGCCTTGAATACCACCTTATGGATCTAATACATTAAAAAATCAATAATTTAAGATTCCTTTTGAGTTGCTCAGGGTCTCCCCCTTTGATCTCCCACCATCCATTTTAACATCCTTATGCCTAATCTTGTAAATTACAAAAAAAAGGAAAGGATTTAAAAAATTGAAAGTCCAATTTTGTCACACATTTGAGAATTACTACATTACTTTCACCACAATTAGATCAATTGTCAAAAAAAATAAAAATTCAAAGAGCATACACAAGTCAATTCTTAACAAAATTTATGATTATAATCTTTTAATTAAACATTTTGGGTCCAAAAAACCCTATACATGTCATAGTAAGTTGAAGATACTATCGCAACCATTCTTTAAGATGCAACCAACCTTTTGATCTCTCACTTCATGCAAACTCTAACTACCCATAGTTAGAAATTCACCTTGTTCAAGTGTGTGTTAAAAATGAACTAAATGTTTGTCGTCAAAAAACCTTGCTCTCTCTTTCTTTTGCTGAATTATTCTTCAAATTTTTCATAATGGAATCTAAGAGGACAAACAAACATGAACAAAAAGAGGTTTTGCCAAATCAAACCACCCTCATGGCTCCCCCATTAGTTAAGAGGTACATCCACATTCTAGCTATATTGATTTCTTGAGGACAATAAAATATGTGGTTAAAAGAAATAGCCAAAACTACAACTCCCATTCCTTCATGGGGGAGGAGGGCAAATTTTGATAAACATGTATAGAATCCACATATTAATTAGTGTCAAGTCTTGATTTGTTGAAGGAAAGAAAAAAAAGTGAAGGACTAGCCATAGTAACAACTCCCATTTGTTCATGGGAGGAACACGTGGTTCTATGGGAAGGACTTGAGATCATCATCATTTATCGCATAAGACAAACAAACAAAAGAAAAACAATAAGGAGAAAAATAAGAAGGTTTCAAACTCACGCAACTCCAAAGTCTTAGAGCAACATGCCATCCAAGAAGAAGACCAACACCTTAAAGCAACACACCATATAAGTAAAAGTCCATAGAAGTTATAATTATTTATTTTATGGAGAGGATAAGATATATATAAAATATGTATTTTCAGTCTTTTTTTTCTTTGGGCTTATTACAGATATGTTTGGTAATTGATTTCAAAAGGAAAACTAATAATTGAATCTTCCTTAAGACAATTGTAATTATTGTTTTTTGTGAATGTGTTTTTCTTTATTTTTTAAGTTTTGTTTCCCCCACGCATTTGGGAGGGGGCTAAATTCAATATTAAGTGGGGATAATAAATATAGTTTGTGGATTTATTATTGTGTACAAAGTAGGCCTTTGTAGTTTTGGAGAATGTAACAATTATAAATATGCAAATAAAATTCGGATTGTTTTCCCTTGTGTAATAAGAAAATCCAAATGGAATGCACTATTAAACTATTTATTAGTGTATAAGGAGGGCATTTTATTATGTGAAATCTATTCTCCACAAAGGAGGGAGGGTGAGTGGGTGTTGGGTACCACTAAGGTTTCGATTACAACCCTGAATCCCCCACCCAACAAACATTAATTAACGTAATTTATTTGGTTGGCTTCAATTTTGCATTTTTCATGACTCTCATTCTTGTGATTTGAATAAAGAGAAGGGGGTTCGAATATGGGTTGTAATTACAACCTCCAACCTATAAAATGGAACCAAAAAAAAAAAAACTTACAGACCATAGTACTTTAACCATTTCAACACATCCTGTATAATAAATAAAAATTGAAATATTCATTTCAACAAATGGAATATTTTTAAATATTCAATCTTTTCATTCACAATATTTTTTGATTTGGAAGGCATCATTTTCGAAAACTTTAACATTTATGAAAATAATATAATGAATATTGAATTGGCCAAGGTACTAGGGTATGAATGGCAAGTAAAGTGTTAATTATGGAATAACAAAAAGGCCGTGTTTGGGTTGACCCCTAGCCATCCCGCTTTCATCCAATTAGAATTTAATATCCCATGTAAGCTTCAAGAATCTTTAAATATTCGAAAAAGCCTAGGTGCATACCTAGGATAATGTTAATAAAGCTTAAACTAAAGGGATTTTCAACCACCCCAATGGCCCTTGGGTCTAAAAATGTATGCATATCTAATCTTGTGTCATTGATAATTTGGTATATTATATTTTTGTCATTTAATACATATATAATCAATATGGCTTCATTTGTATTGGGGATTTTTCATTTAGATGAAAAATGTTGGCTTTACTTAACCTATGTTTAAGGGCTTTGGTCAAGATGGCATGGATAGTTCAAGAGGCTTAGCCCCATGTCCAAGAACCTTGATACTTCGCCAAAAAGACCTAGAAAAAGTTCATCCCCAACGCAAGAAGCCCGAGCCTGTTTCTTCTATATGATTTCAACCACCTTGACCTTATGTCCAAAAAGCTTGGGACCTCACCAAACAAACCAAAATAGGCCCATCCCCAATCCAAAAAACTCAAGCCCATCCCAAGAGGCATGCTTGTGTCCCTAGTCAAAGAGTCTAAAGATGCTTGAATCCAAGGGATTGGTCCAACCTTTAGTGCTAGAAATTAAGGCCCGACACCTTGAAGTATGATAATATCCTTGGCACCAATCTTTGAAGCCCATATAGCTAGCCCTTTCTTATTAGTAAAAAACATGGGTTGAATACAAAAAACCCATGCCCAACATAAAAATACCAAGCCTAATGTAAAAATCATGGGCCTTGGGCTTCTTACATGAAGCTCATGATTTTTCAATTGGGCCATGGCACTGGGACAAGGCCTTTTATTGGGGTGTAGGATTTTGCAAACAACACTAGGACTAGGCATTTTGCATTGTCCTTGGGCTTTTACATTTAGCTTTTTGCATTGAATCCAGGCTTTTTATATTGGGCTTGGGCTTTTTGCATTGAGTGCCAGCTTTTTATGTACATGAACCTACATAATACAAAGAGAGCCATATTGGTTTCATTTTTCCTAAAATAATCCATGTGTCCTAGGGTCGAACCCCACGAAATAGTGTGTAGATTATGTTGTCTTGTCAAAGGCAAGGACCCTAGTCCCAGATCAAAGGGTGTCAGTCCCCCATCCTAAGAACCACTCAACATGGGTTGATACCTACCCGAGGTGTTGCTGGGAGGATTGCCTTCCTAAACTGCCTTAAAGCAGGCTACCATGCGGTCAGATTAGATTTGCTGCATTATTTCCCACTTCAAAATGCCTTTGGCATATTTGATATATACTACGTGCATCACACACACACACACACACACACTTTGTCCCCAAAATTGTGCCCCTACCTTTAGCATAGGACAAAAATAGTGACAAACAATTTTGGGAAGAGATGGTTTTTTTTTTTGTTTTTCATTTTCCCTCATACCCAATGTGTTGTTAGCATGTTCCCATTAAGTTCCCAAATGCATTCCCAAAGATGTTCCCAATAGCACCTGGGTTTTATGATCCCAAATGGTTTGCCCAAAGTTCAATTCCCGTGTATATAAACTGAAAAGGTAGAAATGTAGGGGACCACATTGCAGGGAAAAACAAAAGTCATCAAATCTGGGCATGAAGTACAAAGCAACTGCAATTCTCTACTGCAGAGAACAAAGTCCTCAAGCAAACATTGTGTTAAAATTTGTGAATCAAATATTGTTATAGTCTGCAAATTCAGACAAATAAATGACCGTGACAAACACGGTGTTAAAATTTGTGAATCGAAAAATAAATATTGTTAGTGGAGGTAGGCCTGAGGGCTCAAAACGCAATCTGAAATTTCAGAGCGCCACCTGGCATCATTTTTAACAGCTTCAAAGCCAGGGTGAACCAGCACCCATGTTGGTACCTTGACCTTTTTGAGTGAGGCCTCTCAGTGGCCATATTAAGCCCAAAAAATGTTAAATCTGAACTCAGACACCCTGATTTAGTCTAAGCATGGGATATTTGTAATGTTTAGAAATAATTTAAATGGACTGGCTTGGCCTGTTGGCTGATTGAATATCATTGGAACTACTTAATTGCTAGATGGGAATTTGAAAAAGTTTCTTAGAGTACACAATTTTTTTATAAAACCAATCAAGGCATTGAGGCTAGTGTTGCCCTGTTATTGGGGAATTGTTTTTTAATAAATATGTTGGGTCCTAATAAAGGGCACAATGATAGGCTATTGCGACCTACATGCCGGTTCTCACTAGCAGCAATATTTATTTTGGGGAACAAAAAAAAAGGTGAGCTAGAGCTGCACAACTTGAAGTCCAAGCTTGATGGACCATATAATTCATAGGGCTCTTGTGAAAATCCCCTCCGATCTCATTTATATCATTGAGTCCATCAAAGACATATCTGTGGACATCAGTTGCAGAAAGCATCATCCAGGTGCTGAAGAAGGCTTATGTATGCCAGTGATTTTGCAGCTGCTGCTAGCTTGTTTATCCCCGCCCCCCACCACCCCAATGTAGTAGGCTAAGTAGTATTCAGTTTTCTGGGCAGCTTGGTCGACAACGTTAGAGAACAACAGTCTGTTAAGATCCTGTAAATAGTCCAACTGTTCCAAATTAGTACTGTTCTTTTCTCCAAGTCTCATACTGTGACTAGCAATCATTCAATGTGTTTGTAGTTGCTGGAAACAACAGGCTGAAATTTTCAAAGTCCTCACCTCTTCTTAATAGCTAATGAACTAGGTAATATTGCAAATGAAGAGTGTAATATCATCATCCACTCTCTGTGTCGACTCTCTCTATTGACCCAAGCTGACAACGTTTAGGTTAGTGCTGCAGGAGCAGTGCTACTCTACTTGAGAGAGAGACCGCCATAGTCAAAAAAAGACAGACGTTAGGCCTACCTCCACTCCAGGTCCCAGAAGGGACCAACTAATTTTAGTCTGCAAATTCAAACAAATAAATGACCGTGTCAAACACGGTCTACGTGTTTGCCATAAATCCCTCTTAGGTTGCTTGCTGTAGATTTTCCGGTAAGCGCCGCCCACCCAACTAGGTGTCTATGTATACTCAAGAAGGAGTGAAGACAAAATATTGGCAAAATATTGTAATTAAAAAATAAAATCACAGATAACCCAACCAGGGGTTTCTTTTTTCTATCTTGTTGTTGGCTTCTAAAGTTTGGCCATGTTTTCCAAAATGTTAGCAATTATTTTGCAAATTTACACTTTTCAAGCCAGAATGCAAAATCCCTGTAAACCCCCCCTCCCCAACATAATTTTTTAAAATTTTGAATTAAATAATACATATTAAAAGAAAAGGGTGCTGAAAAAAAATCTCAACTCTTGAATCTTTGAAAAAAACAACTATTGTTTTTGACTTACAATAAAGGCGCTTGTTGGCACTAGTCCCAAAGAACTCACCACTATGATGACCAGGAAGAGAAGAGAAAAAGCAAGAGTCTTATCACAATAGTCATAACCTTCTCTCTACTTTATAAAAGACGAGAGAATGAATGGATATTATCCTTGACAATTTGGTTACCAAGTTTTCAGTCATGGATTTGCTATGAATCATTCAACCATCCCTTGTACTCAAAAAGACCCCCAAAAAAAACAAATAAACTCTCTATCACTTATCAATAATACTTTTGTTGCAGGATTTGTTGCAAGTATCTGGCATCATCCATCCTCCAAAGGTTTATAAGGGGGTTTTATTTACTTAAATAATAATAATAATAATAATATTTTATTTAATTTAAATTTTATAGGAAGACCCAACTGATTTTGTACCAGCACAACAACTTTGCACAATATGTTGATTTTCTTAAATTTAAAAAATAATTTATTTGTTGTCTTTTTTGCTGACAATTGGATCATGTCAGCAACCAGACTGTAATTACAAACAATAGTCAAGTTTTTGTGCGGTGTGGCATTGCTTGGTTTGAGTGCCATTCACGAAGATGGGAAAAAAGAAAAAAGGAATGTACAAACAGCTTTCAATTCATGGATTTCATGTGCACTGCAAGGAAATGCACATCCAGCAATTCAGCTATATATATGTACACACTTCCAGTGCACAAAACAAAAAGAGTGCGGGTTGCTGAGATGGGGTTATAAGGTGTGTATCTCTCAACAGGAGTCCAGATAAATGTTTTTAGTCTCTCTCTGCTTCTGCTTCTGCTTCTTCTTCTTCTATTGAAGAGAAGGGAAGTTGTAAAGTTTAAACTCATGTTGGAGTGTTCGACAAGGTATTATTATTATGTGGGTTGTTTTTTCTTATTGGTGGAGCAGGTTTTTTTTTTGCAGCTGAGCACATATTTTGGAAATGCCCAATTGATATCTGCATCAATATTCAGGATCACCTTCGATTTCCCATTTTCCACTTGGTTAGTATTCTCTATTCAATACCAAGGTCTTGTGGATTCTTTGCGGAAGATGGTTGGCTGTATGAAAATATTGTGAATTTCCAGCTAGCTTTTCTTGGTGTGCTCAAATTATATTCTCAAGCAAATTTTATTTATTTAGTGTCTTCTCAGAATTCAAATTCTAGTAGATCTACCTGTGATTTTTCAAGCTGTCAATGATGATTCCATAGCATCGACAGCTGGAAAATCAGATGTAGATCTACTTGATACTGCGAACACACATGCAAGAACAAATATGTGTTCTTGCAGCAGCTGAACTCAATTTACTTGTCTCGTCTCTCACAATTTTGCTACCTATAATCATGGTCAATGAAAAACAAGAAAGAGAGGTGAGCAGCAAATAAGGAACAATTTCATGTTGTTTGTACTTGTTGGGTTTATTGGGTTCCAGATGGGATTTTCCAGTTGATAAGTTTTATTATCATTTGCCATGTGCAGCTGCAAATGTTTGCAAGACAAAGGGACAAAACATTTGGAATGCATGGCAGTTCCTTTCAACATCATAGGAGAGGCACTTGAAGCATCAAGCCCATGAAAGCCAGCAGCACACACAAAATTGCAGAGGAGTGCTTTGTTTCCTGGAGCATCTGATCACCAGATCACTTCTCAGCTTGTACATCCACATTTGTTAGCAAAAGCTCGACAGATTCATACATGTGAGTGCCACACTTATCACTCATCCAATTCACCTCCTCTAGACTTTTGCCACCTATTCTTGTATTACTTGTGTATTCTTTGGCTTGTATTGCTAATTTTGTCAATTTTCTTTGCACCCAATTTTCTAGTAAGAGAGCCTAATTCCTACGAATGATTTTGAAATTAATTTCTAGATTTGATTTTGTGTTGCGAGGCTAGCATGAATTAGTCCGGAACATGATTGTTTTAATCTAGCCTAATTTGAAGCGGGTTGAAATGCTTTGGAACCATGTTACTGCACTTCATACTAATCTACCACAGTGCAGAGTGGCAATGTCTATCGACATTGCCACCTTGTTGTTGTTGTTGCAGGTATCATTGTTGTTGTTCTCAACAAGTCATGCACAACTACCTCGCAAAATTGTCGCACAAGCAAGTCACAGTCATGACAATGTTGGCATCCATCACAATGTTAGCAGTATTGGACATAAAACTTTCAGTGTTGCTCCTACTACTATGTCAGGTCCCCATTCGCAAATGGTAAATGATACAGATGGCGATGAGAAGTCTTATATCACCAACTCTTCAAGTAATATGATCACTTTAGACTTGCCTACAAGTGCTACTCGATCATTGCTATCCAATTCTTTTACATGTCCACAAGCGTTTTTCATATTTGGGGATTCACTTACGGACACAGGCAACATACAACTTAAGTATCCTGGGCGCCCTACCACCACTCTCCACTATCCATACGGTGAATCTTATACTTTCACTAATGAGCGAGGACACAACCGCTACTCTGATGGCCGACTCATTGTTGACTTCATAGGTAAATTTCATGAATTCAATGCCATGTTTCAAATAACTCATGTTTGAACAAACCAATCCTTGTTCACCATGTCGCTGATCATTTCCAGTGCAGTGGATTCACCCAAATTATCGACAAAATGTGGAATGAAATATACAAGATCCTCTATTAGCTAGAAAAGAATGTACATTGTTAATTTTCAAACCAACCCCTCCCCATGCCAAGTTGATACATAATAGTTGATGGTTTTTTTTTCTTTAAAGTTACAAGATAATTGCAACCCAATTGCAATATGTTTAATTACTCACATAATAATTTTGGGTTGGTTGGTGTCTTATCTCGACTTTTGAACATGTGTCAAAAAAGAAGAAAATCTGTTTTTTAGTGTGCCAACTAAAATACTTATTACTGTTGTTGGTTGGTTGGTTGCAGCTCAAGCCTTTGGTTTCCCATTTTTTGAACCCATTTTACTAGAGTCGGACAAAGGATTCCAAACTAATTACACTCATGGAGTCAACTTTGCATATTCAGGAGCAACTGTTATACCTAACAATACCAAAAATCCCATCTACCTTCAATATGAGCTTGATCAATTTTTTGATTACAAGAAAGCACTTTTAAGCTCCCCACGTAAGTAAAAGAAACAACACTACTCTTAGTACTTACACTTCTTTAAATTTGCACCATTCGTAACCTACAATGTGGTGATTTTTTTCATCACCACAAACTTTATAAAATAACTCAACTGTTGTAAGGTCCATTGTCCAACTCCACTTTGGTGTGTCTGTGAGCATATGGAGGACATGTGATTGATAAGGTGGTCACTAGTTTTTGGATTGGGTGGTAGACAATCCACTTTTCTTGTCTTAAAAAATTACTTCTCCTTTGGTTTGGGATTTTTTGGGGAGGAAATTAACATACAATATGAATATTATTTGTTCATGCATTCTCTCCACACTTTTTCAGAGCCATCTACACCATTGAGCTTCCTACCAACCGCGGCATATTTGATACCGGAGATGGGAATAAATGATTTCTACTATGCATATTCTGAAGGAGTCTCACCACAAACTGCTATAGATGAGATTTTACCCAAGTCATTGAATCTTGTGGTCTCTGCTGTGGAGGTAAAAGAAACTTGTCAACAACCACTTTATCTAACCCAAATGGAATAGAAATCATTTGATCTAATTGCAAACTCAGGTTGAAATAAAGTATTGAAATATGTATTTGACAAGTGTATTGTGCAATACTTATTGAATTTATATGAATTATGGGTTGAAGTTTTCTAGTATTTTCATTGTTGTTGCTGCCATGAACAATAAACCATATATTCAACTAAGTACATAACAACAAGAGTGAAAAGGGTTTGCAAACATTGTTTGGGTTTGCAACTAGGAAAAAACCTATTGTAAGCATTGTGTTAAAAACCATCTTACTATTTTTCTACAAGGCTCTGAGCAAAAAGAGCTTGGTTTTGATACTTAGGTGGTGGGTGGATGGGTGAGTTCCCATGAGAGGGAAAAACTAACGTATAACATCAAACTAATGTGCAGGAACTTCATGCAAGTGGAGCAAGAATAATCATAGTTGGAAACCAACAACCTCAAGGTTGTAGTCCTTCGGTTTTGACCCCCTTGCTGGGGACTGGACCATATGACACCATTGGTTGCTTGGATGACTACAACAGAGTGAACAGGGTGTTCAATAGAAAACTCAAACGAGCACTCACCAAGCTTCAAGAAAGCTACAAAATAGATGGCACATTGATTATCCAATTCGACTTTTACAATGCCTTCATTGAAGTGTTTACCAATCCGGCCAAATACGGTATTTTTCTATTCTACATGTATATTTTGCTTCACATTCTTGGTCATCAATTTATGATTTAATCTTTGAAATTTTCCAACATGATTTAAAAGCATGATACAAATTTCAGCCCTAGCTAGAATGATGATGACAAATGGGTGTTTTGGTTGGTTATTCCATTGTGGGAATTTGGTGGGTAAAACAGGTTTCAATCCTAGTAATAGATTCGAAGTATGTTGTGGGTTTGGAGGAGCATACAACTACAATGTAAATGTGACTTGCGGGGATAGTGGCAATGTATCCTTGTCTACGGGAGGCACACAATTTGTGAATATCAGTACTGCACCTAACCCAAAGGAACACATTGAATGGGATGGGATCCATTTTACTCAAGCTGCTTATAAAGTCATTGCGTCCTTCTTCCTTTCAGGCCAATTTTTCATATCACCAATTGGATTCAATTTCAAACACCTATGCAATCTTGATTTTTCTCAATTCTAGATGTTGTTATATATACAAGCTATTTATGAGGTTCTGATTAAAATTAAAATTTCTTTTTTTCTATATTGTCTAAAGAATTAAGACAAATAAAGATTTCAAAGGATTGAAAATATAGTGTTGATTTGTTTGAAATTAAACTTCTATTTTGATTCCTTTGGAATTTGGGAGTAGGGATTTTGTTGCTTATTTGAACCCGATTTCAACATGGTTTTTGTTTAACTCCTAAATTTATGGATTTTTCTGATGGAATTTTTCATTGTTACTCTTCATGTTGTGGGGTTTCAGTTGTGAGCAAAATTTCATGAATAGTTATTTGTGTAATTTGTCAACACCAATCTTTAGAAACAAAATGATGAATGTCACAATGTTAATGATGGTGAAAATTGTGCCCATGAGATCACCTCCACAAGAGAATAGGATCCAAATGAGGATGATTTTGACCCCCAAAAAACCACAATGACACGAAAAAATGTGATGGATTTTGGTGGAGGGTGGAAGGGTGGGGAGTGAAAAGTCCCTCCAATCTTCCTTCATTTTCACTTCGCTTTATTTTTCTTTTATTTCAAATGTTGCATGTTATTTTGTTCAAGTGTTCCATGTTTATTGTTTAAATGTTAAGATGTTTGTTGTTGTTGTTTTTTGTTTAAAATATAAATTTTGTTTAATAATTTGGTTTTGTTAGTTTGTGTTTGTGTTTTTTTTTCATTCTATTTTATCTTACATGTTTTGTTACTGTAGTATGGTATTTTTGTTTGTAGCTTAGGTTTCATTTTTCTTTTGGTCATGTGTTGTTTTCAATTTGGACTTGTACCATATTTGTTTGTTTTGTGCAATTTATATAAATTTATGTGGTCGCATTCCAACTATTTAAATTTTTGCTATTTATTTTGCACTTTCATTATTGCATATTACCTTATGGAAAAAAAAGAAAGAAATGAATGGCTTTGTAAATGCTTGCAAATGTCTCTTTGACTGAAAATTTGTAGTTAGTTTCCAAGTATATTCCAAAATGAATATATTTTTAAAATGAAATAATTGATTGGGAAGGCACTTTGTAAATCATTGTTTTAGGCAAAAAAAAACTTGGCATGACATCTATTTTTTGGTTTCTTATTCTAGTTTGGTAATAATATGTGAAATATGGAATAATTTGGTGAAAAATATATATAAGTGAAAGTTGGAAAATGCAATAGATGAAAGAAATGAGGAGGAAATAATTTATGAAGTATTCTTTAATTTTCAATTACAAAATAATAGACCAATTGAAAATGAGAGAGAGTTGAAAAAAATCCTTAAAAAAATAAATTTTGCAAGAAATTTTTGGAGACCTCATAACATAAATTCATATCTTTGTATGTAATGATGATTATGAAGTAGATGTTGCAAATGCACAAATCTTCTGTTGTATAATTAGTTACAAATTAAAAAAATTATATGCATTTAATCTTTAAAAATCAGGAAAAATATTATTATCATACTTCAAAACAAATGGGATTTAAATTTGAAAAAAATGTATATGCAAAGCATGTGATAATTGCAAAGAAATTGAAAAATAAAATAAGAACCCATCAATATATTGGAAAAACAACTTGTAAAAAATGGCCAAATGTATTTTCAAGTGCAATCTCTAAGTTTTTGAGTGTGGTATGTTCTATTAAAGGATGTTGTGTAGGAAAAATACTTTTCAAAAGGTTTTAACCTTTTTGTTGTGAAAAATCATCTACCTAATCAATTTGTGGAGAATGTATGATTGAACCTTTTGGCGACGCAATTATTTCTTATGTGATTTTTCCTTTTGTGTAAACAATGTTTTGACAATGTGTTACATAACTTAGTAAAGAAAATAAACAAATGTATGTTCTTCCAATTTTGCAATGCGTTCAATTATTATTGCCAACTTTCCGTTGTGGATATTGAAGTTGGGTGATCATGATGTTTTTTTTCAAACGTCATCAATTTCTTAGGTGTTGATTAGCAACTTAAACATATAAATATTAGACCATTTCATGCAATAGAAAAATTTCAAAAAATTGTAACATAATACTTGGACTAGTATGGTTCGAAGAAAAAACTTGCATATGTGAAAGATGAATGTGCAAATTTAAATGTTAAGACTATAGGCCTGAAATTTATTATAAGTTGTGAAATTATGTGTTTGGAAGAAGGTTTTCAACTAACTTGTTTTGGTCCATGTGTTTCGAAAGGTATGGACCATTATGTAACAACACTTGTACACACCTCGAATATGTTTTTATAAAATTTGTTTAATCTTGTTTGCAATTAAATGTGTAATCTAGCTCAAAAAATATCGGAAGGGTAGACATGAGTGGGTTATAACTTGTGTTGATTCTAATTTGTATGCAAGAAAATTCTACACTCTAGTAAATATCAAATAATATTTCAAAATTCAACTTTAATGTTTTAATTCGTGTTCTTGTTCTATTCATTTAGCTTTAATGTGTTAATTCGTATTAGAAAGGTGAATTGTAGGGTTGAACCCTAATGGGAGGGAAAAACAAAATCAAATGTTCCAACATTTTCAACAATGTAAGTTGTATCCTCAATGCTTTCTATAGATTCCAACAATATGACATGGAATTATAATCAACACAAACACCACTCTAATGCTTTTGTATCCAATTTGAATTTTCACCACCTATTAAATTCAACTATCCCAAAAATTGATGTAAAATTTATCTTAGCTTAAATGTAGGTCATAACTTTTGAAAATGAATAGTTTGTTCCAACATACATTTCAATAATTTGATTTTTCACCAAGAGATCCTCTTACTCTAAATTGCAATTCAATTCAAAAGAAGAGTGAATTTTATAGAAAAAGAAGCTAACACATTTTACTTCAACTATTACTAGTTCTTATTATACATTATAGGGCTAGTTTTAAAAAATCTTCACCTTGATAAAATCCCAACTTCAAACCATTAAAATAAAATGTGAAAAAAAAATAAAATCTTGCAACCTTTAAATTTTATACACACGTTGAGGTGAAAATGTGGACAAGAATTTGGGCAACATTTAAAGAACTAATAGCAAAGGCTTCTTCACAAGTACACTAGATGAGTGCACAAGGATATATTGATTGTTTTCATTTCATCCATTTGAATGAAGTTGGGTGAAAACACATTTAAAGGAGCCAAAAAAGGCATTCGTCAAAGTGAAAAATACAAATCATCATAAATTTATTTATGTTTTTTCATTTCAAAACCATGGTAATCATGTTAAGTTAAATGACTAAAATCAATGTTAGGATATTCAAATTAAAAATCCATTTAATCCAACTTTAGGTTTTTGTTTTAATTAAGGACTTTTGAAAGTGAACAACAAATGCATTAGAGAAGGACAATTTTGCAAAAAGGTTCTTTCTTTGGGTCCCATAATTAGTCTTTTGATGATAAAAGCATTTAGATCATAAGAAGCTATTAGCCACACTCAAATGAACACTAAAAATTTTTTTAATGTAAAATTCATTTTTTTAGAAATTTTAAAATATGTTTCAAATATCAGAATTTCAAGATTCCTTTATCACATGTATATAAGGCATAATAAAAAAAAGTGAGAATTTAAAGGAATGAACATATTTTAATATGATTTGAAATTATGATCATTTTTCATGATGAAAAAAAAGAACTTATAGAATTTGTTCACTTTTAAATTTTCATATTTCATCAACAATGATGAAAACACATGTTATATATCACGGCAATTATAAGCATATTAAATGACATGTTGTAAAAAATTTCACTCAAATGTTTTTTTAATGAAAGGTCATTTTGGGTAAAAATATGTGTGGTCATTTAATAAAGTAATTGTATTGGCTCCTTTGAATGTGTTTAGAGTTTAAACCAATGTTTTTCTTTTGCAATTTTGCAAGGTGGGTGGCATGGCAATTGTCCAGAAGAGGATGTGTCCAAATTTGGTGAAAAGTCAAGTAATCTTGTCATATTTGAATGACATGTTAGAACCCCTTGTTTAAATATGGTGATTTCAATTGGTTTGAACCCTTGTATCGTGGTGACTTTGGGCTGTTTTTTTTCCCCCAGAAAAACCTTGGTATGAAATATGAGTTGCTTTCACTTTTGTTTTATCATTGGGATGCAAAAAATTGTCAAAAAATAAAATAGTAGTTTGGACCCAATTGACCTATTGCCATTTGATATATACAAAAGGGGTTTCTATTGGAAATAATTTGAATAATTCATTCAAAGTATTCAAAATCAACAAATTATTTAATTTCCAATAATTTCCAAGAAATTAATATATTGGCATCACAATGTTTCTATTGTGATAATTTTTATAAAATTAAAGGAAATATGAAAAGTTTTGAATCATAAACTTTAAATTGAAGGATCTAGAACTTTGTAGAAAAATTAAAATTTCAAAAATTATTTAGTTTATTACTAAGTATTTTTTTTGTCGTCTTCAATTTTTTTAAAATCAAAAAACATCTTACTTTGTAGGACGAGAATTTACAGTTATAAAAAATTGATGTTTCATTTCAATTTGTTAGACTATCAAAAATATTGTGAACCAATTTCCTTTAATTGGAAATTTTCATAGTGATACAATTATTGAAAATTTGTCAAAAATATCTAGGAAAAGAAAATTAAGTTGCATATATATATAGTGATGATACATTTATCAATAATTTTGTTTTTCCTTTAAATGTTTTATTAGAAAATTTATTTGTGCTAAAAACTTGAAAGCCAATTATGAAGTTATGGTATTTTTTAAATTAAAGAACATTGAGTCATGTTTTTTTAGATTAAAGTCTCCAAGTAAATATTATATTTACATTAATTTATCTTAAATTTTTCTCCAAGTAAAAATTCTTTGCCATTTGAAGATAATTAATAAAATTGGCACCACTTTATAAAGGGTTCTTTCCATTCCTATTTGAGAGACATCTAGACAATTGTATATTGATGGATTTAAGGGTCAAAAAGCTTGTGGGTTTCCATCATATTACTTGTGGCAATAATCCACAATATTTATTTTTAAAACTAGCAATCCTTAGCATAACCAAAATCTGAAATGGAAATAAATGGGCAAACTTCATTTTCATCATCAACAAGTTGTCCAACATTAAAATCATGACGTGGAATATTGAATATTTGCTTTGAGGTATCAACTAGGAATCAACTCAATTGCATTTTGAACAATAACAATGACAAATTATATAAGTTCTAAAGTGTGCAAGTTGTATCTACATATCCTTTGTAAATGTATACAATTTTTAAATTGTAAGGTTAGTAAGAAAATGGAATAAAACTTTATAGTTGAATGCTTGTCAACTACAAAATTATACATTATGGATAATACAATGTTTACATGTCCTTGGGGGGAAATGGTAACTAAACATGATTCTTTTGATTTGTCAACATTGCAAAAATTGTATAAGGAAGCCAAACCTTACAATTGAGGGTTTGTTAACTACACAATTCTACCATTGACAGGTTAAGTACCTAATGAGCAAACCCAAAAAATGAAAAAATAACATTAGCAAATAATGGCATATGATCACCTCATTACTTCATACATTAAAAATTGAATTTTTAAATACAAGTTTTAAAACTCAATTATCCAAAATAGGAAAGGAACAAAATCAAATGAAATGCATAACAATGGAACAAATCTTTGAAATAAGTGAAATGTCAAATCAAAATCACCTCACACTACCTATTTTAAGAGAGCATCTTGTAAATCAAAAGTACTTTATCTTTTAAGCTAGTTTAAAATTACTAGGTATTTACATAAACATGCTTGAAGATCATTTATCACTATCGTAAAAGGCAAGTTACTTCTATCATTAAGGTGTTCTAAGCCCCAAATGAATCCAAAATATTGTAATACAAGTGCAAGTTTAGCACATGTATGTCAAATAAGTACTTAATTTTGAAGATTTACTCTTGAAATTTAAAATATTCCAAAAGACTATTTGACTTCCCTTATTAAAAAATGTTCTTGGAGAAATTTATTTTTTGAAAATTATAACATTCCAAAAAATATACAATTTGTGTAAAAGTTACCAAGATACTACAATACTTGCATAAAGGCTTTGCCAAACAAAACCTTGCAATTGAAGGTTGACCAAACATCAATTGTACATTGTGTAGAATATATGTTTTTTGGCACATTGAGAACGATGTTTAAACAAAAGCCAAAGTTGACTTGAATAAATTAAATATCATTCTTTTGCCATGTTGTAGATATTGTAAAAATAAAGAAAATCTTACACAATTAAATGGCTAACAACTACCTAGTTCTACATTATGTCTAATATTCCCTACCTACCATGAGGGTCACAAAACAAAGTCCTTTTGATAAGATCGTAGGTATTATTGTAGAATTGGTTTAAATGACATGAACATGTTTTGTAAGTTTAATGCATATTTGCATTGTCAATAATATTTTAGTTTTTTAGATATCATTTCAACAAGTGAGTTTTTCTTTCAAAACTCTCATTGCAAATGGGAAAAGGGAGTTTAGTTACCTAAATTTCTTAGTTGTTGTTTTTATGAACATAACAAAATGATTAACAATGAAGCAAATTGTACAAGCTTTACTACCTTCACATTGCATAAATAATTTGCATGCCAACATCTATCTAAAGGCTTTTTGAAATGTCAAATGGATGGCCTTTAATTAAGACAATTTTGGTGCATCTATAGTGATGTTGTAATTTTTTTAGTTTCAAGCCTTTTGCCAACTAAAGCTTGAATAAATAAATAATTGGTTATGTGCAAGAGAAAAAAACATTGACAATTTGGAAAACATTCAACTTTTCAGCATCAAAACATTGGTTTGGTTGAACATCAACATCCCACCAAGTTACTTTTACATGCCTTGTATTTATTCATGCATCTACAATTGGAACTATGAAATACCTTAGTTATATGCAAAGTATTTCATTGCATGGTGATATTCACTTTAATATTTGTGAAATAACATAGATTGTAACAATTGACACTTCTATGGACTTGTGCAAGGTAAAAGCACTTAGAATCATCATTGCACCCTAAACCAACACGTAGAATGGTCTCCCATAATTGTTCTAATGTGCTTTATTAATCCATGATTATAAAAGGTTTCAATGTTAAATTATTTTAAATGTTGATTCAAGATTACAATCCAATCCATTTCAAATCTTTTCAAATCCAACCCATTCCATAGCTTATTTTGAGCAAATGTGACCTTCGTGTAGGATCGTCTTTTTAAGAAAATATTTTGAGTGTTACATCCAAATTCATAGGGGAGTCTATTGACATGATAAAAAGACCTTTATCACAAATTTTAATTTATTTTTACAATCCAAAATATGAGGTTCAACCTAAGTTGAGTTTTAAATTCTCGTCTTCAAAGGAGAAATGAGAGTAAGAAAAAGAAGGAAAAAATTCAATTGATTTATTCAATATGCTTATTATGTTGATTTTTGGTGCTTGAATCTTACCAACAAGAGAAAGCTTGGAGGTGGATCATGAAGTTTGTAACAAGTTCTATGATCCTAAGGTTAGTTAAAGAATCTATTTCTTGTTAATAAATCTATTAATAGCTCTTGTTTTTTGTTATTCCAATTCACTTTTTTAATAAGTGGATACCCTACCTTATTTTGGTATGTTTTCTTTTTTATTATTAAAACAATGTTAAGCAATTAAAGGCTTTGATATTTCCTAAGAGCTATAGGGTTGGGAAAAAAATCCACATATAGTGACAAAATGTGTGGGCATTTCGAACTTATGGTTGAAGGTTTTTTAAATGAACCTCCCCTTTGATTACCCCCCCCCCCCCCCCCCCCCCCCTTCAATGCATGTATGTTCATTTTGATCATATTATCTTGTCAAGGTGATATTTGAAGACACAATTTTCACCATCATTAGCATCAAGATTCATGACATTCATCATTTTGGTTATGACGATGCATGTTGCACAAGGAATTGCTTGTGAGATTTTACCCAAAATAATAATAACATGAAGAATCAAAAGCTTTAGGAAATAATTTGGTATTTTATCAAAATGAACTAATGTGACCTATGTTGGTGAACACATATTGTAATATTGAAATATTTTGAAAGGGCCACTTGTACACCTTTATATGAAGTTTGAAATCCAAATTACATGGAAAGTTTAATATTTGCACTTTGTCATATCTCAATTAAAAAATACTAAGAATTCAATGTTTTATGGACTTCATGTCTCCAAATTTTAAAAATCACTTCCATGAAGCCTCATTGAGGGCTTTCCATTGGTACCAAGAATGCCAGGGAGGAGGGTGTTGTGGTTTGGAAGATTTCAATGTGACAATTCAAAAAGAAACAAACAAAACAAACAAAAGTTAACTTCCTTAATACATGGATGCTTTTAATAATTCAAGAGGTTGAAATGATTGCAATGAAACTAATATGAATCCCTCACCCAAATGGAAAAATAGGTTCCCAAAAATAAAAAATTAAAAGAATCAACAAATATTGAAATCAACCAACTTGTTCGATTTATCACCAAAATTACCTACTCCCATATCAACAAAAGAAAAATTTGAACTTGGTTTAAACCCAACATGCTGCCCAAATTTACTAAAGAATCAAACAAGGAACACAATTCTTGCTCTCAAATTCAAAAGGAATTTAAAAAGAAGCATAATTGAAAATCATTTCAAACAAAAGCAACGATTTTTTAATCCCACACTAGTAATTTGTCACAATTCTTTTGACATTTGCAAAAAGAAAGTTAGACCATCATAAATGCAACAACAACAACATCTAGAATTGAAGAAAGCCAAGATTGCAAAGTTGTTTGAGATTGAATCTAGATGATGAGACAACAAATTGGCTTCAAAGGAAGTAGGTAATGACTTTGTAAGCAACTTGAGTAAAATGGAAGCCATCCCACTGAATGTCCTCCTCCAAGTTACGTTGGTATTGATATTTACAAATTGTGAACCTCTTGTAGATAAGGACGATACATTGCCACTATTCTTGCAACAAACAATTACATTATAGTTGTATGTTCCTCCAAACCTACAACATGGTTTCAATTTAATACTATGCTTGAAACTTGTTTGTACAACAAATTCCACACAACAAAAAAACAACCAATCCCACAACTCTAGGGCTGAATTTGGTATCATACTTCTAGATTGGGTTGGGAAAATTTAGAGAATTGATCATAAGTTGATGAGGAAGAATATATAGCAAATTATAGATATATAATAATAATAATAAATTATATTGGGCTGGATTAGTAACTAGCTCAATGTTGGCATTGTAAAAATCAATTTGGATAATCAATGTGCCATCTACTTTGTAGTTTTCTTGGAGGTTGTTGAATGTTTGGTGGAGTCTATGTTGAGCACTATGTTCACTAAATTTGCAATTAGATCAGTCGATTTTTATTTCATTTGGGTATAAAGTGGTTGTTAACAAGTTTATTTTACCTCCACAATAGGGACCAAAACATTCAATGGCTCGGGCACAATCTCATCTTTAATAGTTTGCGGTGAAAAACCTTTAGAATATGCATATAAAAAGCCATTTCCTCCTATATTTGGTATCAAGTGTGTTGCGGTTGGGAAGAAACTCAGTGGTGTAGATGGTTATGAAATAGTGGAGAATATGCAAACAAATATTATTCATATTATATGTTTATTTTTTCCAAAACAACCTAGAGTGTAAATTGAAACAATGGTGATAAGCAATTTTTAAGGCAATAAACTTGGATCTTCTACCACCCAATCCAAAAACTAAATGACCACATGATGAATGACATGTCCTCCATATGCTCACAGAATAAAGTGGAGGTGGACAATGGACCTTACCACAATTTAGTTATTTTATATTGTTTATATAGTGATGAAAAAAATCACCACATTGTAGGTTACAATGCAAGACATTTAGATTTAAAACATGCATCTAAGTAAAAAGAGCAATGTTGTCTTTTACTTATGTGGAGAGCTATAAAATGCTTTCTTGTAGGCAAAGAATTGGTTGAGCTCAAGTTCAAGGTAGATGGAATTTTTGGTAATGTCAAGTCAAGGGGTTGCTCATGAATATGCAAAGTGGATTCCATGAGTGTAATAAGTTTGGAATCCTTTGTCCAACTCTAGCAAAATGGGTTCAAAAAATGGGAAACCAAAGGCTTGAATTGCAACCAACTAACAACAATGACAAATATTTCAGTTTGTGCATTAAAATTTAGATTTTCCTCTTTTTGACACATGTTCAAAAGTCAATATAAAACATCAACCGGCCTAATATTACTATGTGAGTTGTTTCACATATTGCAATTGGGTTGCAATTAGTTTTTAACATTAAAGAATAAAAAACCATTAACCAATGTATCCGCTTGGTAGGGCAGGGGTTGGTTTGAAAATTAACAATGTACATTCTTTTTTAACTAGTAGAGGATTTGGTGTATTCCATTGTGCATTTTGATTATAATTTGGGTGAATTCACTACTACTAGCCACAAGTGTTGAACACGGACCAATTTGTATGGAAATGAGTTACTTCACTTTTAAAAATGAAACCTAACAACGAATTCATGATATTTACCTATGAAATCAATAATGAGTTGGCCATTAGAATAGGAGTTGTGTCTTGGCTCACTAATGAAAGTATAGGATTCACCATATGGATATTGGAGAATAGTATTAGGAAGCCCATGAGCTAAGATTTGTATTTTGCTTGTAGTTGTAAATGAATCCCTGAAAAGGAAAAGCACTTGTGGACATGTAAAGGAATTGGGTAGCAACAATGGAACAACATTTGCAAGTAAATTTGCAATGATTATATTGGAAGAGTTGTTGATACATGACTCTTTCTCAAACTTTATTTGCCTAGCTTATTTAAAGTTTTAATCACAAAAATAACTCAAAATTCAATCATTCCTACACCATAGGTTTGAAAATTAAGAAATAAATTCCATTAAATCCTAATTATTAGTATCTTTTCAATAGTATCAAGAAATGCACTAAATTTTTGCTAATTTTTATTTTGATTTAATTGAATTATCATCATAAAAATTGTATAATATTTAATAAATTTTCCACCATAACTCCAAATGTTATGAAACCAATGTGTTGCACCCCTATTCATTGAAAGATTTCCAACTACACCAAACATGCAATTAGAAACCTTATGGTTCGCGAAATTTCAAGATGACAAAGTTTGAAAACCAATTTTTTTTCATATTTTGGATTTTTTTGTATTTTCATTAACAAATACATATTTAAAATTCAATATCTCTTGTATTTAGTTGCCCAAGTCTAAACCCATTACAAATATAGGGTGGATTCCACATTGAACATTGTTGTGCAAGGTTTATAGCCAAATTTTGAAGATTCAAATATGAATTAAATAAATCATACTTATATTGAATGGTAAATGTACAAGTGTGAACATGTTATTCCGCTAATGTTTTTAAACCAAAAATTGTTTTATGTAATTTATATGAAATTTTATTGATAAAAATCATTCAAAGTTCAATAATTATTGCATGTTTTGTCCAATAATTATGAAATAAATTTCATTAAATATTCCAACTTGTTAAAATCTTTCAAACAATACTAATCCACTAGTACAAAAGTGAGGTGTAGTTCATTAACTTAAACATTATGGGACCTTAAAAATGAAATAAATTCACTGCATTTTAATGATTTCACCCTAGTTAAAGTTATTTCATTATAATATCACTATGTAAACATTGTGTTTCACTACTAGTTGATATAATTCACTATTATAATTTATTGTGAGAAATAGGTTTATTTCGATGTTTTTAAAAATACCTTATATATGTTATTTTATGTTACACCCTACATTATTTTAGGTTATTTTAGTTATTCTAACTTATACCTTACATTATTATAAAGTATTATAGGGTATCATAAATTATTACACCTTAAATTATTATATGGTATTTTACGTTTAAGTATCTTAAGTATCTTATTATAGTTTTTAAATTTTTAAAAATTAAATTATTCAATTAACCTCAAGTTATTTTATTTTAACTTAATATATGTTATTTCAAATCATATTTAAAATTATTCAAGATCATTTTACTTTATGTTATTATAAGTTATTTTATCCCAAGTATAATAATTTATAATAATTTAAAATAAAATATAATGACCTAAGGTAAAATAACCTAAAATAATCAATAATAACCTATGAAAATTAATTTAGAATAACCTACAATAGAATAACTACCAATAACTTATGATAATATCACCTATAATATCTAACAATAGTTTATAATAAAATACTCATCAATAATCATAATATAACATAGAATAACCAATAATAACATATAATATAATAACCACCAATGATCGTAATATAAATTAAAATAATCAACAATAGCCACCAATAGTCATTAATAAAATAGCCACTAATAAATTACCAATAGAATAGCCATTAATAACCACCAATGGCCTACAATATAATAACCACCAAATAACCTATGATAATTTTATCAGCAATAATCATTAATAAAATAACAACTAATAACCACTAATATAATAGCCATTAATAAAATAACTACTAATAGCCACCGATAAAATATCTATTAATAACCACCATTAGAATAACCATTAATAGCCACCACTAAAATAACCATTAATAGCCATCACTAAAATAACCATTAATAGCCACCAATAAAATAACCATTAATAGCCACCAATAAAATAACCATTAATAGCCACCAATAAAATAACCACCAATAGTCATTAATATAATAACCACAATATCCATATAATAAAAATATATATTTCCAGAAATAATTTAGGGTGAAATAATATACAATACACAAAAATAACTTCCAAAAAAAAAAGACTATAATAACTTATAATTGCCAATAATAGCATAAGGTGAAAAAACCTTCAATAGATTAAAGTAACCAATAATAACCTCACATAGTCAAAAGTAGTTTAAGATGAAATAATTTATAATATCCAAAAATAATTTATAATAGCTACAAATAACCTAAAATGAAATAACCTACAATAGTCAATTTATTTTATAATAAAAAAAACCTAAGGTGAAATTGGCTAAAATAATCCCCAAAAAAAATCAAAAGTAATTCAAAATAACCAAAAATCATCTAGAATGAAGATACAAAAAACATTGAAAATAACCATCAACATTTGTAAATAATGTAGCGAAAAAAATTTTAGATGAATGAAAAATAGCCCTATAATAGCTAAGAGTAGCCTAACTTAGGTGGTATTATTATATTAGCAAAAACATTATCCATTTATTAAACTTTTTTTTTTCAAACGAATCATCATTGAAATGTTATTGAATAGTGATATTCAAATTTTCTTGTTCAAATGATTTTACACTTTCAAAAGGAAATAAATGTAATTATGTACATTATTGAATTTTAAAAAAAAAACTTGAATCATTTCATTTGGACAAAATTTTAATAAGACATAAATTTTCAAAGTTTATGTTTTTGTAATGTTTAAGATGAAATAATTGATAAATAGAATGCAATGTAACATATTATCATAAAAAATGGGGTGGCTTGGTGGTAGGGGTGTTTGCTTTCATCTTAATGATTAAGGGATCAAACTTCACAAGTGGTGTCTGTGTGTGGTGAACAATGATAAGTTGATTGAATATTCTCCTATGTAGTACTTTAGACTACTTAGGTACCTAGGTTAATTACGTGGCCTTTGTACCTAGGCTTAAGTTTTAACTTAGCCTAGATAATGACACGTGTCAATAATTCATAAGTTAAAAATAATGAAATTATTAATAATATTATATATTAAATAATTTAAAATAAATTGATTTTCATGCTACTTAATTAACTAGTAAGTGAAATGACTTGGTAAATTTGTATTTTAGTTGAAAGTAACCTTGTTTCCTTAGGTAGTAGTGAACCAATTCATTGTCTGTATCAACTAGTCCATGTTCATTAGGGTTTGACCAGTTTCATCATGCTAAAAATGTCCAAATTCATTCAAAATCTAATGAAACCCATAGTGAATTAACGCGCATTTGGTGTAGTGATCACACAACCCAATTATTTTGAAATATTTACTTTTGATTTAAATTAATTTTCAATGAAAAAATTATATTCAACAATTTTTACATTGCAAGCTAAAACAATATGAAATCAAGTCAATGCACCCCTATTCATTGAAATATTTTCTTTACATTTTTAATTTAATAGGTAATCAAATTTGGCGGAATAATTTTTTTAATGATCACAACCTTGGTTACATCACAAAATTCTTAAACCAAACCTTTGAAACAATGCCATTCATTTAAATAAGATGATCCAATGGATATGGATTTGGGTCTTTAAACATGAGGTGAAAGGAGATGAGGGGTTTTATTTGCCTTCATACTTTGCACCCTAAATTAGTAGCTTTGGTTTTTAGCCTAGGCTATATATTTCACTTAGATTCATAAGTTAGATTAGGTGGCCTAGCCTAGCTTAGCTTAACCCACCTACATTTTATTTATTTTAAATTAGATGCCCTAGGTTCTTAGTTAAGTTGGTTAAATGGTTATGTTTTTAACTTATGATAGGTCACATATAATTGCCTAGGCTAGGCCACCTTCATTAGTCTACCTAACCTCCCATATAGGCTAGTTGGCCTAGGTTCTTAATTTAAGCTAGTGGTTAAACCTATACTAGCTACCTAGCCACCTAAGGTAGGGTGCATTGATTTTTAACCTAGCTTAAATCCTTAGTTTAGTAATTGCCACCTTTCAATTTCATACTTGATTAACTACTCATGAATTCACCATAATGAACACATGTTGTGTCTATAACTATAACCTATTTAAACTTGTTTGAGTTTTTGAGGGTAAATGGAACTAATTGGGTTTCTTATTCTAATTGTTTGTTTTCATAAAACCAAAACTAGTGGTTCTATGATTATAAAATATTATTATTATTTAAATTGGTGGTTATTAACAAGATGATATTTACTTGCCCAACATTAGCTTTTGTTGTAATACTACTAATGTATTAAATGCTTGTCTAACAACACCTATTTATTTAACCATGAGAAATGTTAGGCAAGCTTTGTTATGGAGTTTAGTATTATATTCTTTTAAAAATCCAACCCTTACGAGAAAAAAAAGATGGACCAATTTTAATTATATAAGTTCACCTAAAAATAAAAGTAATAGGGTGAATGCAAGGTATGGTGATTCATTTTTGGAGCTAGAATTATGAACTTGTGAAAATTCATAATTGGACCTTGTTTTTAGAAGGCCTTTTGAATTTATTTATTTCTCGTTTGTCAAAATTTTATGTCCAATGAGTACATAATTGAAATATCTAAATGGGCCTTTATTTTTATGGACTTGAAGGGTTTTTCTTTTAGGATTTTCAAATTGATTTCACCATATCAACTAATAACAACATTTTTCAATATGGGTTTTAACCTAGTTTTAAGAGGTTTCATAAATGACTGAAACTTTAATAGCTACAAATTACACTAATGAAATCTTAGATGTTAAAACCATATCCATATGGATCATTTATAATAATTTGCTTGTGATTCTTATGAGTGTTACATCTGCTTAAAATGAACCACTTAATAATGCACGTACCCAATATACCAATCACATAAAATATAACACAAAGAATAATTTAAAGACAAGTATCAAGTGTAAGGTAAAACCTTAAGGGTGTCCAAATTTCCCCCAAAAAAAGGAATTATGACAATGTTATAGCCATGTTGAAAGCTAAACATTTGGGGAATGTCCCCATCCATGAGCTTTGCCCATTGTACAATGCAAGGTTAAGCTTATCGTGGAATTAAACATAGGTAGATCATGAGGCATAAGAGTGGGGAAGATTCATTTGTCTATTACCTAACTTAAATGGGAGCTTGATTAATTTTCCTTTCAATGTACAAGAATAAATTAAGTTTTCCCCCTTCAGTGTTTAAGTGCATCTATAAAAGACAAACCCTTCATTACCCTTCAAAGGTTGAACACCCTAGTTCAAGGAATATCTACTTATGTAATGTACATTGATTATTTAAGAATATTAGGCCCATTTAAATGTGCCTTTATAGTTTTAGATGCCATATTATTCTAATATGTTTTAAAATGTGCCATAAATAAGGCAATGTAAGAATGTAAATTGGTCGTTCATTCACTATTGTTTATTGTCCATGCATAGTCAATCGCTAACATTGAAACCTCCCACATGAATCTACCTAATGCATTATGACGTATGTAAAACATTGGTTTTTTTTCTTCCGTTATTTCAAAACCATTGTCTACAAGCAGAAGATTTCTTTCACTATGTAGACCTTCCTCTTCATCTTATTTTTATTTCCAAGCTTGGAAAAAGAAATTGTTTTACTTAAGAGAACGGTAGCCCTTCCACATTATTTTTTAATGCCCTTCACTTGAGCTAACACCTTCATGTTTAGGCACTTCAAAACATTAAAAGGCTTCTACACGTACCCTTTTCATATATATATACCAATTTACCACCTACCTACTTACATATTTATTAATGATTTACATGCCAATTACATGTACCTATTTTATGTGATTTGCCTTGTGGGTTGCAAATTTCATGGTAACGTGTCACCTTGAGAAGTTGGACCTCCTCCCACATAAAAAGGAACTTATAGCCATGAAAAAAATTATATGTTACAATTTAAAATAAAAAACTTACACATGTGACCTCTACAATTTTACCATGAAAATTGTGACCATGAAAAATCCATCCATGAAATCTTAATATTTCATATCAACAAATTTGACACTATGAATTAGGCTTGTACAAATGGTATTATTCCCTTGCTTGACTTACGGGTTGCAAATTTCATGGTAACATGTCGCCTTTAACATTTTCATATGTAACCATTAAATTCAAAATAACTATGAAAAAAGAGCTCGTAACCTCCAAAATTTAGAAACTTGCTCATGTGACTTCAAAAGCCCATACTATGAAAATTGTAACCATGAAAATTCCTACAATGAAAATTTGAAAACTTACATCAATAAATTGAACACCATGAATTAAGTAACGATGAAATTATGCTTGTGCAAATTGTACTATACCATCCTTTCACTTGTGTGTTACAAATTTTGCAGTATCATGTCACCATGAAAAACTAAGCTTGTAACCATGAAAAATGATGCCTTTAATGAGCTGCCATGAGGTTATACTTGTGCAAATGGTGTTATTCCCTCTTTTGACTTGTGGGCTATTACTGTTATTAGATCTAACTTTGGAAATTTTGTGATAACATGTCACCATGAAATAATACACTTGCTATCATGAAAATTGGTACTTGTAACCATGAAAAATGACACATATGATCTAGAAAAGTGATGCATGTAACCATTAAAAAAAAATCAAAACTTACACATAGTTTTCTACGTCAGCTCGCTTTTTATAGATTGGATTGGAATTAAAAATATATATATATATTTCTTCTTTATATATATAAAGTTGAAAATCACATGTGTAACCTTGAGAAAACATACCATGAAAATTACTACCATGAAGTTCTAAAAACTTAGATAAGTAAATTTGACACCATGAGATGAGCAAAAAGTATTCCATACCATCAGGTAACCTCTCATCCAAGTACCTGCTTTGTAGGAACTAAGGACCTAAGATAGTATTCAAAAGTTGATATTCGTGTTGGACGGTTCTTTGAATTTCTTAAAAGAAAACTAATTCCAATTCTTTAAATTTCAAAATGAAAGAACCGTTGGTTCCAGTTATTTCAAAATCCTTAAAGAACTGGCAATTTCCATGAAAGAACCGACAAATAAAAAGAACCAATGATTCTGATTGTTCTTTTTCATTTTTTTGGGGAGAATCACAGTTATATATGCCAAACCTGTTCTTAATCTTTGAGAACCGATGGATAAATTTAATTTATTGAGAACAGATGGGTAAGTGGGTCTATATAAACTTGCATTGATGACCAAAGGGTGTCAGTCCCCAATCCTAAGAACCCATTAACATGGGTTGATACCTGCCCAAGGTGTTGCTTGAGGATGGCTTGAGGATTGCTTTCATTCTCCCTCATACCCAATGTGTTCCTAGCATGTTCCCATTAAGTTCCCAAAATGTTCCCAAATGCATTCATGAAGATGTTCACAATGGCACCTGGGTTTTATGATCCCATATGGTTTGCCCAAAGTTCAATTCCCATGTATATAAACTGAAAAGGCCAAAAAGCAGGGGAGCACAAAATTCTGGAGGCCTGAAGGTCCCTCAGTGTTGAAATTTCTTCCCATGGGTGTCCAGAAAAAGAATTCAACTCCAGAACACTACCTACAATTCCTAAAGCAAAGAAGCAATGCAGTCATCAAATCTGGGCATGAAGCACAACAACACAACTGCAATTCTCTACTGCAGCGAACAAAGTCCTCAAGCAAGACAGACAGACGATTACAAGATTCGTTTCACAAATTCTAACAAATAAATGACCGTAACAACCACATTATGAGAATTCCTCAAACAAATCTTGTTATAGTCTGCAAAATTCTAACAAATAAATGACTGTGACAAACACAATATTAGAATTTGTCAGCAAATCTTGTTATAGTCTGGCTTGCTTTAGGACTAAATGATGCTATTTATTGCTTTAGTGTTGCCACATTTATTGCTAAATCCCTCTTGGGTTGCTTGCTGTAGATTTTCCAGTAAGCACCGCCCACCCAACTAGGTGTCTATGTACACTCAAGAAGGAGTGAAGACAAAATATTGGCAAAACATTGTAATTTAAAAAATAAAATCACACATAACCCAACCAGGGTTTTCTTTTTTCAATCTTGTTGTTGGCTTCTAAAGTTTGGCAATGTTTTCCAAAATTTTATCAATTTTTTTGCAAATTTGCACTTTTCAAGCCAGAATGCAAAATCCCTTCCCCCCTGCCCCCCAACATTATAATTTTTGTTAATTTTTTAAATTAAGTAATAAATATTAAAAGAAAAGGGTGCTGGAAAAAACTCTCAACTCTTGAATCTTTTGGAAAAAAAATCCTATTGTTGACTTACACTGAAGGTGCTTGTTGGCACCTGGTCCCAAAGGTCTCCACCTTTATGATGACGAGGAAGAGAAAAAAGCAAGAGTCTTGTCACATAGTCACAGCCTTCTCTCTACGTTATGAGGTGTATATCTCTCAACAGGAGTCTAGACAAATGTTTTTAGTCCTCTCTCGGTCTCTGCTTCTGCTTCTTCTTCTTCTTCTTCTTCACAAATTCACAAATTTCAAGTCAGTTTTGCTTTTACATTTCTTCTTTCTCTTCTATTGAAGAGAAGGGAAGTTGTAAAGTTGAAACTCATGTTGGAGTGTTAGACAAGGTGTTATTATTATGCGAGTTGTATTTCTTATTGGTGGAGCAGGTTTTTTTTTGCAGCTGAGCACATATTTTGGAAATGCCCAATTGATATCTGCATCAATATTCAGGATCACCTTCGATTTCCCATTTTCCACTTGGTTAGTATTCTCTATTCAATACCAAGGTCTTGTGGATTCTTTGCGGAAGATGGTTGGCTGTATGAAAATATTGTGAATTTCCAGCTAGCTTTTCTTGGTGTGCTCAAATTATATTCTCAAGCAAATTTTATTTATTTAGTGTCTTCTCAGAATTCAGATTCTAGTAGATCTACCTGTGATTTTCAAGCTGTCAATGATGATTCCATAGCATCGACAGCTGGAAAATCAGATGTAGATCTACTTGATACTGCGAACACACATGCAAGAACAAATATGTGTTCTTGCAGCAGCTGAACTCAATTTACTTGTCTCGTCTCTCACAATTTTGCTACCTATAATCATGGTCAATGAAAAACAAGAAAGAGAGGTGAGCAGCAAATAAGGAACAATTTCATGTTGTTTGTACTTGTTGGGTTTATTGGGTTGCAGATGTCATTTTCCGGTTGATAAGTTTTATTATCATTTGCAATGTGCAGCTGCAAATGTTTGCAAGACAAAGGGACAAAACATTTGGAATGCATGGCAGTTCCTTTCAACATCATAGGAGAGGCACTTGAAGCATCAAGCCCATGAAAGCCAGCAGCACACACAAAATTGCAGAGGAGTGCTTTGTTTCCTGGAGCATCTGATCACCAGATCACTTCTCAGCTTGTACTTCCACATCTGTTGCAGCAAAAGCTTGACAGATTCATACATGTGAGTTCCACACTGATCACTCACCCAATTCACCTGCTCTAGACTTTGGTTTGTATTGCTAATTTCGTCAATTTTCTTTGCACCCAATTTTCTAGTAAGAGAGCCTAATTCCTACAAATGATTTTGAAATTAATTTCTAGATTTAATTTTGTGCTGCGAGGCTAGCATGAATTAGTCCGGAACATGATTGTTATAATCTAGCCTGATTTGAAGCGGGTTGAAATGCTTTCGAACCATGCTACTGCACTTCATAATAATCTACCAGTGCAGAATGGCAATGTCTATCGACATTGCCACATTGTTGTTGTTGCAGGTATCATTGTTATTGTTCTCAGCAAGTCATGCACAATTGACACGCAAAATTGTCGCACAAGCAAGTCACAATCATGACAATGTCGGCATCCATCACAATGTTAGCAGTACTGGACATAAGAGTTTCAGTGTTGCTCGTACTACTATGTTAGGTCCCCATTTGCAAATGGTAAATGATACAGATGGTGATGAGGAGTCTTATATCACCAACTCTTCGAGTAATATGATCACTTTAGAGTTGCCTACAAGCGCTACTCGATCATTACTATCCAATTCTTTTACATGTCCACAAGCGTTTTTCATATTCGGGGATTCAATTACGGACACAGGCAACATACAACTCTTAGCTCCTGGGCTCGCTGCCACCACTCTTCACTATCCATACGGTGAATCCTATACTTTCACTAATGAGCGAGGACACAACCGCTACTCTGATGGCCGACTCATTGTTGACTTCATAGGTGAATTTCATGAATTCAATGCCATGTTTCAAATAACTCATGTTTGAACAAACCAATCCTTGTTCACCATGTGGCTGATCATTTCCAGTGCAGTCGATTCACCCAAATTATCAACAAAATGCGGAATGAAATATACAAGATCCTATATTAGTTAGAAAAGAATGTACACTGTTAATTTTCAAACCAACCCCTCCCCATGCCAAGTTGAAACATAATAGTTGATTTTTTTTTTCCCTTTAAAGTTAAAAAGATAACTGCAACCCAACCCAATTGCAATATGTTTAATTACTCACATAATAATTTTGGGCTGGTTGGTGTCTTATCTCAACTTTTGAACATGTGTCAAAAAAGAAGAAAATCTGATTTTTAGTGTGCCAACTAAAATACTTATTACTGTTGTTGGTTGGTTGGTTGGTTGCAGCTCAAGCCTTTGGTTTCCCATTTTTTGAACCCATTTTACTAGAGTCGGACAAAGGATTCAAAACTGATTACACTCATGGAGTCGACTTTGCATATTCAGGAGCGGTTGTTCTACCTAACAGTACCGTAACTCCCATCCACCTTCAAGTTGAGCTTGATCAATTCTTTGACTACAAGAAAGCACTTTTCAGCTCCTCGCGTAAGTAAAAGAAACAACACTACTCTTATTACTTACACTCCTTTAAATTTGCACCTCTCGTAACCTTACAATGTGGTGATTTTTTTCATCACCACAAACTTTATAAAATAACTCAACTGTTGTAAGGTCCATTGTCCAACTCCACCTTGGTGTGTGTGGCATATGGAGGACATGTCATTGATCAGGTGGTCACTAGTTTTTGGATTGGGTGGTAGACAATCCACTTGTCTGGTCCTAAAAATTTACTTCCCCTTTGGTTTGGGATTTTTTTGGGAGGAAATTAACATACAATATGAATACTATTTGTTCATGTATTCTCTCCACACTTTTTCAGAGCCATCTACACCATTGAGCTTCCTACCAACCGCGGCATATTTGATACCAGAGATAGGAATAAATGACTTCACCAACGCATATGTGGAAGGAGCCTCACCACAAACTGCTATAGATGAGATTTTACCCAAGTCATTGAATGTTGTGGTCTCTGCTGTGGAGGTAAAAGAAACTTGTCAACAACCACTTCATCTAACCCAAATGGAATAGAAATCAATTGATCTAATTGCAAATTCAGGTTGAAGTAAAGTATTGAAGTATGTATTTGACAAGTGTATTGTGCAATACTTATTGAATTTATATGAATTATGGGTTGAAGTTGTTGTTGTTGTCATGAACAATAAACTGTATATTTATTTACATACATAACAACAAGAGTGAAAAACCTTTGCAAACATTGTTTGGGTTTGCAACTGGGAAAAAACCTATTGTAAGCACTTTGTTAAAAACCATATTACTATTTTTTTCTACCAGGCTCTAAGCAAAAAGAGCTCTGGTTTTAATACTTGGGTGGTGGGTGGATGGGTGAATTCCCATGAGAGGGAAAAACTAACATATAACATCAAAATAATGTGCAGCAACTTCATGCAAGTGGAGCAAGAACAATCATAGTTGGAAACCAACCACCTCAAGGTTGTAGTTCTTCGATTTTGACCGCCTTTTTGGGGACTGGACCATATGACACCATTGGTTGCTTGGATGAATACAACAAAGTGAATAAGGTGTTCAACAAAAAACTCAAACAAGCACTCACCAAGCTTCAAGAAAGCTACAAAACAGATGGCACATTGATTATCCAATTTGACTTTTACAATGCCCTCACTAAATTGTATACTAATCCAGCCCAATATGGTATTTTTCTATTTTACATGTATATTTTGCTTCACATTCTTGGTCATCAATTTATGATTTAATCTTTGAAATTTTCCAACATGATCTAAAAACATGATACAAATTTCAACCCTAGCTAGAGTTATGATGACAAATGGGTGTTTTGGTTGGTTTTTCCATTGTGGGAACTTGGCGGGTGAAACAGGTTTCAATCCTAGTACTAAATTGGAAGCATGTTGTGGGTTTGGAGGACCATACAACTACAATCGAAATGTGACTTGTGGGGATAGTGGCAATGTATCCTTGTTTACGGGAGGCACACAATTTGTGAATATCAGTACTGCACCTAACCCAAAGGAACACATTGAATGGGATGGGATCCATTTTACTCAAGCTGCTTATAAAATCATTGCATCCTTTTTCCTTTCAGGCCAATTTTTCATATCACCAATTGGATTCAACTTCAAACACCTATGCAATCTTGATTTTTCTCAATTCTAGATGTTGTTATATACACAAGCTACTTATGAGGTTTGAACGGAAATTACTATTTCCTTTTTTTTGTAATGTCTAAAGAATTAAGACAAATAAAGATTTCAAGGGATTGAAAACATATTGTTGCTTTTGTTTGAAATGGATTTTCAATTAAGGTTCTCTTTTGATTCCTTTGGAATTCGGGAATAGGGATTTTGTTGCTTGTTTGAAGCCAATTTCAATTTGGTTTTTGTTTAACTCCTAAATTTATGAATTTTTCTCCTGGAGTTTTTCATTGTTAAGTTATGGGATTTCATTTGTGAGCAAAATTTCATGAATAGTTCTTTGTGTAATTGTCAACGCCAATCCTTAGAAAGAAAATGATGAATGTCACAATGCTAATGATGGTGAAATTTGTGCCCATGAGATCACCTCGACAAGATAATATGATCCAAATGAGGATGATTTTGACCCCCAAAAAATCACAATGACACAAAGAAATGTGATGATGGATTTTGGTGAAGGGTGAAGGTTGAAAGGTCCATCCAATCCTTGTTCACAAGAGATCAATTCATTGGATGTGTGAATTGAAACATGCATGATTGAGGGGAAGCTAAAAGGTAGGATCATTTCAAAAACCCTAAATTGTAAATCCTATATGCACACACATTTTGTGATTATATGTTGGTTTTTTTAAACAACCCTAAAGGTCTTTGGTAATATCTAGGACTTTATTCACCCAACGTTCTTTAATATTGAAGGGAAAAATATCAAAATAAGGTAAGGTATTTGCATTTTAAAAAATAGAATAAAGATAATAAGAAGAAAATTTATTACAAGTTGGAAAAGAGAAGGAGGATAACAAAATCAAGATCTATAACCAACAATTTGTGTTAATGGTGATGTTAGTGTAATTAGGGTGTTCAAAATAGGTATCAATCCACAAGTGATATTACCAAACATTAGAATTAACTAGTGGCAAGTGATGTGACAAAATGATTAATTTGATGTTAAATCACATTATTAATTAACATTCAAGTCTCCAAAAAATGTAGATTTGAAAATTTTGTAATAATGTTATGGAAGGACTTCAAATAGGAACAAATAACTCAATGTTCAAGGTTCCCTCCCCAATGTTAATGTTCCCTATCTCCCATCCATCTCTCTTTCGTCATTGCAAAATCCATATTTGTTACAACCTTGACATCATTCGTGTCCATCTCTTGAGTGATCACAACATGATGTGATGACCATGAATAGAATCCTCACAATTCCCATCCTTTGTAAACAAAACAAAGCACATCCTTTACATGATGAAAAATAACCAAAAAAACAATTTGATTGTTTAAGAAAAACCATTGCAATGTTCTTGAAACATGTGCCTAAGCAAGAAAAAAGGACATCAATTACGTACAAAATAAGGAGCAACAACACCAACTTGCTAAAAAACTCCTCCAAGCAAGAGGGGGAAAATTTGACTTCTTTTCAAAATTCTCTTGAGTTGTGACTAAAGTAATTACACACCCAAAAAGTCAAACATGCAATAAGGAAAGAAAATGAGAATTTATAGTAAGCAACAATAGTACATCAATTGATCTAAAACAAAATTCCTTTTAAAATATAAACATTAACCAGAAAAACTAAAAACAAAGACCTTACGTTGTGTTTGTTTCATTGATTAAATCCGAATAAAATCAAGCAAGCAAAAGAGGGAGGGGTGCAAGCTTCAATGGCTATTGAAAAATCTTAAGATCTTAAAGTGTGAAAGAAAGAAAGCATAATTGTCTTTTATGATGGTGGATTACATCATTTGTAGTTCATCATCCCAATCTCCCACTTGGCCACCTATTGGCTTTATTTTTTCGCACTCCTTCAAACAACAAACATCAGGTAAACAATGAAGAAAAAATGGGAAATGAAAGAAAAGATTTTTCTTATACGTGTGAACATGCATTGAAATTTGTTGATTATGATCTAATTGTAGTTACCCAAAGTTGCGTCAATGTGGATAGCCTACAACTTTTGCACAAAGGTATCTTAAGGTGATGATGGTAAGTATCACCAAAAAATGCCACATCACCTTTCACCAAATAAAGTTAGGGCAATAGTTGCCACCACACTATGTGTGACTTTGCCTTATACAATCACAAAATTTGTTACAAATTTCATCATTCACATTCAAGTTTTACCTTACTACTAGACATGGTAAAAGAGAACAATGTAAAAAAAGTGCCAATTGTTACTATCAATGTTGTTTTCACATATACCAAGGTGAATATCCCATGCAATGAATATTTCAAATTCAATTAAGATATTTTCTAGTTCCAAAGTTATGTGCATGCATGAATATTAAGCATGTAAAAGTAAATTGATATAAGATGTTCATGTCTAACCATACAAAGATAAAAATAAGTTTTGATGAATAATTCATGAGTTTTCATATATAAGGTTTTAAAAAATGCCCAACTCATTTTGAAGCTTTAAAGAGAAGTCATTTAGTTTTGAGGTGGGATAGGGGTAAAAGAAAATCCCATTAAGGATTTTTAAAAAGGACCAATGTTCGTTTTTAATATATATAGGTCAACACTTGGTATCAACCAAGGTATCAAAGACTAGAGTAGCATGGTTTCTTGCTCACAAATATTTAATTTATTATACCCCTATTAAGGTTTTAAATATTTTTTAAAAATAATACCAATATGGTATATTTAAGGTTTACATATTAGTCTTCATACTTGATATTAGGAAGTTGCCCTTATCATTCCTTTGGTATGAAATCATGAGCTATGGTGACCCTTTTGCTATCATTTCAATATCAACGTTCATTATGTACACGTGTTGGTTTAACATTAAACATACATGTGTAGTGTTGATAATAGTTCATCGCCAATGCATAATGCATAGGTTATTTATATAAACTAGTATATAATTTTCATTGGTTTTTTGGTACCAATTTTTTTTAATGTTTCATTTGTGCAAGCGTTCATATATCACATAGTAGACTATCATATAGTATACTTGAGATTAAATACCAACACTAAAAAGGACCCATGTTGGACATATATCAAAATTCAAGTGGGAACTAACAAGGGTATCACATTGGTTCTCACTAAGAAAACCAACATGTCCCACATTTAAAGATACGCACCTTGATATATTTTTCAATAGTTATCTTGTGGATGAAAATTGGCACCATGAAAATTAGGTGAAATGATACTCACCACATTTTTATACTTGTGTATTTCCTCATTTGCTCTTTTGTTTTGATTTTTTAAATTCATAGCCTTATTCATTTATTTGTTTGTTTTGTTTTTAGGTATGGAACAATTGTTGTGTTCCTTGGTGCTCCCACTCATGCTCCTTTGCTCTTTTCTTCTTTGGTGTTCTTATTTTGCTCTTTTGAGCTCTTGTTCTTGCTCCTTCACACTCTCACTTTTGCTACTTTGTGCTTTTGTTTTTTGTAGTTTGATTTTTGTGTTGGTACTTCATTATTTCCTTTTTTTATGTATGGGCAAGTTAAGGGTTGAAGGTGTTTTTCAAAATTTCTCAAGCTTTTAGACTCCACCTCTTTTAAGTTCACTAGTGGGTGCCCATGGCCAAAGGCCACTGTTTTTTATTTTTTCTTATTTTTTACTGCCCTGCCTGCCCTGCCCTGCCCTACCCTTGCCCCTGCCCTTCCCTGTTTCGAGTTTTCCTTTTGCTGCCAGGGACAGGAAGAGGAAGTTATACAGGGAACGGGCAGTGTTTTTTTTTCCTTTTGCTGCCAGGGACAGGAGGAGTAAGTTACACAGGGAACGGGCAATGTTTTTTTTTCCTTTTGCTGCCAGGGACAGGAGGAGGAAGTTACACCCTGCAGTGCTTGGAAGAATTTTCCAGGCACTGCCCACACAAACAAACAGACATACATGTTGCCTTTATATATAAGATTGCTTTATTTTCACTTCACTTTATTTTTCTTTTATTTCAAATGTTACATGTTATTTTGTTCAAGTGTTCCATGTTTCTTGTTTAAGTGCTTAGATGTTTGTTATTATGTTTTTTTATTTTTTTATTTTAATGATTTGGTTTTGCTAGTTTGTGTTTATATTTTATTTTTCATTATATTTTATCTTATATGTTTTGTTCTTGTAATATAGTATTTTTGTTTGTAGTTTAAGTTTTTCTTTTGTTTGTTTTTTGGTCATATGTTGTTTTCAATTTGGACCTATACCATATTTGTTTGTTTTGTGCAATTTATATAAATTTATGTAACCACACTCCAACTATTTTAATTTTCACTATTTATTTCACTTTCATTATTGCATATTACCTTATATATATAAAAAAGGAAGTGAATGCCTTATTTCCAATTTGATCTTGGGTTTGTAAATGCTTGCAAAAGTTTCTTTGATTGAAAATTTGCAGTTAGTTTCCAAGTATATTCCAAAATAAATATATATTTAAAGAAATTAAATAATTGATTGGGAAGGCATTTTGTAAAATATTGTCTTAAGCAAAAAAAAACTTGGCATAGTATCTAATTTTTGGTTTTTATTTTATTTTGGTAATAACACGTGAAAAATGGAATAATTTGGTGAAAAGGAAAATATAAATGTTATAAATATAAATGAAAGTTGAAAATGCAATAGATGAAAGAAATGAGGAGGAAACATTTTATGAAGTATTCTTTAGTTTGCAATTACAAAATAATAGACCAATTGAAAATGAGGAAGAGTTGAAAAAAAATCTTAAAATATTAAATGCTCCAAGAAAATTTTGGAGACCTCATAACATAAATTCATATCTTTGTATGTAATGATGATTATGAAATAGATGTTGCAAATGCACAAATCTTGTGTTGTATAATTAGTTCCAAATAATAAAAATTATATGCATTTAGTCCATAAAAAAATCAAGAAAAATATTAATATCATACTTCAAAGCAAATGGGATGAAAAACCATGTATATGCAAAGCATATAATAATTGCAAAGAAATTGAAAAAGAATAACAACCCCTTAATATATTGGAAAAACAACCTGTAAAAAATGGCCAAATGTATTTTCAAATGCAATTTCTAAGTTTTTGGGTGTGGTATGTTCTATAAAAAAGGATGTTGTGTAGCAAAATCATTTTCAAAAGGTTTTAACCTTTTTGTTGTGAACAATCATCTACCTGGTCAATTTGTGGAGAATGTATGATTGAACCTTTTGGCAATGCAATTATTTCTTATGTGATTTTTCCTTTGCGTAAACAATGTTTTGAGGATATGTTACATAACATAGTGAAGAAAAGAAACAAATTTATGTTCTTCCAATTTTGCAATGTGTTCATCTATTATAGTAAATTTTCATTTATGGATATTGAAGTTGGGTGATCATGATGTTTTTCTTCAAATGTTGTAAATTTCTTAGGTGTTGATTAACAACTTAAACATATAACTATTAGACCATTTGAGGCAATAGAAAATTTTCAAAAATTGTGACACAATAATTGGACTAGTATGGTTTGAAGAAAAAACTTGCATATGTGAAAGATGAATGTGCAAATTTAAATGCTATGACTATAGCATTGAAATTTATTATAAATTGTGAAATAATGTGTTTGGAAGAAGATTTTCAAAAAACTTATTTTGGGTCCATGTTTTTTGAAAGGTATGGACCATTATGTACCAATGCTTGTACACACCTCAAATATGTTTTTATAAAATTTGTTTAATCTTGTTGGCATAAATGTGTAACCTAGTTCAAAAAATATTGGAAGGGTAGACATGAGTGGGTTCTAACTTGTGTTGATTCTAATTTGTACCCAACAAATTTCTCTATTCTAGTAAATATCAAGTAATATTTCGAAATTCAACTTTAATGTTTTAATTCATTTTGTTGTTGTGTTAATTTAACTTTAATGTGTTAATTCATATTAGAAAAGTGAAAGCTAGAAAGGCTGAAAATGCAATTTAAAAAAAATTCATAGGTGGGTAAATATTTAAATCCTTAAAAAATATAAAACAATTATAATCCTTGTAATTGCTTGAAAGAAATTGGAACTGATTGATATCTAAAAAATGAAACCCACCCAACATTAATTGTTTTTGGAAAAGACCTTATAGGGGTAGGGGAAATTAGATAGAGTTTTCAACTAACCTTCCATTAAATTCTTTCCCCCCTTCCCTTAACAGGGAGATTATGAACCTTAATGGGGGAATGACCCTTTGGGAAAGTGCACCTCCATGAGGATTTGAGTGGATTCCCATGATTTGGGTAGGATGAGATTTTGATGGGGCTGAGCTATTGGGAAAAGAGGAGACCTCGATGGCGTGAGGGGGACCACCTAGGGGTAGGACTAAACCCTAGTGGCACGGGAAAACAAAATGAAATGTTGCAACATTTTCAACAATGTAAGTTTTATCCTCAATGATTTCTATAGATTCCAACAATATGACATGGCATTGCAATCAACACAAACACCACTCTAATGCATTTGTATCTAATTTGAATTTGCACCACCTATTAAATTCAACTATTCCACAAATTGTTTTTACAATTATCTTAGCTTCAATGTAGAAGTTCATAACTTTTTAAATGAATAGTTTGTTCCAACATACACTTCAATAATTTGATTTTTCACCAAGAGATCACTTCATGCAATAGTTTGATCTCTTATATTGAATCGCAATTCAATTCAAGAGAAGAGTGAATTTTATAGAAAAAGAAGCTAACACCTTTTACTTCAACTATTACTAGTTCTTATTATACATTATAGGGATAGTTTTTTAAAATCTTCACCTTGATCAAACCCTAATTAAAATAAAATATGAACAAAATAGAGGATCTTGCAACCTTTAAATTTTATACACACATTGAGGTGAAGATGTGGACAAGAATTTGGGCAACACTTAAACAACGAATAGTAAAGGCTTTTTCACAAGTACACTAGATGAGCACAAAAAGATATATTGATTATTTTTATTTCATACATTTGGATGAACTTGGGTGAAAAGACATTTAATGGAGCCAAAAAAGGCATCCATCATAGTGAAAATTACAAATCATCATAAATTTATTTATATTTTCTCATTTGAAAACCATGGTAATCATGTCAAGTTAAGTGACTCAAATGAATCTTAAGATACTCAAATTAAAAATCCATCCAATCCAACTTTAAGTTTTTGTTTTAATTAAAGGTTTTTTGAAAGTGAACAACAAATGCATTAGATAAGGACAATTTTGCAAAAAGATTTTTTTTTTGGGGGTCTCATAATAATTCTTTTGATGATAAAAACATTTAGATAATAAAAAGCTATTATCCACACTCAAAAAAACACTCAAATTTTTCTTAACGTAAAATTCAACTTTTTAGAAATTTCAAAATATGTTTCAAATATCAAAATTTTCAGCTTCCTTTATCACATGTATATGGGGCATAATAAAAAAAAGTGAACCTTTAAAAGGAATGAACATATTTTAGTAGGAATTGAAATTATGATCATTTTTCATGATGAAAAATAAAAACTTCTAGAATTTTCACACTTAAAATTTCATATTTCATCAACAATGATTAAAAACACATGTGACATATTAATGCAATTATAAACATATTGAATAACATGTCCTATAAATTTTCATTCAAATGTTTTTTTAGTGAAATGTTATTTTGGGTAAAAAGATGTGTGGTCATTTAATAAAGTAATTTTCTTGGCTCCTTTGAATGTGTTTAGAGCTTAAACCAATGTTTTTCTTTTGCAATTTTGCAAGGTAGGCAACATGGCAATTCTCCACAAGTGACGTATCCAAATTTGGTTAAGAATCGGGTAATCTTGTTATATTTCAATGACATGTTAGAACCCCTTGTTTAAATACGGTGATTTCAATTGGTTTGAACCCTCATATTGTGGTGACTTTGGGCTGTTTTCCCCTCCCAAAAAACCTTGGAATGAGTTGCTTTCACTTTTGTTTTATCACTAGGATGCAAAAAATTGTTAAAAACAAAAATAGTAGTTTGGACCCAATTGGGCTATTGCCATTTGATATATACAAAAGGGTTTTTTAATGGAAATAATTTGAATAATTCATTCAATGTATTCAAAATCAACAAATTATTTAATTTCAAATCATTTCCAAGAAACTAAAATCTTGTCATCACATTGTTTCCATTGAGATATTTTTTATAAAATTAAAGGATATATGCAAAGTTTTGAATCATAAAGTTTAAATTGGAGGATCTAGAACTTTGTAAAAAAATTTAGATTTTCAAAAATTATTTCATTTATTACTGAATTTATTTCATGAACATTAATTTTTTGCAATTTTCCTTTTTTTTAAATAAAAAAAATCTTGTTTTGTAGGATGAGAGTTTAGAGTTATTAAAATTGGATGTTTCATTTCAATTTGTTAGATTGGAAATATTGTGAACCAATTTCCTTTAATTGGAAATTTTCATAGTAATACAATTATTGAAAAATGCCAAAAATATTTAGGAAAAGAAAAAGTTGCATATATATTGTAATGATACATTTATCAATTTTTTTTTTCCTTTAAATGTTTTATTAGAAAATTTATTTGTGCTGAAAACTTGAAAGCCGATTATGAAGTTATGGTTTTTTTTTTATTAAAGAAGATTGAATCATCTTTTTTTAGATTAAAGTCTCCAATTATATCTTATGTTTACATTAATTTATCTTTAAAATTTATCCAAGTAATTTTATTTTTTCCATTTGAAGATAAGTAATAAAATTGGCACCACTTTATAAAAAGGTTCTTTCCATTCCTATTTGAGAGACATCTAGACAAGTGTATATTGATGGATTTAAGGATCAAAAAGCTTGTGGGTTTTCATCATATTACTTGAGGCAATAATACACAATATTTATATTAAAAACAAAATTGGCAATCATTAGCATAACCAAAATCTGAAATGGTAATAAACGGGCAAACTTCATTTTCGTCACCAACAAGTTGTCTGACATTAAAACCATGATGTGGAATATTGAATATTTGCTTTGAGGTATCAACTCAAATGCATTTTGAACAATAACAATGACAAATTATATAAGTTCTAAAGTGTGCAAGTTGTATGTACACATCCTTTGTAAATATATGCAATTTTTAAATTGTAGGATTATTAAGAAAACGGAATAAAACCTTATAGTTGAATGCTTGTCAACTACAAAATTATACATTATGGATAATACAATGTTTACATGTCCTTGGGGGAAAATGCTAACTAAACATGACTCTTTTGATTTGTAAACATTGCAAATATTGTACAAGGAAGCCAAACCTTACAATTGAATGTTTGTTAACTACACAATTCTACCATTGACATGTTAAGTACCTAGTGAGCAAACCCCAAAAAAGAAAAAAATAACATTAGCAAATAATGGCATATGATCACCTCATTACTTCATACATTAAAAATTGTATTTTTAATTAATACAAGTTTTAAAATTCACTTAGACCAAAATAGGAAAGGAACAAAATCAAATGAAATGCATAACAATGGAATAAATCTTTGAAATAAGTGAATATCAAATCAAAATCACCTCACACTACCTATTTCTAGAGAGCATCTTTTAAATCAAAAGTACTTAATCTTTTAAGCTACTTTTAAATTACTAGGTATTTACATAAACATGCTTGAAGATCATTTATTTTTGTCATAAAAGGCAAGTTAGTTCTATCATTAAGGTGTTGTAAGCCCCAAATGAATCCATAATATTGTTATACAAGCGCAAGTTTATCACATGTATGTCAAATAAGCAATTAATTTTGAAGATTTAATCTTGAAATTTAAAATATTCCAAAAGACTATTTGATTTCCTTCACACAAAAATGTTCTTTGAAAAAAAAAATTGGGAAAATTTTAACGTAAAAAATATACAATTTGTGCAAAAGCTACCAAGGTACTACAATACTTGCATAAAGGTTTGGCCAAACAAAACCTTACAAGTGAAGGTTCCCAAACATCAATTGTACATTGTGTAGGATATATGTTTTTTTGCACATTGAGAGGGATATAAACAAAAACCAAAGTTGACTTGAATAAATTAAATATAATTATTCTGCCATGTTGTAGATATTGTAAAAATGAAGAAAATCTTACACAATTAAATGGCTAACAACTACTTAGTTCTACATTATGTATAATATTCCCTACCTACCACGAGAGTCACAAAACAAAGTCCTTTTGATAAGGTTGTAGGTGTTATTGTAAAAGTGGTTTGAATGACATGAACAGGGGTTGTAAGTTTAATGCATATTTGCATTTCACATGTCAATAATATGGCTGTCATCAGCTCGTGTTGTGAGATGTTGGGTTAAGTCAACACATGTTTTTTTTTCTTCCAAACTCTCCCTCGCCAATGGGAAAAGGGAGTTTAATCACCTAGATTTCCTAGTTGTTGCTTTTATGAGCCTAACAAAATGATTAACAATGGAGCAAATTGCATAAGCTCTACTACCTTCACATTGTAGAAATAAGTTGCACACCAACATCTATTTTAGGGCTCTTGGAAATTTCAAATGGATGGCCTTTAATTAAGACAATTTTGGCACATCTATAGTGATATTGTAAATTTTAAAATGTCAAGCCTTTTGCAAACTAAAGCTCGAATAAATAAAAATTTGGCTATGTGCAAGAGAAAAAAACATTGACAATTTGGAAAACATTCAACTTTTCAACATCAAAACATTGGTTTGGTTGGACATCAACATCCTACCAAGTTACTTTTACATGCCTTATATTTATTCATGCATATGAAAGACATTAGTTATATTCAAAATATTTCATTGCACGGTGATACTCACTTTAATATCTGTTAAAGTAACATTGATTGTAACAATTGACACCTCTATGGACTCATGCACCATGTGTAAGGTAAAAGCACCTAAAATCATTATTGCACCCTAAACCAACACTTAGAATGGTCTCCCAGAATTGTTCTAATGTGCTTATTAATCCATGACTATAAAAGGTTTCAATTTTAAATTATTTTAAATGTTGATTTAAGATTACAATCCAATCGATTTGAAATATTTTCAAATCCAACCCATTCCATAGCTTATTTTGAACACATGTGACCTTGGTTTTAGGATCCTTTTTTTGACCATATTAAAGTTTTATTTTTTAAAGATTTTGAATGCTACATCCACATTAATAGGGGAGTCTATTGAAATGATATAAGATTTTATCACAATTTTTAATTAATTTTAATTAATTTTTTTAATCAAAAAAATGAGCTTCAACCTAAGTTGAATTTTAAATCCTCTTACCTTTAAGGGAAAAATGAAAGTAAGAAAAAGGGGGAAAAAAATCGATTAATTTACTCAATGTGTTTATTATGTTGATTTTCAATGCTTCTATCTTACCAATAAGAAAAAGCTTGGAGGTGGTGTGACCGAACAGCGGGTCACCGCACAATGGAGCTATACTATTTCTGATCCTGATTTTTGCAACCATTAGTGGGTTGGCTGCGCATTACTCTCCAATACTGCAAGGATGTATGGCGGCTAAGTCTGGAGGATCAAGGAGGCTCATCGCGCATGAAGAAGATGGCGCGGAATTATGGTTAAGGGAGGTGCTGCAATTATGATTTGAGGCGGTTGGGAATGCATGGTGGCTGAGGAGCTGGCAATTCAAAGGCTAGGAGGAAGGTTTTGGAGCGGCAGATTTTGGGAGAGAGTGGAGGGGAGAGCTGCAGAGAAGGTCCGAGTTCGGAGAGCATGCTGTTGAAGAGGACGGAGGCAGATTGTGCTAGACGATTAGAGAGATGTGTAGATTGAAGAGTAGATCTGTTTTCTAGAAAAAGACTTGACTAGCTACAGACTTCTCCGCTGCGCCAGTAGCCAGCCAAGCAGTTGCAATTGGCATCAGGAAGCATAGTTTGAGGGAGTGACAGAATGGGACTAGAAACCAGAGATAGGATGAAAGTGTTAGCATGGGAGCTAGGACTTGTAAGGAATGCTGGAAGGATGGCGCTCAGCTATCTGTGCATTTGACGTTTTTGTATATATTCGCACCTTTAATGTTTGCAGTACATAAGCTTCAGGTCAAGAAGAGTGTTGTTAGGGTGTTGTTGCATTCTGTTGAGGAAACAAGTCTGTGGTCTTGCTGAACACGTGTATGCCAAGAGTCACTGGTTGAAGGGACCAAGTCCTGTGAGCTGTCCGATTGGTGGCAGATTGGCAGTGATCGAAGGCAATCCGTCTCTGTACATTTTGTGAATAAAACTCAAGTTCTGAGTTCCATGATCAGAGCGGTGAATGTTTCAAGAATGCAAACTATGTATATTTAAAGATCTATGTGTGCACACAGATTGAATCTTGTACATAGTCTGAGAGAGAGAGAAGATCAGGGGCCGCGATTCATTTTGGGACCTCAAAAATTTGAGCTCCGTGAGGATCTGTGTCTTGCCAGGGTGTTCGATTAGATTATGCACCCTCCTTTTTGGTTACAGTGGATCATGAAGTTTTTAACAAGTTTTATGATCCTAAGGTTAGTTAAAGAATCATGTTTTTGTTAATAAATCTAATAATAATTTTTTTTTGGTCATTTTAGTTCACTTTTTTAATAAGTGTATATCCTACCTTATTTTGGTATGTTTTCTCCTTTACCAAAAACAAATCTAAGCAAGGAAAGGCTTTGATATTTCCTAAGAGCTTTAGGGTTGGAAAAAAAATTCACATATAGTCACAAAATGTGTGGGCTTCTCAAATTTATGGTTGAAGATTTTTGAAATGAACCTCCCCTTTAATTACCTTCCCCTCAATGCATGTTATGTTTATTTTGATCAGATTATCTTGTCAAGGTGATATTTGAGGACACAATTTTCACCATCATTAGCATCATGATTCATGACATTCACCATTTTGGTTATGAGGATGTATGTTGCACAAAGAACTTGTGAAATTCTACCTAAAAAAATAATAACATGAAGAATCAAAAGCTTTAGGAAAAAATCTTGTATTGTATCAAAATGAATTAATGTGACCTATGTTGGTGAACACATATTGTAATATTGAATTATTTTGAAAAGGCCAATTGTACACCTTTAGATGAAGTTTGAAATCCAAATTACATGGAAAGTTTAATATTTGAACTTTGTCAAATCTCCAATTAGAAAAATACTAAGAATTCAATGTTTTTTGGACTTCATGTCTCAAAATTACAAAATCACTTCCATGAAGCCTCGTTGAGGGCTTTCCCAAATTACCAAGAGTGTGCCCCAATTTCACTAGAATTTTAAATTTGGAATATATTGAATTTTCAATTATAAGTTTCATGTTCAACATTGAATAACTCTTCTACCTTCTATGTTTAAACATTATGAAACTATCTTAGTGCACTCCTACTCATTGAGGGCTTTCCAATGGTAACAAGAGTGCGAGGGAGGAGGGTGTTGCGGTTTGGAAGATTTCAATGTGACAATTCAAAAAGAAAGAAACAAAACAAACAAAAATATATCTTCCTTAATACATGGATTTTTTTATACTTCCAATAGCTTGAAATGATTGCAATGAAACAAATATGAATCCTTCACCCAAATGGGAAAAAAAGTTCCCAAAAAAATTACAAATTAAAAGAATCAACCAATATTGAGATCAACCAACTTGTTCAATTTATCACCAAAATTACCTCCTCCCATATAAACAAAAGAAAAATTTGAACTTGGTTCAAACCCAACATGCTTCCCAAATTTACCAAAGAATTAAACAAGGAACAAAATTCTTGCTCTCAAATTCGAAAGGAATTCTAAAAGAAGCATAATTGAAATTCATTTCAAACAAAAGCAACAATTTTTTTATCCCACATTGCTAATTTGTCACAATTATTTTGATGTTTGCAAAAAGAAACTTAAACCGTCATAAATGCAACAACAACATCTAGAATTGAGGAAAGCCAAAATTGCAAAGTTGTTTGAGATTGAATCTAGATGATGAAACAACAAATTGGCTTGAAAGGAAGTAGGCAATGACTTTGTAAGCAAGTTGAGAAAAATGGAAGCCATCCCACTAAATGTACTCCTCCAAGTTATGTTGGTATTGATATTTACAAATTGTGAGCTTCTTGCAAATAAGGACGATACATTGCCACTATTCTTGCAACAAACAATTAGATTGTAGTTGTATGCTCCTCCAAACCTACAACATGGTTTCAATTTAGTATTGGGCTTGAAACTTGTTTGTACAATTCCCCACAACAACAAAAAACCAATCCCATTTGCACCGTAACTCTAGGGTTGAATTTGGTGTCATATTTCTAGATAGGGTTGGGAAAATTTAGAGGATAAATCATAAATTGATGAAGAAGAATATAGAGAAAATTGTACATATATAATAATAATAATAAATTGTATTGGGCTGGATTGGTAACCAACTTGATGTTGGCATTGTAAAAATCAATTGGATAATCAATGTGCCATCTACTTTGTAGCTTTGTTGGAGTCCTATGTTGAGCACTTTGTTCACTTTGTTGTATTCATCCAAACAACCACTATTGTCATACAGTCCTTCATTCCCTGAAAATGTAGTTGAAATCACACAATTGCAACCTTGAGGTGGTTGGTTTTCAACTATGATTGTTTTTGCTCCACTTGCATGAACTTGTTGCAAATAGTTTCTTGTTATGAATTAGTTTTTCCCTTGCAACTAGCCAGCCACCACCCAAGGATCAAAACCTAAGTTGTTTATGTTGAAAGCCTTGCAAGAAAAAATAGCATATGGTTTTCCACAAAGTGCTTACAAAGGTTCACAACCCAAGTTGCAAACCAAAACAATGTCTACAAAGATTTCTCACTCTTGTTATGTAAGTTGACTATGTAGTTTATTGTTCAGGACAACAACAACAAAAGTACTAGAGAACTTCAATCCATAGGTCATATAAATTGGATAAGTTTTTCACAATACACATTTCAAATACATATTTCATTACTCTTTCAGACCGAATTTGCAATTAGATCAGTTGATTTCTATTTCATTTGGGTATAAAGTGGTTGTTAAAAAGTTTCTTTTACCTCCGCAGCAAAGACCAAAACATTCAATGACTTGGGCACAATTTCATCTATAATAGTTTGTGGTGAAAAACCTCTAGAATATGCATAGAAGAAGCCATTTCCTCCTATATTTGGTATCAAGTGTGTTGTGATTGGGAAGAAATTCAATGGTGTAGATGGCTATGAAATAGTGGAGAATATGCAAACAAATAGTATTCATTTCAGATGTTAATTTTCTCCAAATAAACTCACAAAGTGTAAATTGAAGCAATGGTGAGAAGCAAGTCTTTAGGGCAAGAAAACTGGATCGTCTACCACCCAATCCAAAAACTAAGTGACCACATGATGAATGACATGTCCTCCATATGCTCATAGAACAAAGTGGAGGTGGACAATTGACCTTACCACAATCTAGTTATTTTATATCGTTTGTATAGTGATGAAAAAATCACCACATTGTAGGTTACAATGCAAGACATTCAGATTTAAGACATGCATGTAAATAAAAAAAGCAGTGTTGTCTTTTACTTATGTGGAGAGTTGAAAAGTGCTTTCTCGTAGGCAAAGAATTGGTTGAGCTCAAGTTCAAGGTAGATGGAATTTTTGGTAATGTCAGGTCAAGGAGTTACTCCTGAATATGCAAAGTGGATTCCATGAATGTAATCAGTTTGGAATCCTTTGTCCAACTCTAGTAAAATGGGTTCAAAAAATGGGAAACCAAAGGCTTGAGCTGCAACCAAATAACAACAGTAACAAATATTTTAGTTTGTGCACTAAAAATCAGATTTTCCCCTTTTTTGACACATGTTCAAGAGTCAAGATAAGGCACCAACCAGCTCAATATTACTATGTGAGTTGTTTCACATATTGCAATTGGGTTGCAATTATTTTTTAACATTAAAGAATAAAAAACCATTGACCAATGTATCAGCTTGATAGGGGAGGGGTTGGTTTGAAAATTAACAATGTACATTCTTTTCTAACTAGTAGAGGATCTGGTGTATTTCATTGTGCATTTTATTTATAATTTGGGTGAATTCACTACTATGGAAATGACCAGCCACATGGTGAACAGGGACCGGGTTGTATGGACATGAGTTATTTCACTTTTTAAAATGAAACATGACGGTGAATTCATGATATTCACCTATGAAATCAATGAGTTGGCCATCACAGTAGTAGTTGTGTCCTGGCTCATTAGTGAAAGTATAGGATTCACCATATGGATATTGGAGAGTAGTATTAGGAAGCCCATCAGCTAAGATTTATTGCCTACATTTGTAAGCAAATCCCTGAAAAGGAAAAATGCTTGTGGACATGTAAAGGAATTGGGCAGCAACAATAGAGCAGCATTTGCAAGTGCGTCTGCAGAGATCATACTGGAAGAATTGTTAATACAAGACTCTTCATCACCATCTGTATCCTTCACCATTTCCAAATGGGGACTTGACATAGTAGGAGCAGGACTGAAATCTTTGTGTCCAGTACTTCTAACATCATCATCATCATGGATGCAGTTGTCATTATCATGATTGTGAATTGTTTGTGCAGGAATTTTGCGAGCTAATTGCACATGACTTGCTGAGAACAACAACAATCATACCTGCAACAACAAAAATGTGGCAATGTTGATAGACACTGCCATTCTGCACTGGTAGATTATTATGAAATGCAGTAGTATGGTTCCAAAGCATTTCAACCTGCTGGAAATTCGGCAAGATCAAAATGATCATCCTCCAGACTAGTTCACACTAGCCTAGCAGCTCAAAATCATCTAGAGATTGATTTAAAAATCATTTGTAGTAATTATGCTCTTACTAGAACATTGGGTGCGATGAAAATTGACAGAATCAGCGAACACAAGTTACTTCAGTATTACAAGAATGGGTGGCAAAAGTCTAGAGGAGGTGAAGTGGGTGTCAGTGAGTGTGGCACTCACTTGTATGAATCTGTCCATCTTTTGCTCCACCAGATGTGATATATAAGCTGAGAAGTAATCTGCTGATCAGGTAGTCCAGGAAACAAAGGAATCTTCTGCAACTTTCTGTGTGCTACTGGCTGCATACTTCAAATGTCTACTAAGATGTTGAAATCAACACCCACAAATTCAAAGGCACTCAATCACCTTCCAGATGGTTTTGTCCCTTTTGTCTTGCAGAAATTTGCAGCTGCACATTGTAAATGATAACAAAATTCATCAATTGGGAATTATCCCCATCTGCAAATCCCAACAAACCGTAAACAAATACACACATCATGAAATTGCTCCTTATTGCTGCTTACCTCTCTTTCCTGTTTTTGATTGACCAAGATTGATTGGTAGCAAAATTGTCGGAGACAAGCAAATTTGTTCTCAGCTGCTGCAAAAAGAACACATAGAGAAAATCCACACAGAAGGGCTATGGCCTGGATTTACCAGCCCCTGCCACCCTTAAAGTCCACCCCTATGCCCCTATTAAATTTGCACAATTGCATTTTTTTTCCAAAAAATAGAATCAATGGAACTTGAAGAGGTGATTCCCAATGATTTTCTCCCATAATTTTTTTTTCACTCCACAACAAAAGAAAGCAAAAAGGGAAAAAAAAACTTAGATTTTTAGCTTTAAAAGTGAATATAAACACCACAAAATACAATAAAAAACTCAGTCTTCATCCTTGATTGGAATGGTCCACATGCTTGTTTTGGAGTATGCAAGCCTTTCAAGAAACATATAGTTGACAATATTCACATTCAATTCATTCATGTTCACAAAATATGTGGTTTGCTCCTTGCCCATACAAGTGTTTTGTCCATTTTTAAAATTTGAAAGTTTACTATTCTCTCAATAAATAAATAAAATTCTGTATATTTTACATCTTGTGATAAGTTCACATTAATATCTCCAAACTTCCAATCATAATAATCATCACATTGAACTCCAACTCCTATTTAATTGCACATAATGGTCATGCCATTCATGCATTTGTAGATGATGCTTTCGAAACTAACTAGTTTTTCCTTAAACCAATTCCAGAACCTTGACAAACATCGATTTCACATTCAAAACCATTTTCATCACAATAGGATGCGGAAAATCATGGTTGTTCATGCAAGTGCAAGTTTCTGTGTAGGCAGCTTGAAAGGGATTTAAATTTGAGCAAACTTAGAGTTTCCAAACTAATATCATTTTAGGGGTAACTTAGGGTTTATATAGATGATCAGAAAAGACCCCAATTGGAACATACACCTTGCTACACATGACACATCATGTACTGTGACACCAATAGAGACAAAAAGATGCACATCAACACTGGATAAATCAATCAAAATTATCTATCACACTAATATGCGCAAAGTCAAAAAAAATGTCAATTGATAAAGAACAATGTATGAAAGTAAAAAAGATAGCAACAAACCGTCATTCAATCAAAACCTCTCTACACATTCTCTTTCACGTATAGTTAACTCAATTCAAAAAACCACCAAAACGAATAGTATTTTGTGCCTTCACACAACACATTGACACACTGCAGTTTACAGTATGCCAAAGACAGGTTTATCAATCTCCTAAAATCCATGTCTTGTTATGGAGGTACAAAGAGGACATATAAAAACCAAAAGGTTATATGAGTGTTGTACTAAAGGGTTAGGCTACCATTTCAGCTTTCCTTCTAGAATTTGATAGACTTCCCCTCAATGGGTCTAGAACTTCTCATCTAGATGCATGCACTTAGATGGAACATGCCCATCCATCATTTGCAAACATTGTACTCCAGACACCACTCACAGATTGAGACAAGTTCTTATGCCCAAAACTGTACACCAATTCATAGTCTCTTCCCTTTGGACACAGCCAAAAACAAAAGCTTGATGTGTAATAATCACCAAAGAGGTGAGTTGAGAAACAACCAATCAGCTCATCAACATGTGATGGCAAACAAAATCATCAGAAATCATGAAAGGATGAACTTAACCTGCTTTACTTACCTGTTTTACATAGCTGCCTTCGCTATGTTGGCCACAAGTGTAAGACTTTGGGCAAGCAATATGGGATAAAATGTGAGACACCATTGAGAACATCAAATGAGAACATGGGTCAAAACAATATATGGTGTAGATTTAAGGAACAACTGTGGGAGACACATAGGGAACTGATAGAACCAATATAAGAAAACAAATAGCAAAGCTTATGAGATTAAATCCAGAGATTCATGAAGAACAGGCTGGGAACACCATTAAAGATTGTTGGGAACATGTGAGAGGGAAACTAATAAAGCCCTAAACCCAAAATGAAAATCTTCAAGTTTCCCCTTTCCACCACCCTGAAAAGGAAAAAAAGCCAGGCTTGATTCTACTTATACTACAGGCTCACCTCATTGGCCACTGAGAAAGAGAGACACTGAGAAAGGAAGTCATTCAAGCCAGTTTTCTAAGTTTGATTTAAATTAGAAGTTTTTAAAACATTTCTTAAAAAATTGATCAAATCAATTAAAAATTCTAGGCCATCACAATTTCTCCTTTCTCAGTCAAATTACTCCTAAAAGTGGAATTATTAGACAAAAAACAAAAGAGAAAATCTCATCTGAAATGTATCTTGAACTGAATTTCAGTGCAGAAAAGTGTCAGGAGCATCTGGAGGAGTGCCATGAGTTTTTTTACCAGAAAATTCAGGCTTGTTCATGCATGTACTCGGATCTTTTTTCTTCCCCAGATGCCACGCTTGATTGTTCAAACCAGCATAGAACTTACAATCTCACAAATAAAACACATGAGAGCAAATTAGTGCAGTTGTCAATAGTAAGCCAAATAGCATATATATACATACACCCCTCTCCAATCAACAGCAAATTTCAATTGCATTTTTATGGGTTGTGAAACACAGTTGCTTGATAACTGGTATTCAGTCAAGATGACACATACTAGATACTATTTAGAACATTTGGAGATACAAATACCTTTAATGCATTGAAGCTTGACCACCTCTTTTCCATGGGAGCACAAGTGCTGCACCATGATTCCTGTCCTAACAAGACTCTCTTACAAGCCTCCTCCAACCTTCAAATAGCCCTCATGAAACTCACCCACAAGGGGTATCCACAGATCCTGAAGCTCATGTACGAAAAATAAATCTAAACCCTAAGTTTCTACTGCATTTGGTCTTCCTCTGCCTAGATCAAATCTACATCTATTGGATACTAGAAGGGTATGGCTTGCTAGTAATCGACAGAAAAACAAATCTGCCCATACAAAGGAATTTCACTTACGACACAACACCAACATAGACTTCCATATTATACAGTGACTCTCATGCCAAGCTCATAGAAAGAAGGATCCAAGAGACATAGAAAAGCCTGCTTGCTTGTCAGCAGATGAAAAGATAGGTGATGCACAAAAAAAAACCCATGAGAAGCTGAACCAATTCAGTTGCGGAAGAGTTGGGGGGAAATAACATATTCAAAGGCAAAAGGTCACTAAGGAAACTGGCCAGTCATTCTCAAATGCTCTAGTGTGCGGGCAAGACCAAATGTTGAAGCTGCTGCATTTCCAGCTCGGAAACCGTCACCATAGACAGGTGATGCGTCAGTCTCAATCTGGTGCAGGAAGAACTCACCCAATCGTGCACTAGTTGATGATGATGATGATGAGGAGGACCAACCTTTTTTCCGCATTTTGTCAAGTTCCTCTCTTAGCCATATGTACGACATTACTTGACATATGCCTTCCTCAATGCTGTTATCAAGACTAGGAAAGGTACCTGTAAACAAAGTGCAAATTGCCTTCAAATCAAATGCAAAGAAACTAAGTTTTAGCATACTCCTCATGCCCAACTATGCATTGGTCCATGTACCTCATCTGGACATCAAGTTGTGGTCCATCCCTATGCCTGTCTCTAATGCTAGTTATAAAGGTCCCTGTTACTAGAGATAATTTTGGAAGCATGCAGGTGTTAGTGACTGAAAGAGAAGGGCAACATTGAGATGTCCGCAAACTGCTGCAATTAATGTAGAAATTGAGGGTGCAAGGAGCCAGTGTGTACCTTTAAGACGGAGCCACGCATGCATGAGCTCATGAGCAAGAATGGATCCAGTGAGCAACCTACAATTCCCATGCCCATGCCCATGCTCAGCCTTATACACCACCTTCACAGTAAACCATGTGGAAGATCAACTACCTACAATTTCTTACTTTTGAGAAAACTGTAAGTGCACGAAAGTGGGGTGAATGGGCAGATGTAGGTTACCTTGGTAATCCGTAAAGAACAAGTATTGCAGTGACCTCACAGTGTCGAATCAACTTTTTTGACTCAGTCTCAAAATAACCACCACCCTTCTCAGAGACCTAGTTAAAACCAACACATATCGTATCAGTCTCCTGCCTACTGAGAATTTTTTAGCTTCATCTTCAAGAAATTACACTGACAATTACAAAATGTTACCTTACCCCCACAATCTCTTAGATCAAAGTTTTGGTGACAAAATGCACAGATTTAAAGCAAACTTGAACAATGAAGCTAACTGACAGCAAATTCATGAAATTTGACATGCTCTAAGGCCATCAACAAAAGAGGAGAAGCAAGGTAGCGTACAGTAGTGATGGTTTGCTCCTCTGAAAGGCAAAGTCCTCTGGTTTCTGACGTATGGATGTGTCCCTGATGACATATCAACCACCAACTTTAGACTCAGAACACACCCAATTACACAGGTGGGGGTTATGGTCTCATAGATACGTGCAAGACCTTTGGTGGGAAATGCTTTCACCAGCTGGAGTACAAGTCTAACCATGTGCTGTAGGATGTACTTGTTACCCAATAACAAACCATGCATGTGAATCATTCTGATAAAACACAAACCCAGAGGACTTAGAAGGAATTTCATGATTGTGGAGAAAACATTACACATCTTAGTACTACATCACAAGTATCTGGCTCGAGTTTCACAGCACACACAGTAAGTGCAAGACTTACATCCTTCTCAACATAAAGTGCACTGTTGAGAGCTGACCGCTCCACCAAGAGCATGGGGATCTCTTGAGTGATGGGCATCCCTAAGTGCTTGTAGAATTTCAGTATCTCCCGGAAGAGGGACTGACATCCCTTGGTGTCCATCACTGCTGACTCCTGGCATTCAGAGCACAACCTTCGACCATCTTCCAGCTTCTCATACTGTATTCCTGCAGGCTGCTCCACAAGAACAGCATGTTTGCTAATCAAAACACAACAATGATGCATATTAGACAAATCATGAAAGTACTTCACATGCACGGCCAACACACTCCCCCTTGCTGTCTCCCTCCACCTCTGCACATCTCTGTTTTCTCCATCCACTGTGGAGTCAGGGTCTGTGGACAACACAAAGCTACTGGCAACAAACAATGTCTTACTAAGTACAGTCTTTCTCTGTCTCAGAAGGACTTTTTCAGATACTTAAGCTTAGCTCAAGGTGGAGAATGGACAAGTCAGTGTAGTGTAAAAATCACAAAGGACTTAACCAGGTAGGAAACTTCCATAAACTTGATTCAATTTAGGGTGGAGAGTTCAGGGATGACTTCAATCGTACTAGGCTGAAATTTGGACTTTTTGTGGCTTGTCTGCTTCCAAATGCTAAGACATGCAGGAGGGAATGCAGATTTATCGATGCTCAATTTGTGGTGACCAAGAGACCAATCTTCATTACTCTTCATCCATCAAACTGTTCATAGGGCATATGACCAGAAGGCTGAGGCAAGCAATCTCACATTTACATATTTATTCGTAACTCAAAGCAGAGGAAGTTGAAGTAAGACTACAGAAGGAAGAGGTTGGAAATTTTGATCTTGATCTTGCTTTCTGCTGTGGGATACAACTCAACAATGGTGTAGCATTACAATTACTGCAAGATGAGTGTGCACTGGTAATTACTGGGAATCAAGAACAAAGTTAGCACTGAGCATTTGAGACCTTTACATGCACTAGAATCTACACCAAAATGTTTTGGCAACAGCATGTCACAGGGGAGACTGCATACCTCAATGCGATCACAGCTGCAGCAGCGTTTTGCACCATCTTTCTCATGAGAGGGGCAATACTTCTGGTTCCAGTATGGATGTGATCGGTACTCTATAAGCCCTTGAGCATTTGCAGGAATCTAAATGCACATGATTCATGAGCATCCAGTTAGAGTTATAACCTTATGCATCAAAAAAGCAAGTGGAAGATCATCCCAGCCATTGAAGGGTTCATTAGCTAAGAGGAGTGGAAAAAATGCAAGTGACTTATCAAATCCCAACTTCAAATCGATGAAAAGCTTCAGTCTTGGGCTGGACTCTAAATTGGGTTATGAAAAAATTGCAGTTTTACACACTTAGAAAAGAAGGGTGGACATACATATTCATGACAAATTTCACACTTGGGATGAAAGACCTCCTTGTAGCAGTTTCGATGATATGGCGCACTTCCCTGAACAGAGAACTGTCCTCCAAACCAATGAACACAACATTGTGTGAGCAACCAAGAACAGATGAACAGAAACCTTTGCAACACCAGGAATCCACGACCAGAAAGTTGTCCAGCAATCTTTCTTTTCCACAAAAGCCCTGACAAAAGAGAGAAAGATACATTCTTGTTACTTCTTAGAAGTCACTCATTGCACCTTGAGTAGAAAAGAGCCAATTTCCTCCTGAACTAGTGAAAAGGCTGGTCAATTCAACAACCTGGAGCAAAGAAATTACCTCACGGTCTGATATGGGGACATTGCAGTGCCGGCATTTGAAGCAAGAAGGGTGCCAGTTTTGGCCCAGACAGGTTAAAAATCGCCCAAATCCAAGTGTGCGGTGACAGCCAGCACAAGTTGACATTCCAGCCGATCTAACAATCCAGCAGAACCCATGTCATCCTGTCTGCAAAGGACTCACTCCAGGGGCAAATTGAGCACAAAAATGAAGATGAAGAGAAGCCTAACCTTGGTGCAGGGGCCATAATTGATTGGAATGGAGCAATGGATGGCATCCCATATGGAGCTGGGTATTGAAGGCTTAATGTTTCTTGCATTGCCTTGGATAACTCCTCTACTTCTGATTCCTCATCATCTTCTGAAAAGTTCAAAGATGGAACAAACTGAGATGCTAGAAATTCACTTCAAATTCTTATGAGAGTTTCACAACTATACAAAACTTGTTGTCAGCAGTCAGCAGTCTGATTGGATGGTCTTCATTCAATATGATCAAATGTTACTGTCCCACTCCAATTGTGCAGAGGGATAGTAACAGTAATTTCCTGACTGCGAGATCAATTTAGTTCTGCAGACATTTCACTTTGCTACCTAGTTGCAAGATGCTTCAACAAACACACAGACAATATTCAACTGCATATGGAATAGGAAAAAACATTCAAAGCATCAGTGCCACTATATGAAGCATGCAGCACCTCCTGCCATTGATAAGCCACTTTTGTCAATGCAGCTCACATTCTTCAAAGTCTGGCAAAGATTCTTCCTTGGGAAGAAGGTATCTCATTTGCAAATCCCAAGTCTGGTGAACCTTTAAGTGTGCATTATGTTTGCAGCAGGCTATGCATGCACTGGTCCGGTTAAAACTTGGTTAAAATTGCATGCTTAGGATAAGTTACAGAAAACTGCTGCTTAACTGTGTGAGAAGTATCAATTTCCCATTTCCCTCTGGTCGTGTTTTGTACACAACACACATGGCTGCCAAACCTTTAACTTGACAATCAAGCAGAGAGTTTACCAGTCTCAGCATCAGAGGTTGCCACAGGGGCATTTTTGGCAGTCTGTCGCTCGTTGTAGCCTGAGTATGAGGAACCTGCACTGTCATAGCTTGGGTATCCAGTGTTCTGATGTGTGTAGCTGCTGCCTCCATCATGGCTTGGGTATCCAGTGTTTGGATGTGTGTAACTGCTGCCTCCATCATAGCTCGAGTTTCTGCCATATGGATCCTGTGTGCATCGAAGTGACAAACAAGGTATCAAGCTTGTCCACAATAGCAAACACACCAGAACACAAGCTGAGCTTTAGTGAAGGACAATTTGTTCAGGAGACTTGTTTTAGCTTCTTTCTGCCCATGTTGCCTAAAAGCACAGCTTTGGAAATAGTCACAGAAAGGGGCAAGCTCGACAATTGATAGGAAAGCAGAAAATTGAGAAAACACCACATACATCAAAAATGTTCGGCCCTTGCCAGGTACTGGCACTGCTACTGTTGTTCCTTGGATACTCATAGTATTCTCCATCTCCATACTGTCGGACATACCCCTCGGAGGACCCAAACAGGTTATCAAGCCAATTCATCTTGCACTGTTACACGGCTTGCTTGGAATGTTCCTCCTGCCGCCAGACCTGCAACACCAACACACAGAGAAGCTCAGAAAAAAGAGAAAAAATGAAAACCATCCAAAATTCCATTTCTCAGAGTACTCAATCCATCATGAGTGACTCTCCACATTTGCCAGAAGAAGAAGAAGAATTACACAGAGATGGGACAGAGAATCACTACAAGCAGTCAGCTCAACAATCCCCATAACCGCCTGGAGAGGCAATTTGTGTAATAGTCTAGGTTACTCTGAAGTGTGAAGAACCCCTACCTGGCTGAGCTCAATTGGGTTGATGAGTATTGCCAAACAAACAGAAGGAAAACAAAGGGAACTTGACATGGAGATAAGAGTTTGACAGCAAATACTTGCTTCTTGGGTTAGCTTGGATTATTAGCTTGAATTTACTCCCAGATGTTTACAGAGAGTCTAGATTCAAGCAGTTTCTCTGAAGGCATTGCAATGTGCATTGCTGCTTGCATGGAATGGAACTCTCTCCTCTTGTGATTCATTTCAAGCTCTTATCACAGAAGCTCTCAGAACACTGAATTAGTCTAGAGTCAAAGCACAATAATAGAGTTACAGTGTTTGCATCAGGATTACCTACCAAGCGTGGTTGTGGAGGTCCTTCTTGTTGAAAGCTGTAGTCTGTGCAGATAGATCATGCAGAGCTCCAGTTGCTCTTGCTCTTGTACCGTCGTTATTCGATCGGTGTGCTCATTCGTGTTCACAAGAAGGCCAGTGAACAACAACAGAGCCGTAGTAGAGCGGGACGAACTTAGAGAAGAGCAACAGGAAGAGTAGCTTGGAGGAGCATGTGTGCATGATCCTGCTGCTGGTGTGACAACAACAATAATGCTGCTCCTCTAGAGCCTTCTGGAACACGCGAGGCGAGACCGGTGCCGGTGCAAACACCGTCGTCCTCGTTCCTTCAACGGTACTGGACATACACCACCGCAGACAAAGCAAATCTCTCGTTTTCTCCACAAAGGGAAAAACAAAAGGAAAGCTCAAGAAGCTCTGCTTCTTCTGAGGAAGAAGAAGAAAGCCTTGAAGCGTTCGCTTCCACACCACATAAACGTGCTCCCAGCGCACAGCAGCAACGCCCACACGCCGGTCGGTCCCTGGTCGAAAGGTCTCTACAAAGAAACGCGTCGTGCGTTACAACCTACAACTGCGCGCTTCCCTATTATCCTCAAAAAGCATCCACGCACATTCAAGATCGGATTTCTCCAAATCGATTGCGCGAAGTCGACGCCAGTGTAGCGTTTCCCTGGAACCTATACAAGACGGAAAACACGAATCGCATCAAAACTGATCAGAAACAAAGCACAAGAACAAGAGCATAATAGCTAGAGTCTAGAGAGTACGTGCGTGGAACAAAGCGGGACGGAGAAAAAGAAAGAAAGACAGAGCTCACGGTCTAGAGCAACCAGATGCGTGAGATTCTCAGAACCAAACATTGCAACGAGGGAAGACCTTCCAAGAATGAAAAACACAATAAGTGTTCAATAATCGTGCAAAGAACGCGCATCTCTTGCAACAGTTGTGAAGAGAAAGCTTAGCGAGAGAGAGAGAGAGAGAGAGAGGATGTAGTTAGTGATGACGATGTAAGTACCTGATGGTGCTGGTTTTGCTGCAGTTATTGGAGCAAGAAGTAAGCGCAGGTGATGATGGAGTGAAGTGGAGATGGAGCAATAACGACGGATGATGCTGGCGAGAATACGGGAGAGGAGAAGAGACTGATAAGATGAAAAAGAAAAAGAGGGAAATAAGCACCAAGCGGGCGATGAAAGCGGGTCCAGAAAAGCGACGACGATGTGAAGGCAGAAAGCGGCCGGGCCCGCCATCGCCACTGTCCTCACTGCAACGCCAGAGCTAGAGCACGGCAGGCTGGTGGAGCAGTGGCCGTAAAAGGGCGCTGGCCTTTACAAAGGGCGCTTGTCCGTGGCGCTCTCGGAACCGCGCGGGGCAAGGGCGGGAACCGCGCGGCAAGCATCGTAGTACCTAGTACCTACCTACATACTCGTCCCTCTTCAGCATTAATTGGTTTTTCCCCATCAGACCATTTTTAAATTATTTTTAAATTAAAAAATAGCATGAAATTATATTTAAAATATGATATAATGCGTCAAATTTCAATAACTTAATGCATGTTTTGCTTGCCTGCTTGTTTGTTTGGTTTTGATTTTTTTGTTCTCAATAATAAATATTTTTTAAATACAGTCTTAAAGGGACTTAAAAAGCCAAATTGAAAGTAATTGGGGTTTAATTTAAATTTAAACCTTCAAAGTCTAGATGGAGTAAAATTAAATGAATAGCGAGTGAGCTTTTAAACTGAAAATAATTAAAACCAAGTCTATTTGAGGGCGGTTTTTTTTTAAAAATTCCAATTTTATTATGCTGAAAATTTGGTGAAAATTATCCATAAAATAACAAAAGTTGTTCAAATTGTGCAAGAAAAACAAAACAAAAAATCCCAATTTTTCTTGGGAAAAACAACAAAATTCCTCCCCAAAAAAAAATCCAAGAACTAGTACTATTTTATTTTATTTTAAATTATTTGTGGCTTAAATGGGTCTCCGATGAATTATTAACAAACCCACTAATTTTTGTAATACCTTTTTTTTTGGTTTTTTTTTTGGGTGGGAATGTTTTGGGTTTAAGTGCTTATTTCTTTCTTTTTTTGGTGAGAACGTTTTGTTCATAACTTGTCCAAATTTGGTGACAAAACAAGTTTGACGAGGACGAGAATGAACCGTCCAAACTTTTTTTCCTTCCCCCAAAGAAAGAAAGAAAGAAACTAAAGAAAGGACCAATTCAACTTGATGACATCCGAAGCAATTTTTGTAAATTTTTTTTTTTGGTGTTATGGTACATGGTTGTCTCTGGGAGGGGCGGAGAGAGATTGCTCTTTGAAGCCTATCCAAAACTTGCACAAGAACCCAAGTATGTGTACAAATACATAACAAGGGCCGTATTCGGAATTCGATTGTTTTGAACCCAAATTATTATTCCAAAGACCCATCATCCCCACTAGAGTCTAGTACGAAGTTTTCATGAACCCTAGTAGGTGTTCAGAATTGACCATGCAATAAACAACTTGGAAAGGTTGGGGGAACATAACATAATAGGGTAGTTGGATCGGGTCAAGAGGATGACAACAACAACCAACCAAGAAAAAAAAAAAAAAAACCCTTGGAAAGTAGTAGTAGAGCTTTGATTGTAAAATGTCTTTTGGCTTTTGCTTAGGCTACACAAGAGTGCAATAACTATATTTATTATATTAATAAACTATACAATAATTTATGCCTTTCATCACTTTGTTTTGCAACAAGTTTTCAAACATACTTCCACTTTCTCCAAGCTTTACAATCACTACTACCTAGGTACTTCATAGATCTTTATTTTTTTAATAAAAATAATTCCATTTGTTTCAAATTTAAAATAAATTTTATTTTATTTATTTATTTATTTACTTATGTATCATTATTATTATTAATTTGGGCGGTTTTGTTTTCGGCTTAACTTTGTTGATTTTTTATTTGGTTTTGGTTCGCATTGTCCATTGACACGATCCAAGCTCCAAAATAATCATAGCAATCTTAGACTAAGTTATAGTCGGTTTTGTTGTCATCATCTTCAGTAGCAAATTCTGCAATATCGATAATGGCCCGGCCGGCCCGGCCGCCCAAGCTAAAAGATTCTCTGCTCGATGTTGAAAAAGTCCAGGGTTTCTTTCTCTCATACTAGGCTTTGCAAGGAGGCGGGTTGGGTTTAGTACTAAGTCTTGCCCCGGGACGTTGATTTTTTGGTTCCAGGGTCCCCATGTTTGTGTATATGTACCCGTCTGTCTCTCTCTCTCTCTCTCCCAAGCTTTCTTCCATGTGTTAAAAATGAAAATTTAAAGCACCCAAAGAAATTTTTAGTGTATCCCAAGGGGCACCTTATCAAGTGGAAATTCATTTTCCTCTGCAAAATACCCCCTCCAGGTCTCATGGGGAAAAAAAATGAAAAATGAAATTTCCAAACATGCTTTACATCAGATAATGGCCTTGAGTAGGGGGTAAGTTTCATGTACATGCCTCCTTGGGCAATATTACCCTACTTTTTGGGGGGTATTGTTGTTAACCTACTAGGTATTTGTTTGGAAATATGAAAAAAAAAAAAAAAAAAAAAGGGTTCCTTGAGGTTAGAGTTTTCTCATTCTGACGTCCAAAGTTCTTGTTCTTTTTCACCCTTTTTTTTCTTTTCCTCTATTTATAACAATTAACAAAGTTTGATTTAATTCTTGAAATGAAGATGAATCGCAAAGATTGATCCGGAAATCCTAAACCCGAACCATACCCATGAACTAAACACACAATTAACCCAAAAGATTAATCGATACTAACACACCCATATGATGAACATACATTCGATTCCAAAGATTGATTTGTATTAGCCATACCCATCTAGTGAACATACAATGAACTAAAATATTCATCCATGCTAGCCATACCCATCTAATAAACATACAAGCAATTCAAAAGATTCATCCATACTAACCATTACCCATATCATGAACATACAATTTGCAAGAGTCATCTATACTAGCCATACCCATATAGTGAACACACCAACTCAAAAGATTGATTGATCCATGCTAATCATACCCATATTGTGAGCATGAACTCAATTTCAAACATTTGATACATATAATAAATCCCAATAGCACAAATGGCAAATATATTATTATGTAACTTAATTAGAGTTAACCATAAAGTCTCACGATTAGGGGGGCGAGAACGGCCAGTTTCGGCATAATAGGCCATCAAACCCATAACTGGGAATGAAAATTTTACAAAGCCAAATAACTAGGACCCAGACTAGTTTTCCCACCAATTTCGGTGATAATCTGAGTTTCATCCTGTCTTTCCTTTTTCCTGAGCGCCTCCACTGCTTCTACACGGATATATATTTTCACTGCTCCTACCTGCCTGTACAACTACTATAATGACTCCCCAACCTACTGCATTAAATGGTGAGTTTCAGCATTTCATACTGAGATTTACTAAAATTTCATGACTTTGTAGATACCACTGAAAGAAAGAGGGGATAGAGGGTGAAAGGAGACCCAAAGACAAGATGAAGAAAGGGTTATGTTACAAATATACTCTAACTAGTGGGTACCTGTGACTTTCGGACACTGTGAAGTCCCCTGTTTTCTTTAAACCCAATTCATCTTTTAGTTTTTTTTAGAAACTTTTATCTTTTTTATTTTTTATTTTAATGTGTTTTTTGTTATTATTAAGATTGAGCAAAGGAACTTATGGAAAGAAATCAAAGAATTCAAAAAGAAAGAAAACCGTGCCAACCAACCTAGATTTGTTTTCTTTATTAAGGTTGAGTAAAGAAAGCTGCAAAAGAAATCAAAGAATTCAGAAAGAAAGAAAACGCCTCACGCCCCACCCAATATACACCATGCCCATCCTCATGCACTGGAACCTGTCCCTCACTTTCTTTCCATTTGTTGGAGTCCCCGTTTTAACTGCTTCAAAAACCACAGATCTTTTGAAAGAAAACTCTGGGAACAAGAAATTCCGCTTCAAAAACCACATATCTTTTTTTTAAAAACTCTAGGAACAGGAAATTTCGACCAATGGCCGGCCCGATCGACCTGAACAACGAGCTCTGAAACTACAGATTTTTTGAAAGAAAACTCTGGGAACAGGAAATTCCGACCCGGAAACCACAGATCTTTTGAAAGAAAACTCTGGGAACAAGAAATTCCGACCCGGAAACCACAGATCTTTTGAAAGAAAACTCTGGGAACTGGACGGGCCGAGCCCGGTCGGCCTGAAACCCGAGCTCCGTCAGGGACGTAGTGAATTAATAATAGATATGATATGTGCTAGCAATAATAATGCCTTGAGGATTTTTGTTAGATCTTTTTTCAGCTGGATTATAGCTACATCCCAATTGCTGGGGAAAATGTTATACTAGCTTCTGCACATGACTGCATAGAAGTTGGGAACTTGGCAGGGCAGTTCTGTTGTTTTCTGGCTATTTTAATGCTCAACTGCACAGATTCCAAATTGAGGAATCCAAGTACTCTTCGAGGTCTCCTCCTTTTGACCCCCATAAAAAGGTAATAATAATGAAGACCTTTGTGAAGCTGCCTTTGGAAAATTTTGTTAATTGGATGATTGGGGAGCAATTGGGAGGGGGTGGGGTAACCCCCCCCAAAAAAAAAGGGTTTAGATTATTATGATTGAGAACTAATCACTTCATTTCAAGCCAAGTGTCAGAAGAGCCCCCTTGGGTTGTGTGTGTGTGTGTGTGTGTGTGTTTTTTTATTAGGGATACAAACCTGGCTCTTGACTCAAGGAAAAAAAAACCCTAAAGAAAATGGTTTGATCAATTCTCCAAACAATTTGTCCTTTTTTTTAATTTTTAAATCAATTATTAAAACTTGTGCTGATTGCAAATTGAGCTAAATAATACACACTTAAGATGGTAATATGAACATTAAATTACATCTTTCATCAAATGCTAATTGCCTTTGGAAGGTTCATTGGGAGCGTCCATTGGGAATCATGGAAAGCATGGTGGGGAAACACCGGGAACACACTTTATCCCATATCCTTTGCCCAAAGTTGTGCCCTTGTAATCTATATAAGGAGACCGATGGGAGATATTCCGGTCATTGGGAGAGTCTGTATGTAATGTGAGTCTCTTTCCACGGAAGCTCAATCAAAGAGGCCCATTGCAAACAAAACAATTCACTTTGGATGCTCCCACACAACTATTATAGTGAAGAGTGTATGCATTCCTTTAGGATTTGGGCATAAAGATTTGGCTGGAACTTGACCCAATGTGTAAGTGACACTTAAAGTACTATGTGTGCATTTGGTGGATGGGTATGTTCAATAGAAATGCATACATTTAGATGGATACTCTAGATACATCAAGAGAAGTTTGTGGTTTGAACTAGTGTTGTCTGGTTCTTGATTTCAATTTTAAAGTTTTTTTTTTTTTTGTTTTGAACGAAATTTCAGTTTGATTTTGAGACTAGTTCTTTGGATTCTATAACTTTGGATTCCAATCATTTTCATAATTTTTAAAAAGTTAGTTTAGTTTTAACGGTCTAGTTCCATTTGCATTATTCATAATTAAACTCAAAAATAAAAGTGCAATTAGTTTATTCAACTAATATACACATTCCAAGATCAAGATTCTATAATATTAATGATATATAGCCAATCAAATGTAATAACTTCTTTGAAGTGTAAAATTATATTTATATTTTTCTTAATGAAATTGTACTTATTTACCTAAAGAACCTGAACCTTTTTAAAACCAGACAACACCCTTAGTTCAAGTTTTAATTGAGTTTAGAAAATAGGTCAGTTCTTCAATTAGGTCACAATGGTAGTTCCAATGAAATTTGAAACTTTTGATTTGGAAACTTTTAGAACTTGGACATTAAATTTTGACCTAAACTTTTTGAAATTTAAGAACCTTCTAACACTAGTTTGAACCTACAATAAAGGGCATTTGAAATCATTATATGATGAACTATTTGTTCTATTGGAGTGTTGGCTATTAGTGACAAACAATAAAAGATGTTGGTGGTGTGTCTTGTTTGAATTAAGGTTTGTGTGGTGTAAAGCAAAATGTGATGGAAGAGGTCATTGAGAGATATAACAATTGAAGGTGGAAGCAAGTAGTTGAGAGTTTTGCAATGAAACTTGAACATGTGTAACTTGCATTGATGAACAAGTACATTTATAAGCAATAGGTTTTTGATTTGTTAATACTTGAAGTTTTTAATGTTCTTTGAATTAGTCATGTAATGAATATTGAAACTTTTTATTTCTCACTATTTATGTTCTTATGAATAATTGAGGCATGAAGCTTTAAATTGGTATTTACCTTTTCTATCATTTGATTCATTAGGACATGAACCATTAGATTTAGCAATCAATTAGTTAGTTTTTAAACTTGTTAAGACATGTTTCATGTGTAGATGTGATTTTATATTATTTTTATTTTAAAACTCATGATCAATGGTTTTATATAATTTCATATTTTAAAATTCTAACAAGGTGGATATCCATGATTTTTTTTAATTATTCTTTAAATACACACCATTTCAACAAATTGGTTGGTGAAATGTTATGTCATTGACTTTGATTTTGATTGAGTTAATGAAAGTAAAGTTTATATAACATTTGTTTGAAATGTTTGTGTTATTATCTATTATGTTTATGCATTTGTGAGAAAGTTCGGTCATGCTTAAGATGAAAGGTTGGTGTCTTATTACTAATATGAAAGAAAGGTTGGGACTAGTGGGTTTGCAATTTTTCCTATTTGAAAGAAGCTTTCTCCCAATTTTGACAATTTATATTTTTATGGAGATTTTTTAATGGAGTTTTTTAGTTATTTTAATTTTTAAACCCTGTAATTTTGCATCTAGCACATTTTTTCAAATTCAATAACCTTTTAGCCTCATCTAAAATCCTAGTTTAGTTCCATGTTTTATTTAAATTGACTAATTAGTTAGTAATCTGATTTAAATAATTAATTCAAATAATTAATTATAAGATAATCCAAATGATTAATAATTCAAATTCTAATTTTGAATTCAAATCACGACTTATCTTATAATTAATTGTAATGATTAATTCAAAAAAATTCAAATGTATATTTCAGATAATTAAATATTGATAATTAATTTTCATATATAATTATTAAATAACCATCTAATTAGTTTTATAGTCTACAAAATTAAAGTCAAACACAAAGAATGTGAAAGAATAATTTTTTAATTGTAACTTAATTTGCAACTAATGTGCAATGAAAAATAATAATCCATATGTTTTGTCTTTGAATTTATATCGCAAATCATATAAAGAAGGCGAATTTTTTTGTGTGCATTAAAATACATGTGCCAATTTGGGATGAGCTCAAAAAAGTTTAACCCTAAAAAAAAAACATAAAATATAAATAAAAATATTTATATGGTTAATTTTCAACTCACTTACCTTTCTACCTTTTTATTTATTTGCCTACCTAAATAAATAAATAGTTGGTTCTACTTTTTTACCTACCTATCTAGGTAAATAAATAAGTATGTAATAGGTAGGTCCTACGTACCTATGCCTATGTATCAAATATATAGATACTTGAATTTTGATTTTTTTAATTTTTTCAATTAACATGCCATATAAAAGGAACAATCACAATGGATGGTGGAGATCAATATTTCAAAAAAAAATTGCCCAAAAATCCCCATAGTGTCACATATTAGATTTTGATGAATTGATGAAAAATAATTTCAACATTTTGTTACCATGATAGATTTAAGTTAATTTCATTAAAGTTGCATAGTAGTCATTTTTACATAATTGTAATTATGTTGCACAAGTTGCATATGGATAAAGTTTCACATACGGTGGATTGCATGTGTTACAACTCATGCAACTTGTTTGATAGCACTTGTGCATGTAGAATATATGTTGAATTGCAAATGGTCATTACAATTCAAATACCCAATTACAAGGCTAGTTGTAAATCATCCCATTTTTTCATAATGTTGTTGAGGATCACATCCAACTATTATGTACATGTTTAAATTTAGATAAGTGGGTTGTGACATTTCATGGGACAAAATTACATTCATGAACCAATTTTAATTTGATTTGCATAATGACATAAAGGATTTACTATTCACTATGCCATATTTTTCAATGTTAAACAAACCATAACACAAAATATTCATTGAAATAACATGCTTTTAGAATTCCAACAATAAAAACATTGGAGAACCATCATCAAATTAAAAGAGCATTACACCTTGCCACCCTAACCCTTGATAGCTTCACCAAAAGACAGGCCCATGCAAAATTACATGATTCAAACCCTTCATGCAACAAATGAAGCAACAACAATGGTGTGCAAACAATTTTGTTTGTATTGTGGAGAACAAGTTCAAGTTGTTCATGAATGTCCAAAGAAATGTGGTCAACATATAACACATGCCATTTTTATTGCAAAGCCATAACTTGATGAATCAAGAAACAAATACATGTGTTTAATTTTACTAGGGACGATGAATCTAGACCTTGATGTGTAATGTGATGAAAATGGTCCCAAATTATCTTTGGACCCAACACCATAGTTCTTGTTACCAATATTGTCAAATGTAACAAGTTTGTGGTAATGGAAACCCAAACATTTTTTTATTTTGGCACATTTGCATGCACTATAACAAAATGCATCCATTTACGCTAAATGATTTCACTAGAATTTGAGTGAAATTCACTAGTTTTAGTGAATGGGACCTAATGGGAATGCAATGAATTCACTAGTCCATTGAACGAGGATTAGTGAACTACACCCATATTTTGTAATAGTGATGTTTCATTGATTAAAAGTTGATGTGACAACATAAGTTAACATTAATGATTTTTTTTTTAATGGTGGGTCAAATCACAATCAAATAAGCCAACAATGACAAGGGACCCAAAGATTGTGGCTCCTTTTATGGTCATTTTGACTTTTTCATAGAAAGGAAAATTTGAATGAAACCTTTTTCAACATATTATTAAAAATATTTAAAATTTTCCAATACATCGTTTTTTTGTTAATTTTTTTGAATTTTTTTGGGTTAAAAATTTAAGTTTATTAAATTCTACATTTCATCTTGAAAATTTATCATAATTTAAAATCATACTAAAATATGTTAACTATTTTAAGCTTTAGTTCCTTGTATCATGAGCTACAATTTTTTTTGGTATACTTTCATTCCATTAATATGCCCCATATATTCTTGAATTCTAGAACTTTAAAACACATTTTGAATTTCTAAAAAATTTCAACTCCATAACTTTTTAATTGTGAATTTTTTTTGAGTGGGTAGTAGGTTACTATCATTTCATTTTTTCCCCATCAAAATTATATATTAAAAGAGTCCTTAATTTAATCATCTTCAAAATAAACTATTTTTGATATAATTGTTGTTATTATTTTTAATTATAAAAATATTTTGCTAGTTTCGATGGCCCTTTTTATGTTTGGGAAAGGTGGAAATTCATCACATTAAAAACCATTGTCTTACATCATTAATACTTATTTTTAAGTTTGCAGTTTTTTTTGGATAAGGTTTATAATCATTTTGAATATTGTTTATAATTTCTAAAATAAACTTGATGTTGGAATTTTTTATGGGTATAAGTTAGAGTTATTAAACTTATTTTCATTTTTTTATTCATTAGGAAGATTTTTTTCTCTTTTCAAATTATCGGCAAACTTTTGTTATTTGTAATTCTTGTTGAATTTACATTACTTTTCCAAAAAGAATCACCAATTGTTAAAATTTTCCACTAACAAAAATGTTGGGGCGGGGGGGGGAGGGGGGGGATCCAATTATTTAATGCCAATTTTTCGCCAAATTATGTGGCATTTATTTCCACAAAAGAAGTTCAAAACATTAGAAAATGTATTTAGGTGTGGGGTAAAGCATTGCCCTGAACAATTTGGCAAGTTTAAGCCCATGTGAAAATGAAAGTGTAAGAACTTATGAAGAATTGAAAGGGGTTCCTTACCCTACATTAAACAAATTGAAAAAATAGTTTGTTCACCTATTGTGTTAACCTAAAAAGTGAAATACACATTGCAAACCCATGCCCACAATGGACTAAACCCACTTCAAATGCAAAGGATTTTTTTCCAAAATCTATATACACAATTTTATAACAAATTAAAACCAAAGATTATTTAGGTACGAAGTTCAACAACTAATTTAAATAATTAAATATAGAGTTCAACCAACTTGTCAACATTACAGAAACATTCAATGTGTGTACCTAAAAAACATGACCCTATGTTTAAAAATGTTTTTTCAGGATTTTAGTTGAAGTTCCAAACCTAACAAAAGGTTAATACCATACTTTGATTATTGCATTGGTTCCAAAAACAGGTGTTAACATGGTTCCAAGCTATCAAAACCTAACCCTAAACCCCCCAAATTTATTAATGCGAACTAAATATTTTAACAACACTAGTTGAAACCTTTAAAATAACAAAAGCCCTTGATCAATCACACTTTCAAATGACATAAATCCTTTAAAGAAATTTCTTATGTTTTTGCAAAACACCTTACATTTATGAATTTAAAAAAAACAATTAGGATGATATCATGCCTACTTTTTAAGGATAGGAGGGATCTTAGACCTACTTATAGGTGTAAGAACCTTTTCCTCATATGATGTGTGATTTAAATATGTTTAAGTTCATGATAATGTATCTTATTTGTTTTATGATGGGTAAACCTTATGGAAGGGGGACATTTTCAAAACATGAAACCAAATTCAATTATTGTCTTGTTCTAGGCCTTTCTTTTATAAACTGTAGCACCTTGGGACTTTACCATAACATTAATGTCCCATATAAATGGAATTAAAAATGAAAGTTTTTAAAATTTATGATTCAACATGTTTTCAATAATGATATGTTGATCATCGTGTTGAGTTAATAATCACAAGTATGTTGTCTTGTGATTTCCATTTTTATTATGAATGGCTATAGTTGATTTCTATAGCATAACTCATCTTCTTCAATTTTCTTGTGTGTTGTTCATGCTACATTCCACATACTGAACATTTCATGATGCCAAATTTTTGACCAAATAAAAAAAATTAATGGTGAAATTCCCTCAAATTATTTTTGAACATAATTTTTTATTCCATAATTTTATGGATGAATTTTTTATTCTATCATTTAATTCTTATGGATTAATTTTTTTCCATAATTTTATTTAACTAGAGCTTCGTGAAACATGATCTAAATCTATATGCTATGACATTTGTTGAATAATATAATGTAAATTCCATTATAAATGTATTTCATGGCTATGGTTCTAAATGCCATTACTTTCAAAATGTGTTGACTATATTACTATCATTATGCTAACATCCACCCCATGGTCATGGGTTCTTTTTTTAAAAATTTAAATAAACCTTTTTTTTTTCAAGTTAATTTACCTAGTGTCGTTCACAACAATGGATTTCTCCCTCCTCCAAAGGTGCAACGACTTCCCTCAAACCTAATTATAAGTGTTGGCAACAATGGGTTTTTTTTTTCATTTTTTGTCAAATGTCTCATTAATTTTTTTTAGAAACCTATGTTGTTGACTAAAAATTGGTTTTGAATACTTTAAATATCTTTAAACTACTTCATGCCATTGGTGATAATAGATTTTTGAACTAAATTAAAATTTAATTTTAAGCACCTTGATTAACTTTCTTCAAACAACCTACTATCATAAATGACAATGGGGCTTTTCTAATAACTAATTATTTTCAAAACACCCTAGCTTTTCACAAAGTAAATATATAATGTTGTTGACAACAATTTGGGGGGGATTGTTGGGGGTGGGGGGGGGGTGGCTTACTCATCACATGACAATATTTTTAAAAGTGAGTTAACATTGTTCATGAAAATGATTTTTTAAAACTATTTGGTCACATCATCATATTTTCCCCTACTATCACAATTTCATTATCCATCATTATTAATTGACATTCAAGTTTTGGATATTAATACTTGGACAAAAATTGAACATGGATATAAATCATTTTAGATATGCTTATTTTTCAATCATGGATGAATTTCATCCAATGCTTTATTTATTTAATTCAAATCATTAAAAATCATCCATGCAAAAATGACATTCATCTATATAAAATCATTCGTTTATGAACATATTCATCCATGTAGGTGGATTGAAATCACATTAAGCTTTAAGTTCCAAGCTTTTCACTCCAAGTTTAGGCTTTATGTTCATGCACAAACCACCCTGAATTTTTAATGCATATCACCACTTTGAACACCTATTTCATTTTCCTTGATATCATTTTTTTTGCATAATAAAATATTCATTGAATTTTGTGCACTTTTATATGTTTAAAAACATTCACCTATTCATCCTTAAGGACCTAACCACCAAGGAGGAGGGGGAATGATGGGTGCATTCATACATTATGTGAATCCAACGTGTTCATCTTCTTTGTGGTTCCTCGAATCATGATTCCTTTGCCTTTAGAGTTCAAAGAAATTATGTAAAGCTTTGATTGACGTAGATTCATAATTATTTGAATCACTTTTTTAATAAAAATTTAAAATGATTTTTTTAATAAAGGGTTTTTTCTTGGAAAAACAAACTTTGTATTTTGCACACACATTGTGAATCTTCTTCATTTTTCCATTCAAGTTCGAAGAGGTTATGTAGAGCACACCCTACTTGTTTCTATCACTCAAAATGAACAAGAAATGATGAAGATATTCAAATGTTCAATCATGCATGTACATTATTTGGTGATGGTTTTGGTTACCTTATCGCACCAAATTTTTCATTTGTAAAAGCATTTCCACCACGCAATGATCAACTACACCCTTACATTAAAATAAATAAATACTTAATACTTAATGTCCTTAACCACAAACATTAAAACAATGAAAGACCATTTACACCTTTACACTTAAATTAATAATTTTCACTAACCAAATTCATAGTCGAAAATTTTGTTTAAAGATATTGAAATGACCATGACATTTTGAATTGCTTTTATTGAAGAGACTTAGGATTTGCATTATCCTTTTGCATGATTTAATAAAAAAAGGGCATATTTATTATTGCAAGGTGGAGATGCTCTAAGGTTGGTTATGGAATAATCCTCTTCATAAAACATGACGCAAGTGTTTTTGGATTAGAAGAAAATCAAAATCAAAATAAACATTAGACCGTTCAACCCACACATGTAGTTTCAAATGTTAGCGAATTTTTTTATTAGAAGTGGCAGAAGGATTAAAGTGTTGTTAAAATCAAAATTGGAACTAAAATCTTCACAAAAAAATTGAAAACATGTTCAAGTTTTAAAAGTAAACACATTGATTTTTTTTGGAAAGTCAGCAAGTAGGCTAAATTTTTTAAGTAATTTCTTATAAAACTTGGTATTTTACAAATTCAATTTTAACTTGTAAAACCTAATACATTCACAAATTTGAATTTGAACTCATTGAATAACTTAAAAGTTATATACGTTTCAATATTGGGAATTACCCAATGTTTACAAGGAATTGGACCCTTTTCTTTTTTATCTAAGTCCGAGTGTTCTTGAATTTGAAAAAAATGTTTAAATCAAAATCACAAGTCTAGAAATTTGAAGATTTGGGCTCAAACATGCACTTGAAAAACTAGCAAGAACTTTTTGAAATGTGAAAATCAAGATGAGATGTTATTTCAAAAAGGAAAAAAATGAATAGCATTGTTAGTTTCAAGCATTGTTGAATGTTTAATTGAATTTACAAAGAACCATTGGTTTTAATTTTTTAAATATTTCGTTATCAAAAATGTATCCATTCATATTAAGAGTCAAAGAACTATCAATCCTCATTGTTTGAAAAACTTTGAAGAACCATCGATTTTCACAAATGAACAAGCAATGAATTGGTATTTGTATGGCTAGTTTATTTCATTCCTTTCAAAAAAATTAAAGTTGTAGTTATATACTATAACTAGGTCCTTGATTTTGTGTTAACAATTGGTAGGTATAGAAAAATTCAATTTACTTTTATATTTTTTGAAGTTGAATTTATTTTTTTCCTTTTTCAAAATGCGCTTTGAGGAGCTCCAATATTTTGACCCCTTCCAAATTAAAGAGAATAAATATCAAGTTTGCTTAATTTGAAAACATAAAATAAAAGCTACATGTGCTTCAAAATATTTTTTTATCTCTTTTCTTTGGGTGAACCATGTGAACTTGGTTTGAAAGCAACATTTTTTTCTTTTTGGTGAAAATTTCAAAATTTTAGCCTTCAAACAAAAATATGTCATAAATTCCTTACCTTTGAAAAGAAAAAATCAATGTTTTGAGAAAAACCTGTATTTGTCACCTATTGACACACTTTTTAATTTAGGGACAGCTTTTCATTAAATTTTCACTAATTTTTATGTTTCAATAGTTTGCTACAAACTTTTCACCAATTACAACTAGATCTTGGTTGGGATGTTAATAAATTATGTTAAAACTTGTGAGTGACATTTGTTAAAAAACCATCCTTGGAAAGGTTCATTTTAAGAGCATCCAAAGCAACAAATATGTACATATTTATATTAAACCCAATTGCTGGTCTATAAATTGAAATTTCATATCAACAACCAATGGGAGCAAGGAACAAGTTTGGTTGTTGTATTTGAGGAAAAAATTTTGCAAGCTAAATGTAAAATCTTAAAATGACATGGAATGGCTAACATCATGTTTCCTAAAATGTTTCCTTTCCCTCCTTTTCCTATTTTTCCATTTTCCAAACATGATGTTAAATATCCCTTAACAAGCTTTGTTTAAATGTTAGTGTGGTGCCTTGCATGGAGCTACATGATGATGCCATAGGATTTTATTAATGTTGCCCTAGTTATAAGTTAAATAAAGTAAATCCCAAAAAATAGGTTAATGATAAATATCCTCACAATTTCCTAAAAGTTGGTTTTTTGAAATTGGTGTTGGACAATAGAAGATGTAAAACAAAAAAATTGTTTTTTCTATTCCTACATGGTAAAACAAGCCAAAAAAACACACAACCATGTAGGGCACAAAAATATAAGCATGTACATAGTTCATTAAGGGTTATTTGGCCTCATCCTTTTGCCAATAAAATGTGAGTTAGTGCTAAGGGATCTTATGCATTGTTTCTTTGTGTCCAAGGGGTCCAATTTTTTTGTCATTACCGAACTACCTGGGTGGCTTTGGCATTTTTTTTGCTGAATAATTAATTTAATCCATAATTTTAATTCAGCAACTATTTTTTAAAATTTGAAAATTTTGACATATGTGTAATAATATATAAAATAAAATTCATCATCACTTTTAGAGTATTTCATTGTGATAGTGGTCAGATGGATGTTCAGTGACTGAATTGGCCAAGCAGGTCCGTGGTTCAATGCTGCAAATTGAATGTGTTTTTGAAATTTTTTGATTGAAAATGGCTGAATGTTTTCTTAAATTTTTTGCAAGACTGAAAATAATTTAATTTATACTGAAGCTGCCCAGTTACTACGGTAATATGTTAAAAACTTACTCTTCACACAACGAAAAATAATTAACAAAAACATCCCAACCCACATCCCTAAAACACATACATGAATTACATTTCAACAAATTTGCAACACTTGATTTTTTTATCATAAACTTCTTTTGTGTGGTTTTTACTAAGTTGCATAATTAAATTTTGTGCAAACCTTAAACGCAAATGCATCTATAAAATCCCAACAAAAAAGAAAACATTTCACACAAATAATGTTTATGTTGGAAAAGTAATAAGGTTTGTCACCTTCACAAATGTTGGTTGTAATTGGTGTTAGTCAATTATATTTAATTTTCAATATAATGTCATGTGGGGAGAATATGTGTACACACAAAATATCAAACACCCATATTTCACACATGTATGGCTATTTGTTCAGTACAAAATTCACTTATTTGAACACTCAATATGGTTTAACATTAATATATTTGAAGATTTGATTGTAATCAACAATTATTTATAGGGCTAAATTTTGCAATTTACCTTACTTAATTAAAAATAACATAATATACCAATATAATTTTTTGTGCATAAAACAAATATCAAAATTTTGATTATATTCATTTTATGAATGATTTTGTTGCAATTATTAAGCCAAACATCATGTTTGACAATTGATTAAATTTTATTAATCATTCACAACAAAAGAAATGATCTACTTGGGAGATGTTTGGATGCACGTAAAATAATGTAAATAGGGTTATTATTATCATTTGTCAAAGTGACATCCAATAAACATGGCCTTGTTGAACCTAAAGGAGCTTAATACCATGTCAAGCAAGGTCTTAGTTGAATTTCAGTTAATTTTTAATTTAAGATCATTTGTCAATTATTTCATATTTTTCCTGAAAACCTTCTTGATAACCAAGTCAAAAATCAATATCTAGCCAATTGTCTTGGTCATAACCAATGTCCTTTGGGTCAACTTTTTGATGTAACCAAAATGGTGATCATTTATAGTAAGATTTTAACCAAATTTTACTATAAAAAAGTAATAAACTTAACAAAATTTAAACATCTTTCTATATTCTTGGCAACCTATTGAAACCAAATATAAAAATTTGGATTAGAAAAAAATGGCAATTGAAAACCCCAAAAAATGAAAATATCATTAAATTTTGCTAGAAATAGAAATGTTAGCAGTAAATTGTAACCGGTGTTGGATACATATTAGAAATGACCTATGTGTGTTGGTGGTGTGTTTTTTTAATAAAAACATGCACTATAAAACAAACCATGGTTTCCATGTTAGTAGTATTCCAAATAAACTAACTATAAAATCAAGGTTACTATTATAAAAGGACAAAGTAAGTTTATCTTGACAAACGTGAAAATTAGGTGTGTTTGTTATGGTTAACTACAATTGCCTTTAAATTTCTAATCAAATTGAAACCAATGCTCTACACATGGCAGATGCAAACACCAATGTGGATTCTAAAGCTTAAGTAATGTCTTTCAAATAAATCATTCAAACTAAGACATGAATTGCCACATTCCATAACGTCATTTTAAAGCTACTTTTGATGTTATATAAGTGCACTAAACAATATGTTTTGAAATAATCACCACCAAAAAAAAAAGTAACATGGAGTTTTCACCTTTTAACAATGTTGAATTGAATCAACTATTACAGATAATGATTCAAAATTCTTTTGATGAAATTGAAATTATTGAAAAAGATTTGTGAATTAATGTAATGTATTAAAAACTGAAAATTGAAAGTAAATTATAATTAAAGATAAATGAATATTTATCTTATGATGTCACAATTGAAACCCATATAGTTATGAGATTTTTAGAAAATATTGAATTCAAAAAAAAAGTTATATGTGAATTTTTGGGCCAATTCAAAATAATGTAATTTTTTGCAATTTGGAATTTTTTCATTAATATCAATTAATAAATTATTTAAACTTGAATATTAAATATGAAAAAATCTATATGAATTTATAGCCCTTTTCAAAAAATAATTGAATATAATTTTAAATTAATGTAGGAATTCTACATTTTGCATCTAACATTTTGGTATAACAAATTTCAATGTTATTATGAAACTTTAAAAATTGATTATATAGAATGGTGAAATAACACAACTATTTGTTCACTACAACAACCTATCCACAATTCAGTGAATTTTTAATTATTCATTATAAACTAAATTTTAAGTTTCAATTTAAAAAATATAACCATACTAGTAAGCACTAATAACATTTTAATCAACTTAAGAAGCACTTAGTCAAGTTTATAACATAAATGAATAGTCCATTTTGATTGAAACAAAAGTTATTCAATTTCCAGTACGACTAAATATTTGGAGCAAAAAAAAAAGAATGTAAAAACTAGGATTTGTGGTAGTGACATCATATTACCAAAAAAATTGAATGAAAGGTAGCATTTAAATCATACAATTCCTCTTTTTACGATTTTCTCTTGTATCATCCGAAGGTGAACAAGTACATCCATTCACTACTTATTAATTTCTTTACATTAATTATTCTGAATTTTTAAGTAAATTATTTTTAAAAACTTAATGCATATTGATTTATGTTATGGTTGATTTATTCACAAAGGAGTTGTTGGTTTAGACTATGCCAAAAACCAAATGTTCTAAAAGGAATGTTAAGGGTGGTAAGATGCAATAGGTTTTAATGTTCAAAGATACATGTTTAGAAAAATTTCAATGTGTTTATGTCATTGTTTATATTTTGCACAAATTCAATGAACACAAGCAAGTTGTTTTTAATTTTTAACCCATGTAGCCTTAAGAGCGGGTGTAAATTAGCCCCAATCACTAATGACCATGACACCCACATATGTGCCTAGACAAAGGCATGTCCCTTCTCACAACCATGAATTCATATGAATGAACTTTATTCCACAAAAGTTCAAAATTTTCATCCATAAAAATTTTCCCCCATATTCATCAACAAAATTCATCCAATCATCCATTGAAAGGTCAAAAATGAGATATAGTTCATCGAGCTTCATCCATGGAATTCGGATGACATTATTGCAAAAAATCAATTGGTAGATGAAATAAACTTATGGATGAAATAGAAATATTGAAGATTTTCTTGGATGAAATGTATTTCATCCTAAGCTGTCATGTATGAACTTCTATTCTGTGAGGATGGCTTTCATTTCCACTTCATGAAAATAGATACAAAGAAAACATGAAATTTGAACTCAAAACCAATCCTTGGGAGGAGGGTATAAAGGGTTATATATATATATATATGTGGGAAAAAAAATTTGAATTTTTTTTGGAGTTTTTTTTCTGTTCTTTTTGCACAAATTCAATTAATTAATTATACTAATTTTGTTGGAAAATTGACCAAATTTTTGGAAGTTTTACCTTATTAGAACCGGCTTCACATTAGTCGAACCGGTTTTATGGGTGAAAGTGTTTAGACTGTTTAGATTGGAACGGTTTTTTTTGGGTGTTCGTATCGCATTAGATCCAGCTTTTGGAAGTTTTACCTTATTAGAACCGGTTTCACATTAGGCGAACCGGTTTTATTGGTGAAAGTGTTTAGACTGTTTAGATTGGAACGGATTTTTTTGAGTGTTCAGAGTGTGGACACAGTAAGTAGGTAGATGTATGTGACATAGCCGTATTGGTGATCTTCCAAAAGAGGAATTAGCCAAATTTGGCTACAATTCAGAAAGCAAAGTGATTTTATTTTTTAAAGAATCCTGCTATTTGATGGGTCCTGCTGAAACCTATTGTTTTAAAAAATATGGCAATTTCAGAAAATTTTCCCCTTGAAGACAAATCTGGTGATTTCCACACATTGTTTTCACAAAAATCCTTTGTATGATGAGTAGCACTGGGATTTTATATTTATTTTTCTTATGGGCTTTCCAAGTGACAAAATATCACTGCCCCTCAATAAAAATTATAATTATAAATATATAATTATAAATTTTAAAAATTTTAAAACTAAAAAAAATTAGTTATTTATTTACATTTATTTATTTATTTAAAGCACACTGATTAGGGCCCAAAATAACCCTAAAAAATATGGTGGTTAAATTTTTTCAGTTATATTTCATTCTTTGTAACTAATAGAGAGAAGTTGATTGGAACAACTTGGGCCAGATCTACAAAGAGATTTTTCAATGGTGGTGTCCAGACTCCAGGACTCCAGACTCCAGAGTGATGGATGGATGGATGGATGGATGGATATAAGCTAACTCAGAAGTTGTACTGAGTGGGTCATGGATGTAAGTAGTACTGCCTGGTTATGGATGTAAGTAGTACTGAGTGGGTCATGGATGTAAGTAGTACTGCCTGGTTATGGATGTAAGTAATACTGACGCGTCATGGATGTATTATTATGGGGACTAATTTGACTGCAAACACTGGAGTAAGAAGCATTAGCAGTCAATGAATGAATAAATGAGTGAATGAATGATGAATGAATGAATGAATGAATGGGGAGGACTGAGCAAATGAGTGTTTTGGCCTGGCATGATTGAATGTACTGAGAAAGATTATGAGATTTTAAATACTTATTCGATTATTAATTATTAATTATGTGTAAGTTATTCAAAGCTTTTCTGAATCAACAACAAAAACCCAATTATTTAAATATCAATAATATAAACTACAAAAATAAATGGTGTCTGTGCATGTCTGGACTCTGAAGCTTTCCTACCTACGTACAAACCAACCTACCCTAGAAACCTACCATAACCCCCCTTTTATGTACATACCCATAAAACCTACTTTGTTCCTCCCAACCTCCTTGGCAAAAAATAGAGTGGGGTGGACACATAAATATTTATTTATTGATATTCAATTTATATATATATAATTTTTAAATAATTAAAAAATTATACCAGGCTGGTACTAGTATTGGGTCCAAGACTGATTTTGGGCTCGTATGTACTATGAAGAAGGTGTGTAGTGTATACGTAGTATTTGAAACTCACTATTGTAAAACTCATACAAGGCTAACATTATTACCTCAAGTTCACCCTTTTAATTTTTGGCAAAACATTTTGGCAAAAAAGGAGAATTAAAATTTTAAAATTGAAAATGAAACGATTTTGGAGGGATTTCAATCACCAGATTTCGAGACATGGTTTTTCAGTGTATAGCCAAATTTTTAGAAGGATTTATTTAAAGTTTTGTACTTCATATCCAGTTTGGCTAAGTATTCCTTGGGATGATTTTCAATCTTTTCAAACATCTTCTTCCTATGGATGATTGCCATTTTGGCTACAAACAACTATTCCTATTTTTTTTTAAACACTTCTCAGGTCCCTCCATGAGACTGGTGTTTTTCTACATTTTTCTCAGATTGAAAATTTGGCGAAATTTATCCAAAATTTTAGCAAAATTAGTTGAAGTTTACAGTAGAAAAAAATAAAATCCCGATTGATTTATTTATCAAAATAATAATAAAATTTTGCCATGGGGAAAAAAAAAAAAAACCGCATGAGACAAAGAAAAAGAGATAAAAGGGTACAATGATTTGCATTCCCACCCAGTTTGTCGAACTGCACGGAAGAAATATTTTTTGAGATTGGCATTCCTTCTACACAATCACATTCTTTGCATGCTGTTCAACTTTTGTGTTTTTTCACAAAAGGTTTGAATGGGGTGATGGCTTTCTCGAGGTTTCAATGGCTTTTTCTTTGTTGTGTTTTTACCCTTAGCTTTTGCTATTCCCAAAATCATTTTGGTACCATTACCCCATCCCTTCCCCCCAACCCCACATAGTGCTCCAATGATGGAAAATCGTTGGTGGGTAATATTAAAAAAAAGTGGGTAATAATAGTAGGTTAAATTATTTTTTAAAAGGGTGAGATTTGAACCTCTTGGTTGATGGATGATTGGTTCACTAACTAGTTCAACAACAAAAATGTGTTGTTGTTGTTGTTGTTGTTCATGGGTTGTCCATGGCTCATTCCGAAGGCAATTTCAAAAATAATTATCACATTTTTTAGCCTAATTATTTTATTTCGTTTCTAATAATTACTTCCTTTTCTTATTAAATTTCTTAATAACTATTTCCTGCACCTCCTAAGAACTACCTCTATTTTATAATTATCTCACTCTTTTTCCCTATCCACCAAAATGGATATGAAAAAATAAATTGACATGTGTCTTTTTATGTCCATGAAATGTATATTGATTTTAATTAAATTTCAAATTGACATAAATAATGATGAATTATTGAAAACCATATGAAAAAATTTAAATAAAATAAAATAGTTGATCATCACTAGTAGTGCGCAGCACCCCCAGAACTCAAATGTGACAATAAATTTTCTGGATTTATACATTTTCCACATGATATTGTGGTCTCCACAAGGCCTTGTTACAAGATTGACTGCTTATCACATCCACCATAGCCTCTCTCACGTTATAATTGTCCAATTTTTCATGTTTATGAGTGAGGCTAAGGAAACCATTTAACACTATGGTGGATGTGATAAGCCATTAGCAAATGTCTAAAAGAGGGGCCATGTGTGGGTGAACCTACTTTGAGAGTAGCTCCACCAATACTTCATGTTTGGGCCTCCAACAATATTTCTCACATCCAAGATTATTTAAGGATGCCACTGCTCATCTATTGCTTCCCAAGCCCCACCCATAGACATGAAACTAAGATTGTAAAGGGTTAAAAATTAGGGTAAAGACAAGGTTACTTTACAGAGAAGTCTAATAAGTCAAAGATAAATTGCATGGTGACTGGTGGGTCCATAAGAAATTCTGCCAGACAATTTTCCATTGTGAAATGGGCCATGGCTATGGGTGTCTTTTGGGCATGTTCAAACAAAACAAATTCAATGAGTGCATGATGAATTTGATAATTGAAAAAAAACCTGCAGCCTAGAGAGTACTGTAGAAGCACCAAAAATTGTCAGAATAAGTATATTGAAATTCTTTTTCAAAATTAAACAAACACTTATTTTAAAATTTCAAAAAAACACTTGTTAATAGCTTGACAGATTTCTATGTGTTGAAGTATTTTTGAGTTGCATGAGCTACTAAATTTCATTCATCTGAGGACCTAAGAACACAGAAATCTCAGCCTTATTCATCCTACAAATCTCCTACAAATTAGGTCCAAAGATGGTGCATTCAAGCCAACAAGTGCTTTTCAATTTTAAAAATATTCTAGCATGATTTGGCAAAATTGGCGAGTGTGGGCAGCTGGCCATACACTAGTGACCCACCCATGCTCGCCAAGTTTCTGCCAATTTTGCAAGTTTGTGTTCAGCTACTGGCTTGACTATGATGGAACCCTAACCTGGAATGAAGAGGTCTGTGACTAAAGCTTTCTACACACAGATGGTTGTGTCTTTTCGTGGATCTTGATTGCATGAATGAAGATGGGTAACCAGTCTGTGCTTTTTTTTTTTTCTTTTTTTTTAAATAATTTATTTTTGTAAGGTAGCTCAAGTGGCAATCATCTCCTAAAACAATTTTAGAAAATCTGGCTACAAATAACAATGATTTTTTTTCATTTTTAAGAAAGGCTCCTTCCTTCTATATCATTTGCTAGCCTTATGGAACTTAATACAAAAATCTATTTTGTCTAAAAAAAATCAAACCCTAGTAAGAGTAGGATTGCCAACATTAGCATAATGGCCTATAGACAATAATCTATCTATGAAGGAAAGTTGTTTATTTGTTACATTGAGGTCTCCCAAACCATGGCACCTCTTGTTGTGCTCTTGGTACCATTGGAAAGCTCTCAATGAGTAGGGTGTATCCAATTGATTTCATAATATTTTAACCTATGGTAGAGAAGTTATTGAATATTGAACATATTTTCCACTCACAATTTATTTAAATCAAAAATAAAATCTATAGTGAAATTTGGACATGTTCTTGATGTTCTTGAAAAGCCCTTGATGAGGAGGAGGATTTAATAAAAGTGATTTGAAGTTTTTGAGACCTTAGATGCAAAAGATATTGAATTTTGAGTAAATTTCATCATTGGATATTGAACTAAATTTATTAAAAAAAATTTGAAAGGGAAAATTAGTTGGGTAACCAATTCGTTCTTGGGCCAACATCACATGCTACACTAGTTTGGATGAAGTGGATGTAACATGGGCAATAAACTTGCACACCATTCTGGATGTGATAGAGTTTAGGGTACATAGACTAGTGAGTGAACATTTTCAAAGCTGAAAGAACATTTGTAAGCCTCCACCTAATGTTTCCAACACTGCAAAACTTGTTCAATTCTATAAAGGAATGGAAAAAGACATGGGGTGTTTGGTGTAAAATGAGGAACGTTGTTTGAATTAAAATAGATAAAGATTTCATCCTTAAAATCTTTTGTGATGGGTGAATCATAAAATATTTTTGAATTTAAAATCTTTGATTGTTGCATCTTTACCTATGTAGTACGAAGAAGTCTTGTAAAGCTTTAATTAGTGCACCCATTGTGTTTTAAATCACTCAAAATGGACTTTAAAATTAAGAAGATATGGAGCTAGAACTAGAAAGGGGTTCACAGTTTTTTTTCAAAAGAATTGAAGCAAACTATCATTCATCCTCTTCCTGGGTTTTCTGCCTTATTTCCTATGTTCTTCTAATGTTGAAAGAGCATTTGTGACCCTCCAGTTTGCACATCCAAAAACAAACAAATCATGCAATTTGGCTTTAAGGAATGAAAAAAAAAAATGGAAATTGTTTGGTGATGAATATATGCTCAATGATGGGCAGTTTTATGTAGATTTAAGAATTTTAGACTATGAGATTGCTATGAATGCACATATACCTTGGTTTGGAAGTGGTGAATCCAATAGGCCAAGAGCAAATGTGAACCCCATTATAATTAGTTATTTAATTGTAATTTATTTAATTCCTCAACCAAGTTTAATCACATTTGAAATTTCTTAACAAAACTCCCATTGCTTAAGTTTGGCTACAAATAACTAACCCTATTTATGTAAACATTGAGGGCACAACCAACCTTGGTAAAAACTTTCTCAAGGGATGGCGTCAAACATCCCATTTTGGGATGTGCCAAACCTTGGAGCATCAATCACATACCAACATGGTGGCAACACCTTTTGGAGACCCATACAACATGTATTTTAGTCCTATAGGAACCATTAATGTAAGGCTTGGGTTTCCTTTTCCATCAATGTGTGGAAGATGACATGACACATAGTTGTGCACATGATCTTTCCAAACCATGCCATATTGTCCTTCCAATAATAGAATTCATCAAGGCAATATTTCCTTGACTTTACTGATTATAACATCCAATGTTGTGGGTGTTGTTCATTGTAGGTAAACATAATCCTTGATATTATACTATGAAATTTTGGGCTAATGCCTTCCTTCATGAATAATGGCATACGTCATCATGTCTTTATGTTGAATAATAACAAGGTTATGAAAAGCCATTAACATGACCTTTTTGAACAAATTTGTTTTTTTGTCACATGTATGCATCCAAACATTTGGATCTTCCAAGTTACAGACAACCATAAGGACTTGACATATCAATGTAAACAACTTTGGCTTGCAACTAAAGAGGAGATTATATGGTGAGAATGAAACAAGTGACGTTTGCTTTCTAAACTTGTAACCCATGATTGTAGGTAAACATAATCCTTGATATTATACTATGAAATTTTGGGCTAATGCCTTCCTTCATGAATAATGGCATATGTCATCATGTCTTTATGTTGAATAATAACAAGGTTATGAAAAGCCATTAACATGACCTTTTTGAACAAATTTGTTTTTTTGTCACATGTATGCATCCAAACATTTGGATCTTCCAAGTTACAGACAACCATAAGGACTTGACATATCAATGTAAACAACTTTGGCTTGCAACTAAAGAGGAGATTATATGGTGAGAATGAAACAAGTGACGTTTGCTTACTAAACTTGTAACCCATGATTAACCAAGGTAATTAAAGGTCATACTCAACCAAATGCTTTATAAGCCATATTTGCACAAACTTTTTTCATTGTTTACACAACTTTCTTAACCAAACCATTTGCTTCTAGTTGATCACAAGATGTAGTAGAATGGCCAATTAAGGCTTGTTTGCACAAAGCTTGAAAATTTCCCAAATTTTTTTTATCTTGGTTAATAAGCACTTTAATCGACACACAAAACTAACTAAACATTTGGTCTAACATTCCTTCATTAAACGTTCAACAATAATATTAAGTTGACCCATTTGGAAAAATGTTCCACCATCATTAACACATACCAATTGCTGCATATGGTTAATGATAATAACCTTGCAAAATATAAATTAAAATGATAGCTCACAATTGTGGAGTAGGAACATTGAAGGGGGCCCACATTTTATCGCATAACATGCATCTTACCACAAATTATTGCACATCCATGTGCATTCCTTGCCACCAATATTGCACTTGTAGTAAACTATGGGTGCATCTAACACCAAAACACTTGAGCGTTTCATGGGCATGTTGAACTAATTAAAATTTGTTATTGTGTAGGGTGAAACACAATCCCTGTTAGGCATAAAACTAACCTAGCCTAACAACTTTAATTTGGGCCACTCCCCTTGCCCCTTAGAGGACATCCAAACGGGTGTCATAATAGGAACTCAAGCCCTTCTTTTGTAGTCTCTAAATACAATTATGTTAACCACAAAGCTAGCACGTCATTAACACCTTTACCTAGGTCCTCTCCCCTTACCCCTTTGGATATTGTCAAAGGGGGTAGTCACTTTATATAACTCAACCTCTACTCCCTTTAATCCTTAGTTCTACCCTAATAGATTCCCACTAATTCCAAGGCAACCCCTCCCCTTCTTCTATATAACTTTGGTCAAACACCATCTCCTTTTCAAATTGTCTTCACATCCTTGAAAAAACAAGCCTTTCTTAATGCATGGCTTGACCTTATAACTTCAAGAGGGACCATTGAGGGCGTATTGACCTTCGTAATGAGTCTAGCACCTAGATTATCCTTATTCAAAGTGGAAGGCCCTTCTTTAGCTTGTGCTTGTCCAAGGTTAAGAGTGACCATTCTAGCCAAGGCTGGATTAGCACCTCCTAAGTCACCTTTAGGCTCCCCTTCCTCCTTGGATGCATCTTGAGGTTCCATCCACTCATCCAATTGAGATTGGAGGTCTTAGATTTGGATGTGATACCATATCACCTTAGATTGGAAAACCTTGGTGAGGTTGTCCCATGTGGAGTTGTAGGCCTTAGTGGTAATTAGCTTAACAATCTAAAAAAAATCCTCATATAAACAAACCTTAAGTTCATCCAAGACCCATTGATCCACCGCACCATCATAACCCTTGAGCTGTAGGGGCTTATCCTTGAGGGCTTAGTGACCTTATTGTTCCTTTTCCAAGACTTGTTGTAACCCCTCTAATTAGACCCCCTTCTAGATCGGTTCCTTTTTAAAGTTTTAGATTCGGTTATCCAAGGTTGACTTAGCTTGCTCTGTTATGAACAAGAAAATTTCTATGGTCTTCACCTTTTGGGACATCTTGATGTAGTTGGCAGAGTGTTGGGTTTGTGTCCCTTCCAACCTAGCAATCTCCTTTTATGAGACCAGTAGCTAGGTTTGCACCTCCTTCAAGGTAACACATAATGCATTCTTCTACGCCACTATCCCCTTAACCCGCCCCTTTCCGTAACCCACTTCATTGCTTCATCCATTTCCATGGCCTTTTCCAACCCTAGGGAGGTACCTTCTCCTACCTCATGTCACCCCTATTTAGACAAGGGGTTGCATTGCCCCTTGGATTCCCATTATGAGTCATTTGAAAGGGTCATTTGTGAAACATACCTTTTAGCTATCCTAACCAAGACCTTCCAAGTGAAAGGTTTTTTGATAAGTAACTTGTAGGATTCAAGGCTACCCATTTCCTCATACAATTTGTCCACCTTAGGTAAGTCATCATCTTCCCTAGAAGGGAGTTCTAAAACGTTCCTTAGTTAACCCCATTTCCACCTTATCCCTCAGAATCAAGATAAGCTTTTCACAGCAAATGGTAGTGCAAGCTGGGCCAACATGGGTGGTTACTGATCTCTTTTGAGGCCCCTTTTGCAATTAGGTTACTTTGAAACACAATTATTGCTTGAGGAGCTTTGCCCAATATACATCCAACCCCTCATTAACCTATAATATGTTTGTAAATGTATAATAAACAACATGGATGAAGGTTTTTCAAAGACATTAGGCCTCCAACAACCCCTTGAAATGTAATTGGTAAAGAAGGGTAGCCTCACCAACCGGCCCTCTAGATTTGGAATAATAGGAATTCGGGGGAAACAAGTGGTCCAGGTCTTTCATATCGTTGGTTATTCAGGAGGCTGTGGATGTCCCATCCTTGAGTCAGAAAACTCGTAGTACGATTTCTCAAGACAAGGTGAGCTTTTGGCCCTACACCTTTGAACTATATTTTCCTTCATCCCAATTGCAAACAAACTCTTAAACAATCCCTTTGTGACAGACATCCCAGTTTCATCTGTAGAATGATGATAATCTTACCCACTTGACCCAAGAGTTGTCCTTGGTCTCCTTCCATTCCTCTGTATGGACCATTTTGAGAAACAAAAGATGCCCCTTAACTTGGTCAATAGTGAGAACCCCCTTTGGGGACTCAAGGCGAGGTTTCTTGGGATGAAGGGCGTGAAAATTTGGGGGAGGTTTGCAAGCCTTCTTGTGGGGCTCATTGCTCTTACCCATGGTCTTCATGTCAGAGGTGGGGAAGATAGACAACCCTTCGTAAATCACAATATCCAAAGGGTGGGTTGAATATAGGATTCCCTAGGCTCCTTCCTTGTTGGTCTAGAACTTTGTAGTGACAACAAGGTTTCCTGTGATCACTCATGGAGATGCAATGGACTCCAAACCCCCTCTCTTGATGGTCGTATTCGATATGCCATGTCAATCACTTTTGGTGTTCGGGGTGGTTGGTTGTTGAGAACCACTACCAACTTTCATGGTGATGTCGAGCTTGGTGACAACACCAAGCCTTACAACCTTTCGACCCCCCCCACCCCACTTTTGTTGTCAACCCCTTCACATCCCTACCTCCACCCCACAACCCCCTTGATTGGGTTTTTAATGTCAACCCCAAATTATTTGCTTTTGTTTACACTTCACAAGAACACAATAGTTTGCATAGGAACTTGAAATGTGGAACTAGTTCAACACCTCAAGACAAGGGTTAAGCGATGGTAGCACACCTTATCAAGTGTTGGTTACCAATCGGTTCGTGCTGCTCCCCCACACACGTTCAAAATTCTACAACTTTGGGTTTTTAGTTAGTGTTGACACTTTTGGTGTTGTCATTGAAGGTTGTGGTAGTCTTGCAAAGCCCATCCCCTTGTCTTTGCTTTGCTTGAAATTATTAACCTTTGAGTGTAATAGCAAGGGCAAAGACCCCAACAATGTTGTTGAAGTTATGAAAACTTGAATCGTCGCAAATTCTTTCAACAACATTGTTGGGTGGTGCGACAAGCTTGCAACTTCCCTTGGAGGACATGTGAATTCAAAGCTGCAAAGCTTTGAACCTTTTGGATGGTGGAAGTCCTAACAAAGTATTGGGACTTTCAAAAGCAGCTAAACCTTCAAAGCATGGCATTACGTTTAGGTGTTCCATTCTCTCCCCTTGAGTTGAAGTGGGATTCCTTCCCTATCTTCTTCCTTAGTGAAAAAGTCCGAAGTTGGGGTGAGCTTGTGTCGCAACCCTAGCCTTGGGGGTTCGTGACTAAGGCAAGGGCTTGTAAAGGTGCAAGCCAAGAGTGAAGTTCGGGAATCACATTTCATGTTCCCGAAAGTGTAAGAGAATGTGAGGGAATGAACCCCACACCCCCAAGTGAGTGCTTAAAATGTAGATGTTTAAAATGGGCTCACATGACCCATTTGGGTACTTAAAACACAAGTTATGGCCAAAAGAAAGGTTGGGACTCAAATTGTCAATTTCATTTTCGATCACTAAAAGTCAATAATCGCCCCAATTTCCTTGCTTTCAGGTGTGGCATGTGAAATACCGTTGGAAAGATCTCAACGAGGGCTACAATATTTCTTTAAACCTCATTTCAATCGCAGGTTTTCACACAAAGTTATGGGATTCCAAAGTTGTGGGACTCCAAAGTTGTGGGAGTTCCAATTTTGGGACTCCTATTTGGGAGTCTCATGACAAAATGACATTTGGGTGTTGACCCTATGGCCAGGCACAAAGAATACTATAAGGGGGTTGGTGTTGGTTTCCCCCAAGTCTGAGCCATGGTGAGTTTTTTAAGTTTGTGTTTGCTTGTGGTTCATTCTTCACCAAAAGGGTTTTAGCTATGCACTTATCAACTTGTTGTTTGGTTTGTACAGGTTCATGTGAATAATTGATTTACTTATCAATCTTTCTAATCTTGATCCCATAGCTTCAGCACACCTCTCTACCCCCGAAGTGTTGCAAGCCAAAGAATGTGCCCTAACTCCTTTTTCTTATGTTATCTTCACCTTTGGACTCGCAGTTGAGTCCATCAAGGAGCTTGGGGGTGCATAAGCTTGCTTGCTCCTAGAGTTCCTCCTTGCCTTGATTTGAACCACAACAAAAAAGAAACGCCCTCCTAGTTACACCAAGCTCCAACATTTCCCCCCAACAACTCGTTCCAAACCCTAAAACCCCCCCTTGCTTAATTTAGCTCCCATTTTTGTTTGTGTGGGTATGCAATAAGTTCACAACAACGAAGGGTGGGGTTAGCGTGGTGACCCCAAAAGGGGTTGTCCTTTTCCACGACAAGTTGGTAAAACCTAGGGGAGGAAAAGGGTAGGTAAATGGATTTAACTAGTATTTTAACATTATTTACCCCATCTAACCCTTCTTCCCAATCAAGGTTGGGGAAATGGGAGGTAGCTTGTGGGCTAGGCCCCTGGTTGCTGCAATAGGTCACTTTTGTTGCCACCCCTCCCCAAGTTCCTCTTGTAATAAAAATATTTCATCACTGGGATAAAGACTAGCAAACTTTTGGTCAGATAGCAACCTATTAAGCTGAGGTGCACTAGGTGGCCTAAAGTAACTCACCAAAATAACCCCAATAAAATGGTCTTCTACTGGGTGGGCTATTGGATTAATTGGATAATCACCTCCCATAGTGTATTCTTGAATTGTTGGCTCTTCACCATGTTCCTCCTCTCATACAATATAAGGTTTAAGTTTGTGTACATTTATTAAGAGAAGTTCCTCCTCATCCATGTTCCTTAGTAGGACCATGTTATTCCCTTACACCTTCTAGACAATGTAAAGCCCCTTCCATAATAATTTGAACTTGCTTACTCTTATATTTATTTCCTTAAGGTACCACATCACATATTGCCCCTTCGTGAAGCTACGGGTCTTCCCTTAATGATTCCATACCTACTTCTAGCCTTTAATTGTTTCATTATTATGGTTAGATTCTTATTTCCATCCATCTAGAAGACAAAGGTCCTTTAAGGCCATTAGGGTTGCTAATCGACTATTTTTCAAACCACAACCCATAAGATAAGAAGGTACCAAAAACTCCAAAGGTAGGAGAGGATAGAGACCATAAACTAGTTCAAACAAGGTATGTGTAGTGTTAGTTTTATAAGAGTTCCAATAGGCCCATAAAGTAGTCGACAACTTTACATCCCAATAAGTGGGTTGGAGTTTATTATTTTCCTTAAAATGCCCTCCAACACATTGTTGGTGCTTTTTGCTTGACCATTCCCTTGGGGTAAGTAGGTTGTGGCCTTCTTGTGGTTTATCATAAAATCCATAATTAAAATTTCAATAATGTCAGTGATGAAGTGGCCCTTTTGGTCACTGATCGACTCTAAAAGGTAACCAAATTTGGTAATGATATGCTCATAAATAAATTAGGCAATTGTAGTCATTATGTTGTTTATGAGAGCCTTAGTCTCAACCAAGTTTGTGGCATAATTTGTGGCGATTAAAATATAGCAATTCCCTATTTGATAGGTAGGAACATTTATCAAGCCTACAAAATCTATTCCCCACTACATCCTTCCTTGTGTAATGAAGGCCACCAATATCTTATTGCTAAGATTTTGCTAAGAAGCTGTGAGTGAGTGGTCCAAAATGGCCCCTTGCTAGTCCATCATGGAATTGTTACAGGATTTTGTGTGCCTCCATTGAAGAGACACATGTGCAAATGATCCCATTCCCACACAATTTATGGAACTTCCCGCCACTAATGAATAAGGTAAAGCTTAATGGATAACCTTCTCCACTAGGCTCGATCTAAGGTTTTGGGGAAAGTACCTTTTTAAAAATAATGTTGGAGAAGATTAGTCCAATTTTCATGGATGGTATATAAACCTATCCCCAAATCTTCTATTACGTCATCATGCATACCCCCCTTGGTTTTTAGTCTAGATAGGTAATCTAGGAGAACGTGTTATTTCTTTAGTTTGTAGACCACCTCAAATCAAATTCCAGTAATAATAGCAACCATCAAGCTATGTGGGCCTATTCACCATGTAGATTAGGGCTTGGTGATCCACAAAAAATATGAAATGGTTAGCTAAGAGATAACGGTTAATTTTTTTCACCACATAGATACTTGTTGATGTTTCCCTCCCTATGGTGGTCTAGTGTATTTAACTTGGTTAAGGAGCTTGCTCGCATAGTAAATTGGAAGGTCCACCTTGTTGTCATGCCCTTGGTCAAGATAGCCCCAATTATTGTGGCCGATGCATTTGTATGAACATGGAACTCCTTGGTCCAATCTAAAGGTATCAAGATTGGTCTTCTGATGAATGTGGCTTGGATTTCTCGAAAGATTAACTCATGTTCTGCTATCTAATGGAAACTACATATCCTTTTCAGTAAATGCCTTAATGGTTTCATTTTTATTGCAAAATCCTTGATGCATTGTCGACAAAAGTTTCCCATGCCCAAAAAATATAAGAACTCATTGGTATTTTGGAGATGGTTCGCATGTTGGATCACTTCAATCTTTTGGGGATCTAGTAGTAACCTTTTTTTACACACAATATTGCCCAGGAGGATCCTTGATTGGACATAAAAATTGTATTTTGTAGGGTTTGGGTTGATCCCCACTTCCTAACATCAATGAAGACACTTTTCCAACAAGTGTAAATGGTTGGTCACATCTCCATAAACAATGAAATCATATAGGAAAACTTGCATGAATTCCCCAATCTATTCCTAAAATGCTTTAGTGATAGCTCATTGGAAGGTGGCTAGGGCATTGCATAACCCAAAAGGCATTATTGTGAACACAAATGATCCCCACTCAATGATAAAAACAATTTTCTCCCTATCTTTTGCCCTAATCTTAATTTGATTGTAACCACTAAACCCATCTAAGAAGGAATACAATTCTTTACCCACTACTAAATCCAAAACTTCATCAAATGAATGGAAAAAAATATGGATCTTTTTTTGTTTGAGTGTTAAATCACCTATAATCCATGCAAATGTGCAACTTCCCATTCTTTTTGGGCATAATTATAATTGGGGATAACCATTTCGTCAATCCTACTAAAATGATGAACCCAACATCCAACAAACAATCCAAATCCTCTTGTACCTTGCTTATGTAATTGGGGTTCATCCAATATCCTTGCTAGCAAAAAGGGGTGGTTCCCTATTCAAGCTCTATTTGGTGTTCATAAATATAAGGTGGGACACCCTTCATGTCTTGATAGTTCCATGTGAACACATCCTTATATTCACAAAAAAACATTTTAGCCCCCTTCAAGAATCCCCCATTAGTTTCAACGTTTATATTCACTAGTTGGGAAGCCTTTGGGCTTCCTAAATTGATATGGATGAGTTACTTCAGGGGTTAAATTCCATCCCAAAATGGTTCAACCCCTAACCTATTCTTTGGTGGGTTTTTTATATATGTCCACTGACCTTTTGTTGGTTGCATGGAAATGGGTAGGATATATCTCCATTTGGTCTTCATTAAGGGAGGTCACCCCAACGGATTTTTGGGGATGATTGCATTTTTTTGGAACTCTGACCTTATAACATTCCACTAAGTTGGGAATATTTCCCATGCCTAATTTGGCAATGGGTTCTAACTTTTGATGAGTTTTCAATACTTGGTCTTCTTTTTCATCACTCAAGCCCACCATCCAATCATACATTTGAAGTGCTAAGGGTTGGTGGCATGGTTGGATTGAATAAATTGTGTTGGTAAGGATTGTTAATGTCCTACATGCAATGGATAATGAAACTAAGTCCATGTTCCAGCCACAACGGACTTTAGTTTGCCATAGCCATGGCCTACCTAGCAACATGGAATACTTGTAGTTGAATCCTTCCATTATAAGTACTATTGCAGTAGTAAGGAACTCCAAGTTGGATATTTAGATTGGGAGGACCTTGAACATTCCCATGGGTTGGATGCATCATTGATATGCCATCTTTACTTGGAAAGGTGAAAAATACATCCCTTGCAATCCTAACCATATTAAAAAAATATTTGTAATAATCTTTATTCCCAAACCCCCATCAATTAAGGTGTTTATCACCTCATGGCTTGCCACTTCAACAATGATCATAGGCATCTGAACGTCTACGAAGGTAGCATGGAAAAGTCCCACCTTTTTTTAACCTTACAATTCTTCTTTCGGAAGTGGAATAGCGTGGTGAATTAAGTAGTTACCCAATTCAAGGGCTAATTTTAATAATTGTCCCAATGACATAGTCACTTTAATGTTTAGCCATTGTTCATTATTAGTTTGTGTGGGCCCTATTTGGTAGTTAGTTGCACCTTTAGATTATTGGGTAGGGAGTGAGAGGCTAATGATTAAGGTTGGGGAGGTTGTAAGTTGTTATGATTTATTATTAACACCACTTATTGGGGCAACCAAGTCATCCTCCTCAATGGTAGGCGATTATCTAAACAAAACTTCTAACACAATGTCACCCGAACTTAAAACGTTTAAAAATTCATCTTTTATGGATGGTAAGCCTTTTTCCTTGACATGGTTGTCCACCATGTTTCCTACCAAGGTGTGGGGTCCCATCGATCTAGAGAGGAGTTGGCAGTTCTTCACCTATCCTTTCTTGTAATTGGCGACAAAAAATCATCATCTCCAAGGCCAACTTTTTGTTTTCATGCCATCGTGTAATTGAAATAGGAAGAATTGGGGAGTGACGATTATGTGCTAGCACAAATACTCCCTCCCTTTGCCCATAATTGATTTTTGGTGGTCACTGCCATTGTTGGCTCCTTTCGTTACACCAAAATGCGTCTTAGTTCATTCTAGGTTTCATTAAATTTTGAATGAATTTGGACATTTTTACCATGGTGAAATTGGTCAACCCCCTAATGAATGGGGATTAGTTGTTACAAACAATGAATTATTTCTCTTGTACTTAGTGAAACAATGTTATTTTCAAATGAAATACAAATTTACCAAGTCATTCACTTGTTAGTTAATTAACTAGGCAGCATGGAAATCAATTAAATTTAAATTATTTAATATATAATATATTGATATTTTCATGATTTTTTAGCCTATGAATTATTGACATGTGTCATTACTTTGGCTAGGTTAAAAACATAACCTAAGTACATACGCCACATAATCAACCTAAGCACCCACTATAGGGGACTAACTAGATTAGAAGAATATTGAATCAACTTGCCATTATTAACCACACACACACCACTTGTGAAGTTTGATCCTTTGACCTTTAGAATGGAAGTACACACCCTACCATCAAACCACCCCACTTGTTGTGATAAAATATTAAATTGCATTCTATTTATCAAATACTTCATTTTAAACATTACAAAAACATAAATTTTGAAAATCAATATCTTATTGAAATTTTGTTCGAATGAAATGATTTGAGTTTTGTTTTTAAATTCAATAATGTACATAATTACATTTATTTTCTTTTGAAAATGTAAAATCATTTGAATGGTTATTAGTGGCTATTATATTAATGGTTATTTTATTGGAGGATGTTAATGGTTATTTTATTACTGGCTGTTAGTGGTTATTCTATTAATGGTTATTGGTGGTTATTGGTGATTATTTTATTAATGGTTATTGGTGCTTTTTCCATAAATGGTTATTAGTGAATATTCTATTAGTGGTTAATAATTATTATTTTATTGTAAGCCACTGGTGGTTATTTTATTGGTGGTTATTCTAAGTTATATTACGACTATTGGTGGTTATTATATTATAGGTTATTGTTGGTTATTTTATGTTATATTACAACTATTGGGGACTATTTTATTTTAAATTATTTTAAGTTATTATACTTAGGATAAACATAAGATTTATTTAGAATAACATAAAATATAAATTGAAATAAAATAACCTAAAGTGTATCTTAAGGTTAGTTGAATAATTTAATTTAAAATAACTTAAAAGTTTATAATAAACTAGCTTATACACGTTAAAATAAAATAATGTATAATAATTTATATTAATTTATAATAACTTATGATAATGTAGGGTTAAGTTTGAATAAGTAAAGTAGCCAAAAATAATATAGGGTATGTGATAAAATAACATATATAAGATATTCAAAATAACATATAAATAAATATATTAATTACAGACATATAAATAAATATATTAATTACAGTAAATTATAATAGTGAATTATGTTAACTAGTAGTGAAACATGATGTTTACATAATGATATTATAATGAAATAACTTTAACCAATGTGAAATCACTAAAATGCAATGAACTTATTTCACTTTTAGGGTCCCATAATGATTTAGGCTAGTGAATTGCACCCCGCTTTTGAAATAGTGTTTGGGTTTTCATCCTTTCCCCATGAAGTGTTTGAAGGAAATGGTTAAGTATGAATTTTGAATGTAGACATTCGAAACATGGCACATTCATTTGTGTTACATAATGTAGAGTTGATGTCATTGTGTCACATGTAAGTACATCTTACCTACTTATGTTTCCATTACATTGATTTGATGTAATTGATTGCCATGGCATATATTGTTCATTAAATTGTAGGGCTGAAAAATGGAATTGAAAATTGTGGTAAAAAATATGCCACATAATTACAAACACGAGGTAAAGAGAAAAATGTTTTTTAATCTACCTAGCTAGGTTGATTTCGGGCAAATATTGTGTTCTTGGATCACTTTCAAGAATTGCCACCACTTCCAGAGGAGATATGTAATTGCTATAGTTGTTAAAGAAGGAGAGGTAATCGAAAGAGATTTGGTGCACATGTCCATGCCACCAACTCTTGAAGCTTAATCTTATCAAACAATGTGAGCATTTGGTAATCACATTCATGTTTCAAGTGTCAAGGAACACTTGACCACATGTGATAATGGTGTCATAGCCACATTTGAACAATAATGTGTGTTAGGACCAAATGACCAATGACCAATGGTTGCAAAATTTGAGTATGTGGGATGGGTTGAAGAAAATATTGGAGCTAAATTATGTGGTATTAAACACTGTTGTTTTATTTTGTAATTAGGTGAAAACAAATTATGCAGGGAATAATGCAACAATGAAACAAGATGAATACAATTTCATTTTTATAAACTTTAATTTCCTTATTCCCATTTTCGACCAATCTTTTGTTTTCCCATTACATATAAATAAAGTGTTTTTTGCAAGTGACCTGAAGGAAAGAAGATGGAAAGTGGTTTTGTGAAGGGAATTTCAAAGGAGACAAATTACTAAATATGTTCAAATTGACCTTACACAATTTGATATGTTCATGTTCTAGAATGACAATGTGTATATAAGTTTACGCCCTCCACCAATTGATCAATCAATTGCACTTCCTGTGCTAATTGGAAGTTTGACAATTGTTGTGGAAGATTTGGATCATGATGATGTGCTTGATATGGTGGTAGATGATGGAACAAACAATGTGGAGGAAGATGATTTTAACTAATTTTAATAGTGATGGTTAATTAATTAATTAGGCCTTTAGTGGATTCATTTAGTTTAGGCTTTAAGGTGGACAATGTAATTAATGGTGTCACTGGTGGGATTCATGGGTGTTTGTATTGAATGTTACATAATGATGTTTAATTTGGGCTTTTAAGGTGGACATTGTAAAATGGTCATTGGTGTTTTATTTATTTTACAAACATTTGAAATTATTGGAATTATTATCAATAATCATAATCACATGTTCAAATGTCAATTAATAATATCGATTTTTTCCCAAATTGTTGCATTTTGCTGTTTTGTATTAGTTGTTGTTGGGCCCTAGTAATACTTTTTGTAAATTTGAATCATTATTTCAAAAATTCATTTTGAATATGATGTTAAATGCCATTTATTTTTTCAATTACAATATAATGATATTTTTATAAATTTATTTTCAATTTTTGTATTTCCATGTCATAAAAAAATAGAAAATTAAATGTAGTCAATATTAATCATATTTATAATGTTTTGATGAGTATTTTTAGTCATGTTAGTTAGGATAGTTGGTTGCTCCATGTGGGTACCAAAATTACCACGTACACATGTTGTTTGACATGACTACACTACTACTTTTGATAGTTATAACTAGTGGGTGCTTGTGGCCTTCAGCCACTGTGAAGTCCCTTGGTTTCTTTAAACTTGGTTCATGTTTTAGTTTTTTTCAAAAAATTTTAACTTTTAACTTTTTTATTTTTTTATTTTTATGTGTTTTTTATTTTTATTATTATTTTTTATAATAAAAATAAAGAGTTTCTTTTTCACTTATATATATATATTTATTTGGATGCAAGTTTGAAGTTTGGAGAAAGAAGACACACCTCATTTTTTTTCAAGAAGGGTTTTTCTTCAAGATTTATAAGTTTTATTTTTTCTTATTTTTTACACTTTATTTGGTTTCTTCATTTTTGGAATATTTTTTTCTTTTAAAATTTTTTTACTGTATTTCCCTTTCCTTGTTTCATTTGTTTCCATTCCTTTTTTGTAGTTTTATAGTTTTAACTCTTTTTTTGGTTTATGTTTGTTTCATGTTTTTATTTTTTTATTTTTTATTTTGTCTATCTTCATTTTTTTCTATTTTTATGTATTTATGTATTTTGTTTCTCTTTTCTTTTTCAAAAGATTATAGTTTTTTTAATATGTTTTATAATGAAAATAATTTTTAAAAAAATTATATTTTTGTTTGATTAGATGCAGGTCCCCTGGTTTTCCCCAAGGATTTCTTAAAAAGAAATGGCACCTCGCCCGGCCCCCCACAGCGGCTGCCCTGGCCGTCGTGCCCTGCCCCTGCCCTATTTGTCACCATAGACAAGGAACGGGCTCCACAGGGAACGGGCAGTGATTGGAAGAATCTTCCAGGCACTGCCCACACAGACAGACACCACTGTTGCTTTAATATATAAGACAATAGACATTATTAGTTTTGATGTTAGTCATAATGGACAAGATTAGTCATTGTACATTACTAATTTTGGTTGTATACTTATTTTAATTGTGATACTACTTGCAAAAAACTGCCTATGTTTTGTAGTAGTGATAGTAAAACAATCAAAAAACATAATGGAAGGGAAGAGAAGAAGAAAGCAATCAACAAACAATTGAAAATAATCTTTTTAAAAAAATGAAAATCTAAAATAAAGGGCATTCATTTGGAGGATGGCAAGGAGTATGACCCACTTTTCATTGAACATTAATCATTGAGACTACATCCTATCTAGTTTTAATGATGAATTGGATGATTAACAACATTGTAAAATTAATTTCAGTTCAATATTTGAATTTTGTCAAAAATCATCCTTTTTTATTGTAAATTATGTTTTGAAGGTTTGTTCAAGACATTTCAATTCTTTGATATATATGATTTAAAGAATTTCATATATAATTTTCATCTCATTTATGTGTGGATGCTTAAACACAATTTGAGTATTGGTCAGTCTAGGTTAACATGTTTACAAATCTCTTGTTGAACTTTTGCCATTTTTGAAAGTGGGTTGTGAATTCATTTGCAAGTGAATGTTGATGTGTATCGTTGCAACGTTGCAATGAAGGTTGGAGGAAGTGTGATCAAGGTGGTGCAAGGAAAACATAGAGTGTGACATTTAAAAAAACATAGGCTAGTACACTAAACACACCATGTCCACATTGTGAATAATAATTACGTAAATTTAATGATATTTAAGAAAAGTGCCACATTGTGAGAAATTCTTTTTATAGTCTTAAGGGAACATAGTATAATACACCAATTATTAATGGCACAATCAATTTTCAATAGCATTTTATTTCTAGTGTAAATTAGCCAAATTCCATGCTTTGTTGTGATACAATGTAACACATGGCATACCACAACAATTCATGACATTGTTTTTTAATGTTTTTTTTTTCCTTTGACAATATTTGGAAAATGGAAAACTGTGATGACTTTGGCTTGGACTTTGTATCTCATGATGGCAAGGGTCATGAATTGTTTTTTAATTTTTTGGTTAATTTTTTTTCTTCAATCAATTTCCATCACATTGTTGCCCAGGTAGTAGGTCTATTTTGATATGAGGATTTTTGAAAGATGATATTTTGGCTTGAGTTGAAACTTGACATTAGTTATAGAGTTATAATATCTTGAAGGATTTTGGGTTTCTTTTAGAGGATGTTTTGAAGATTATATTTTTGCATGGTGAAATGTTTGAGTTTCCATAATTCTTCTTTTTTGCCTTAAGATACTTTTAAATGTAAATGGCAAGGCCACAGTGTGACACAACCCTTGTTAAAAATTCATATCATATACTCCAACAAATGACCCCTCCCTTCTCATATAATCTGGACACAAGTGACAACCCAATTCCTCAAAACTGCTGAAAAAAACACTTGCCAATTGCTTGCCAATTGCACCGTCCACATATTGAAACAACTATGCAAAGACAAGACAATCCCAAGTTTGTAAACCCTTCTAGAAGATAGCATTGCATTAGAAGAGATCTAATCATGATCTGGCTTCACCCTTTTACTTAAATAGTCTTAACCTCTGTAAAAGCTAAGATGTGCTTGGCTGCAAGCATAATCAAACCATGACAGAACTGCAATTGAGCTGCTGAAATAGAATAGTTTGTCTGTAAATGGAAGAAAATAGGACTTTGATAAAAGCAGAGACTTAAGAGAAAATTAAGACAGCTACAAAAGATGTATCCTGATCCATTGCCAAGCTTCTCATCATACAAACCAAATGCTCCAAACATGGGATCGGGACATGAAAATGGCAGGACTGTACTAAAAATGGATGATGAAGACAAGGAATTGTGACTACAACAGACCTTGCTGTACTTGAAAACAACCACACCTTATCTTTTTTTGCCACTGGGTGTACCCCACAAAGAAGCTCCTCAAATGATAACTTCCATCAAATTAGACTCCACAAAATTCAGGTCTATAACCTCTTCCAACCTCTTTCTCTTTTGTTCGACCATTTGAAACTACCAAGAGGAGGAGGTATTGCTGTCCCAAGAAGGGGAGTCTTCAAGAATACTGGAAGGAAGTGTTGTTTCAATTGCAAGAGACTCCTGGTGGTTACATTTGATAAAGAAGAATATGACTGGCCTTCAGGCTATCTTCAAACCATTCATACTTAATGTGGTTCAAGAACAAACTCTGTGAATAAAAGGATTGGATTCTAACAACAACAATCACATCACAATTCAGAAGAATAGTGTGAGAGAAATGTTGAGGGGTGGAGAATAGTTTGAGCACCAAGGATGAGAGCCAAAATTACGGTTTTGCTTTTTGTAAGCCATGCCTAATTTTGTATGGAAGAATTTGCAGTTTGATGTTAAAGATTGTTGTTACACAATTGAATTTGACTGGCATGCCTGCACTTGCCCACTGAGTTGCTCAATCTTTTTGTTTCAATATCTACACACACACATGAACAATTTTCATGACAAAAAGGAGAAGCATTTCACAGCAGGGAAATAATCTACACTGGAAAATTAGTGTTTGTAGGGCTTACTGCGAGGGGCACTTGTAAACTACAGAGGGAAAAAACAGTGATGGGGATTTGCAAGATCACTCTTTTTGTAGACTTACATCAAAAGCCCTTTTGAGATACTTGAGCATTTTGGGTAGCTCCTGAAATTCAAATCCTTCAATGCAAGTGTGTTCTTGAGGTCACTATGATCATCAGCACATAAGCATCATCACACATGATGCGGGATATATGATACAAAAGATTGAGGTATAAACAAACACTACAGATTGAGGAAAAAATTCCAAAGCTATCAGAAATCCTTGAAGCTTGTTGTTTCTTAACTCCAAAACATTGACAGTCTTTTCCTGAACCTGGATCTGGGATACTAGATACTACTTACACTGACTGCAATGTGAAGAAGGTCATGGAACTGCAATTTTGAGCTGCAAATGAAGTCTTCTCTCACAACCCATCTAGCAAATCAACAATTACTGCATGAGAAGCTGGACGATATACAATTTTACAAGATCTTTCAAACACTGAATTTTTATGGATGTTGGGGTTCAATTTCACTTGCCTGTTTGAGTTGCATTGTTGGATGAGGAAGAAGAAGAAACCCAATTATTGCAGATGCAAAATGCAAATCAATTCTCAGAATCCGGCAACAAAAATTTCAATCCTCATTGCAAATGCAAAGGGCAAGGCAATCCTCAAACATCAATGCCATGTTTCTGCAATTCTTCTTCTCTAGTTGGAAATGGTTTCTTGTATCTCTCGACCTTAGTAGCCAGCAGCCCAAACAAACTCTACAGTTTTCTTTTTCACTATATTCTATGATTCCGGACTGGTAACAACAGATGATGACGAGGAGGAGGATGATGCAGAAAGAAGAAGACGAAGGGATTGAAACATGATCTGCATGATGATGATGATGATGCAGAAGAAGACGACGAGGGGAATGGAACATGATCTGCACACTTGCCAGGCAAGATGATGACGATGATGACGATCTGCGCAAGAAGACTATGGATCCCTCTCTCGCCAAGGTGATGACGATGATGATGATCTGCATAAGAAGACGATGGATCCCTCTCTCTGCTGATGATGATGTTGATGATCTGCTCAGGAGGACGACGGATTCTCAATCGACAAGATGATGACGACGACGACGATGATCTGCGCAAGAAGACGACGGATTCTCTGCTGCTCTGACGAGCGTATTGCGATGGCGTTTCCCGACAACAGCGACGACACGTTCTTAACTGTCGTAATCGCTGCAAGGTATGCCTCTCTCTAGTAGTCTGTACCGATTCCCGTCCCGGCAAGGACCTCCACAAGAATAGGTTCTCTCATAGATCACAAAACAGGCGCGGTTCCACACCTCCTCTCTCTGACGACATCCTCCTCCTCGTCTCGCTAGCGTCTGCCTTGCTTTTCGCAGTTGCTAATTCCATCAGCACTGCTACAAAGCCATCACTCCAGTGTGGCAGTGCCGAAAAAGGAAAGCTCACAAACAAGAGCGCAAGAAGGAAGAAGGAAGGAAGGAGTTCTCGTTGTTACCAGACAGCTGCAGCATCATCTGCTCCGTCATGAAGCCCTTTCCTGGTTACGTGCCGGACGAGGATGAGCCTCGGCAACAAGAGATGGGCATGGCGGCCGCGATGGACATGGACTTGGACGGCGAGAACTTGGAAATCCTGGGAGATCTCGGCCTCGTCAAACCTTCAGACGACGATTTCTTCAACGCCTTTGAAGACGATTTCGACGACACAGATCTCGCATAGTACCTCGTCCTTCCCGCACACATTCTTCTTCGTCGTCTTCTTCTTTTATTCTGGTTGTTGCTGTTGTTGCATCTTCTGCTGCTGCTTTCTGCGTTTTCTCAATTCCTTCTTCACTACTACTATTACTGGCTCTTCTGCTTCGTCCAAAGGGGAAAAGCGAGTACAAAGCTCTCTCTCTCTCTAACAACAACAACAATGGCTGTTGTGAATAGGTTGGAGGAAACCTCGTTTCTCTTGTTGACGGACTCCTGGACGTCTTCTTGTACAACTTCTTCTGCGATCTTCGAGAAGATAGTTGAAGGAAACTCGTTTCTCTTGTGAACGGACTTCTCGACATCTTCTTGTACAACTTCTGCGATCAATTCTCTTGCGATCTGAGAAAGAGAGGGAGAGAGGGACTCGACTTGAGAGAGAGAGAGATCTTCGAGTTCACGTGCAGTGGACATTGTTTGTGGCTACGGGGGATTGTGTGGGGGTCTTGTTGTTTTGTTTGGAGCGGAAAAGAGAGAGGAGGGGCGATTGAGAAAGCTTTTGGTGCAGGGAAGAAAAAGAGGAAGCAAAATTGTCTGGAATGTCGTCGATTCCGAAGGAGCGAGAAGATTTGAAGCCGGAAGCTTGCAGTGAGGAGGTATGCAACATACAGACATGCTTGGTCAAGAATGATTTCGCACTTGAAAGGTATGTAATGTTTGTGCTTGCTTCCCCAAAGGAGAAACAGTTCTTACAGCAAAATCCAGAAGAAAGTAGAAGTTCTCACAGCAAAATCCAGAGGAGAGAAAAAGTTCTCACAAGCAAATCCAGAGGAGAGAAGAAGTTCTCACAAGCAAATCCACAAGAGAGAATAAGTTCTCACAAGCAAATCCACAAGAGAGAAGTTTTCACAGCAGATTTGAGAAGAGAGGAGAGTTCTTGCAGCAAATTCAAAACAGAGAAGTCTTTTGAAGAGCTCTGCAGGATGTTGCTCAAGCTCTCAAATGTAGAAAGTGCAGAGCTTTTGCAGGTGTTGCTCAAAAGCTCAAAAGGATGATGTCAAATGAGAAGAAGAAAGAAAAAGAAGAAGACAAAGAATGGGTTTTCTTCAGTTGCAGATTTCTTGGTTTGTTGCAGCAATTCGCTTTTTTTGCTCGAGATCCTTTTTGCATTGATTAAATTTTTCTTTTATTTTATTTGCAAACCAGGTGCAAAATCCCGATCAAGCGGCTGGAGAAATGCTGCGAAGCTATTGAGTACAAGTCCAAGCATTGTGCTTCAGTGTCAAATCTGCTTGATATGTTGGAGAAGAGAACATCGAAAAAACAACCACCTGTAACTCAATGATTTTCTCCTCCTCCTCCTCCTCCTCCTGCTCTTTTGTTTTAGATAATTTTCAATGATTTCTCCATCCTCTTTTGTTTTAGACACACAGCTTAAGACTTTTGGGTGCTGTTTTTTTCTGTTTCCTTTGTTGATGTTTTTTTGATCATGCCAGTGTTTTTTCCAAGATTTTTTAGCTTGTCTCCTCCCTTTCTGCTAAATGTTTTTGAGTTTTTTGCACTGCAAATGACACAACACACAAGGTTTTTCAAAGCTTGTTTTGTGGGTCTAGTGTTGTTAGAGACTATCCACAAGTAATTGTAGTAGTAATGCCACCCACCACCCTTGTTATTATTGAGTTGTTTGCTTCTTTTCTGTGGATTGGAATATGAATACTCAATTTTTGTACACTTCTACACTGTAAATTGGAATGTGCAACCTGATCAACATGTTATTATCAAGCTTTTGCTTCTGTGCCGCAAATTGGAATGTCAACTACTCAACATTTGTACACTTCTACACTGTGAATTGGAATGTGCAACCTGATCAACATTTGTATGCTTCGACACTGCACATTGGAATGCACAACCTGATCAACATGTTATTATCAAGTTTTTGCTTCTGTGCCACGAATTGGAATGTCAACTACTCAACATTTGTACACTTTTACACTGTGAATTGGAATGTGCAACCTGATCAACATTTGTATGCTTCAACACTGCACATTGGAATGCACAACCTGTTCAACATGTTATTATCAAGTTTTTGCTTCTGTGCCACGAATTGGAATGTCAACTACTCAACATTTGTACACTTTTACACTGTGAATTGGAATGTGCAACCTGATCAACATTTGTATGCTTCAACACTGCACATTAGAATGCACAACCTGATCAACATGTTATTATTGAGTTTTTTGCTTCTGTGCTGTGAATTGGAATGTGAACTACTCAATGTTTTTGGTACTTCTATGATGCGAATTGGAGTGCGCTGCTAATCAAACATTTCTTGAGCTTTTTGCTCATCAGGTTTTTTTCCATTCTTCTTTTCTTCTCTTGTTCCCTTTTTTGGGTTCTTCTTGAAATGATACTTCGATGTTTCTATGATAATGTCTTTTTTTTCTTCCTGTTTTTGCTATAACTTTGGGTTTGTCTTTGTTTCATTTTGCTTTCCTTTTCCTTCTTTGGGTGTTGTTTCTGTTTTGTATTCTAAATGTATCTGTCACAATCATTTTCTGTTTTCACCACTTTGTGTTTTTTTTTGTTTCCTTTCCTTTCCTTTTTTGGGTGTTAATCCTTTTGCATTTCTATAAATTGTCGACTATTTTTTAAAAATAGTTTAAAGAATCCTGCATGTAAATTTATTCTTTGGTGATTGCCAATGGTAGGTATACTGCAAATGAAATAAATTCTATTGTGGGGGCTCTGATCAGATTGTCACTACAATTTATCTGCAAAATTATTTTCAAACATCCAATCTAAAATGCTTGACATCTGAGAAGATGTCTGTTACGGATCTTCTCAAGTATTATTACAATATTATAACATACCAATTCTGACCATTTATGGAAAACAATAATCTGCCAACTCAGGATCAATTCTAGTTCTTATACTTTGCTTATGGAAGTGGAAGGAAGAATTAATCCATGAGATCTGGTTGTCTTTTTGTGCAGGGCCCTTGTCTGTGAGGGAGAGACTACGGAATTGATCCCACATTTTGAGGAATGTTCACAAGGTGTTACTATGAACTGACTGTGAGTTCATTTTTCTGGACTTGATGAAGCATTTCCTATTTAAACTGTTGTTGGCTTTGGTTTTGAACTTGCCATAATGGATGGGAACAGAGCCATTAGATGGCAAGCTGCTTGTTGCTTACGTGATTTAACACATTTTCAGATCTTGACTGGATTTTAACACCTTCTTGATTTGATTTAACATGGCACCAATATGAAGACATGCTGTTGATGATTTAACATCTATCCCTGGACCCATATGACCCCCTAACTAACTTTGTCCTTCTTACAACTCAACCTATTTTAATTTTTGGGAGATGTAAACTGTAAACCATTTTTATGAGGTCATTTATTGGCCTTGCTTACAAAGGCAAGGATATTGTGTTTAGATTCATTATAGAGTGTAGTAGCTTAAGGGATTTTGACCCCTAGGTAATAATTCTATTTTTATATGAGGATTTTTTGAAAGATGATATTTTGGTTTGTGCTGAAACTTGTGATTAGTTATAGAGTTATAATATCTTGAAGGATTTTGAGTTTCTTTTAGAGGATATTTTGAAGCTTATATTTTTGCATGGTGAAATATTTGAGTTTCCATGATTCTTCTTTTGCATTAAGATACCTTTTTTTAATGTAAATGGCAAGGCCATAGTTGGAGATATGTTTGACACGGTATTTAGATTGTTGATTTCAAAGATCTATTGTTCAATTGTACCCAGTGGAGTAAGTTCGAATCTAATAACACACTTTCTTGCCAATTTTTAAGACACTAAAATACCCATCCATTAAATTTGCACCAATTTTGATTCTTTTGAAAACTGCTAAATTATCTGCTTGGTATTGGATTTTCAAATTTTAATAACCTACCTAGATGACACAGTTATCATCCAAGTAGCTTATCAATCCTAAAACACTAAACATGTATATGATAGAAAAACAGGGAAATTTTTATTATTTATTATTTTCTACAAACAGTTTAAATTTTTGAAAATTTCTATAACTAGCATATAATTGGTGGTAGAACGAGCACTTCTTAACCATGCATTTGAAAATTGACTCTTATGCATAATGATAGGTATAACCCACAAAAATAATTGGGTAAATATATAATTAGGGATACCATTTTGACCACTTATCCCCCCCCCCCCCCCTCCCCCCCCCCAGCCCGGCCAACACTTGTATTTTCCAAGGTATCAGATTAGCTCTTAAAGCTCCAACTAAATGTGGCACAAAAGGACCAACCATTACCCACAAATTGAAGCTTGCGCATGTAACTTATTACTATGATATTTTGTTCATATCATAATGAAAAAACATGAAAAAAAATATCAAGTGTTATTTTAGGGATTAGTTTTGTAACCCATGTGTATAGGGTATGGATGGACATAAACATTACTACACTTGGATGAAAATGTCAAAATTGAAAGACGCATTTCAATATGTGAAGTGTAATAATGGAGATCAAAATGCCCATTTAGCCAAAATTCACAGAAAAAAGATATTTCATTTTTTCGTTAGATATTACTTGGGATGCCCGTAGTTTTTCCCATTTTGAAAATTTTGTGAGAACTCTTTTTTGTTGCTATGGTAGCAATTTTGTAAATTTTCAGATCCCAGGTGAAAATGGATATTACCTTACAATAATAATTTGATTGTGCTTATCACAAATTATTTTTAATTTAAAAACCTTATTCCATTTACCCAGAAATAGGTACACTAACAACTAGTTGTGAAGAATAAATAATTCACTTATAAAATAATGTGTGCTAGTGCTAAGATAGCACACATTAAGGATGAACAAAATAAAATGGTTTTGAAGCTCAGTTTGTAGGCAAGGAGGTAAGTTTATTGAAGGAAAGGTGGTAGGTATGTGCAACATGGTAGTGAAGGAGGTGGATGAAACTATGTTTATGAATGAAATTGAAAGCACAAATGCACTTGGAAGTTGGCTATATGGTTGAAAGGAAAACTTAAAATAGATCACAAGGAGGAAAGTAACACATATGGATGAATTGTATGGAACACATGAAAAGTACTAGGTGTATGAGATTTTATTATGTATGGAATTCACTACATGGATGCAATCACCCATATGGATGAAATGTGACATGGATGAAAATTTGTTTGTGAGGAAAATGGCCATCATCCATATTGGTTGATTTGCATCCATGTCATCAAGCTTCATCCATCTTGTCACAACTTTTATCCATATTTGTATTACATATATGCCTTCAATTTCATCAATATTATCAAGTTTCATTCATGTGGCATGTTTCTTAATTGCCATCCCCATGGTTGTGTTTTAACTTTTTTCCATGTTATGGATGTGATAGATGTTTCCAATTACATATGTTGTGCCAATTTTCATCAACCAATTTTATCCATGTCGTTAGTTACGCCCATGGACCATTGATACCTCCCTACTTTAGTCCGTGCAAATCCATCAATTATTTCATTTCATGCATTTGGGAAAGTTTCATCAACATCAAATTTGTTCTCTTCATTACTTTCATCCATTTGATCGATTCATGGTTTAGTTGATCGGCATGATGAATTTCATGCACTATGATGAACTTTACTCATATCATCGAGTTTAAGAAGAGAGGGAGGTTGGTAGGGCAAGAAGCAGGTTCCAAAGAGAGGCAAGTCATCTACAAGGTAGATTGCTAGGAATGTGAGCCTAACCAAACAAACATGGTTTATGGTATTATAGAGATTTAAGTTGCAAATTCAATCACATTGATAATGCAAATTCAATTTCACTTCTTGAGAATCAACCTACTATAGCTCAAAATTATTCATTTATTTATATTAATTAGTTGGGGAATCTTAATGATTCGTTGAAATTTTTGACGGGAATTGATAAATTGAATAAAACTTTTATATACAACAATTCAAGTATCCAAACAACTACCACAAATGAATTCATTTCCAACTAGTGTGAACCCGGTGCATAATGCACCCCGTTGATCCCCCCACCCTTTCGCATTTCCCACTCCGGTTCACTTCCACCTATTAGGACCCTTAGAAGCCCACCCCCACCCCCTCCCCCCGCTACCAAAAAAATAAAAATCATACCCTCTTAAACCCTTAACCCAAAAAAAACGCACCCAAATCTTTTCACCCACCCTCCAAATCTCAAAAATATCTCCCCCATCGACGACGACAATTGTTGCGTGGAAACAGATGTAAAAATAAAAGTAAAAAGTAAGAACTTGAGGTTTTGAACAGTTTTTGGGCCCTCGAGTTCGGGGGGACAATTTTATTAAAAGTGATATGATTTCAGAACCTCGACAGATGGACTGATAGACAGACTTGCTGAATTAATATACAGGATTATGAAATTTGTGTTACATTGGTTTGCACTTTGCACCTTTCTTTCCATGTGTCAAAAGCAAGTTGGATGAAATTTGGATGGAGGTAACATGTTGTGGCAAGCAGATTGCCCAAGCCCCATTTACAACGAGAACCTTATCTTCCCCAATCCACAAAAGGATCTTGAAGAATGGTTATGAATGGTAAGGTCGAAACAAGCATTGGCAATGAAAATTGAAAAACCAAGGTCCTTTGGGTCTCTTATAATTATTTGCACCACTCTATAGTATTTTTGGAATCCCTTTGTCTACCTATACCAAATTCATTATCAAAACAACATTACATGATAGGTATTACATTCTCAAAGGCAAGTGCACAAATTGGTAATATCTTGAAAATGCAATTATATTTTATTAATGTAAATATTGTAGTACCTTTTTAGGTTTGGTGATATTGTATCATTTTAAAAAATGTGAACTTATTAAAAAAATATTTACGCAAAATGCTAGAAAATTAAATTTGAAATTACCAAACCTTGTTTTCTAAAATGTATAAATATTCAACAAAGAAGTGTCAATCGTAGGTACAATATGGATAGTTTTAACCAATGATGTTATGCATATGAACAAGCACCATCAAGTCACAAACTTTGAACATTATAATTAAACGATGGTAATAATCTACCTCGTTAATCTATCTTGTTTTTGGAATTATATTGGTGCCCAATGATATTCATATGTGGTTTTAATATGATAATTTATGATAATGCTCACATGTTTAGTTATACTAATCTAAACAATGTGGTTGTTGTTCTTACTTCCTTTGATGGAGGAACTAAAGTTTGGGTTGTTAAATTGTTTGAAAATTGATTCGATCATTAAAAAAAAAAGACATTTAACTTTCCAAGTGACTATATATGAAAGTTATATCAAACCCTAATTGTCACCATCACACACACTTCTGACTTGAGCTTTCCATTATTTTGAGGTGCTTGTCACAAATTGAAAAGTTATATCCGTCTTATATATATATTTATATAATTTTATACTCAAATTTTCTTCATGTAATTAACAAACAAGTTGAAAGGCAAGCTTCAATAAGTAATTCTTTTGGGAGTCCTATTTTGGCGTTTTCTAAGGCTTTTTTGAGGTGGGATATGCAACCATCCATAGGCAACACTTTTTGTGCCGTCAATGGATGTTCTAATGTGAACCAATTATTGAGAATATGATTGAAATGTGAGTTGGAGATGAGAAAATTGGTTATGGTTTGGAACAAGCCTTGAAGAACTTGTTACTGCCAAGAAGTCCCCATTGGTAAGCTCACCACATTCCTTGGTGGATGATGCCCTACCATAGTACTAATAGCTAGATGTATTCACATCCATTCGCAAAATTAATCTTTTTTATGCAATTTGATAATGCACTATTAAATAAGTATGCAACAATAATTAACTAATTAATTAATAAATATATATCAATATTTTTTCATTTGATGAAATGCTTCCAAATTTGAAAACTATGGTAATAATGTGTGAAGTCTTCAATACACCCTCAAAAGAAAGAAAAACAAAATATAGGAACACATGAAGATGGAAGGTTGCAAGAAAAGGTTGATGTATGCTAATAAGTTGAAACTAAAAAAACAAATTATAACACATGTTGAAATTCAAGTTCAAATCTCGTATGTTAGAAATTAAAATGGGCTATCATAGTAGAATGAAAGAACAATAAATGATAATATTTTAATATTTAAAAATATATATTTACATATCACTCAACTAATGTTTGGCCACCAAACATTCAAAGTGGGCATTCGAAATAGGACCATCAAAGTTGAAAGCATTCTTCATTAATTAAAAAAGGTCCCACATTTTTGGCATTTCCCAAAAGAAAAAGAAAAAAGGATGGGGTTGGATCCATTATGAAGACACTTTGCATACCACCTACTCACACTTTTTCTTGTGAATATTTATATTACATAAATATTTATATATTTTCCTTCTTTTGATCCCAGGTCTATAACTTTCAAGTTTATAGTATTTTTTTTACAAATTGATAATTGGGTGTTTATTATTTATGAATGAATGGTTTTTTATGATCTACTATTTCCAACCTTCCTTTACTGAAAAATGCAAAACCTAGATATATAACTAATTTTTTGAAGACATTAAAAAAGAGAGAGAATAATAATAGTTTTTAAATCATTGTTAATATCTTTTGATTTGAATATCAATTTTATGTTTGTTATTAAACTATGATGAATATGCCATATCCCTTTTGAAGTTGAACTCAAGTGGAATTACTTGATCCAAAAAATAAAAATAAATCTCAAGGCAAAGTCTTCACATATTAACATTTAAACCATTAAAAATACCTTGGTCATTGATATTATTCACACAAATAAGATATTTTATACAAATAAATTTGTTAAATTTACACTAGTTCAAGGAAAAATTTATTGGTTGTAAATATTCATTTGGATAAGTAATAATTCTAATCATGTATTATTATTTTCCATTGGGACCTAATGGATGAAAGACATGGTGAAATAGAAAGGCAATGGATATTTGCAATGCAAGAAAATATTATATATATGTATAAGATTATAATTATAATTTTCTAATTTTCTAATTTAAAAAAATTTTAATTCTTAATTTTTTGTGCTTAGCTAATTTGGCACCAAAATACAACTTGAAAAATAATAATTTCGATTTTGGGGACAAAACTATTTTGATTGGTAATGGAAACCTGAATGGGAAATAGATCTCAATGTTAAAATATGAAAGAAATTGAACTTCTAAGTAATGACTATTTTTTTTTTTAGTCTATAAAAGAAATTGGAATTGCATTAATGCAATAAAAAAGCTATACTATTTAATTTTATTATTATTGAAATGATTAAAATTAAAAATTTTAAAAAAAAAACAACAACTAAGTACCTATATAAATCAACCAAAAAATAAATAAATAAACAGTTTTTGTTGTCCGGAAAAGAAATGGTCAAAGTTTGTCTTCGGAAAAAGAAAAATCAAGGACCAATTTCCAAGGTGCACATCACCAACCACAAAGAGGGCCCCCACATGAAACCGATCCGTCCATACACCCTCCCCCCCCCCCCCCCCCACCACCACCACCACCACCACCACCACCACAACATGTCGGCAATGAGGACAAAAGAGTGAGTAATGGACTAATGTGGGGTCCGAACCAAATGTAAATGACAAATTATCCGATCCGCTCCGCCCTGCCGACCCCCACCATCCCCAACAAGAAAAAAAATCACAGCCAAAATAATGAACACACAAGAGGTTCTTAGTCGAACATGGACGCGCATGCCTCACATGTATTTGTTTGCACATGTATTTATGCATGCTGCACGCACATACACA